>CM066983.1:11108049-11580549 GCA_033977485.1 Hydrangea macrophylla | reverse complement strand
CTACTCAGACATCGTCTGGAGTGTCGAGGATTGATTTTTAACGTAAGAAAATATTAATACCTTGTTTGCTTGTGAGTTATTCATGAAAACTATAAAATCTATGGTATTACCAATATTTAGCATGCAATATCACGAGATGATTGATTAAACTACTCCTACTACGTGCAGAATATGAATAAGCAATAAATAAATAACCTGGAATGACAGATACTTATATAAACTTCGAGAAATCCAATCCAAAATACGAACTTTCAATGAAAAACCTACAAAAACCAAACAAACTCTCTATCTCTCCTTCTAAACTGTTAAAATGTAAAAGTGGGCGTCCTCATGGACGTGTACAAAACGCATATATATAGAAAAACCTAAAGCACTAGGGTTAAAACCCGCATTCTGCTGCGCACGCAAATGTTTCTGGAAATACCCCGTTCGATCGATCGAACTGATCTCAATCGATCGAACCCTTGATCTTCAAGCGCTTCAACACTCTTCAAGCGATCGAACCCTCGATCGATCGAACCCTCTTAAAGCGATCGAACTCCACTTTTCAGCTTTGACTTCTTTTGTTTGCATTCCAGCATTCCATTTATTCTGATGTTCATCTGTTTAGTCCGTACAGCAGTGATCTGCATAAACAACACCTAAAACAATACAACTTATCATAGATTAACCATACTGTATAGAAATTAGCCTTGTAATGCAAATTGCGGATAACACGGGAAGTTGTGATAAAAACTAATACAATTCTTCCTTTTAGCGCGATTGTATTTTACAAATACCCCCGCTTTGCATAACCCCCAACTAGCTTATTGCTAGTCCCTAGCGATAAAGCGAAAATAAAATAAAATAAAAACTCCTAAACTAATACTACCACGACTAAGAAACAAAGAAAAACTAAAAACAACCTAAACTAAGATAGAGAGAAAAATCCTAACTCACTTTCGCAGGAATCGCGGTTGCATTTAGCGAATGCAACGAGCCGTTAAACCCCTAGGTTCCCCCTAGTGGACGAGTGTTGTCTCGTGAGGGTTTGCAGTGAATATACCCATAAAATTCCACTTTTAAGCTCAAGAAAGATTTAGAATAACTTGTAGAATTTCCCTTTCCATTAAACTGTTAATTCAACTCTACAATGATATAATATCCTCTATCAACCCATGAAAGAGATCCACATGCTCCCCTATATTACCAAGTAAAATATACAAATGTATTACCATCATGCACCCGTGTGTGTGTGGAATTAACAACCATGCGTCCAACCCTTATTACGAGTTATCTAGATTATTGTACTTTGGAAACTTGCAATTTTAGCTCAATTCTCACATTGGTCACACTCAAAAACAACGTCTCTCAGAAACTTGCTTTACAATGATCACACATAGTATGAAAGCTTTGATAAAGATGATATTCTAAGTGCTAATGCTTTCATACTTGACTCTATGAAAAACGGACATTTAAGAGTGTATAGTCTCATGAATGGAATACTACTTACTAGAGGAGCGAAATACCGTGGATAACTCAACTCACACTTTCATGTTCAAACCAATTGTTGAGAATCTTCAAGACTTTGAATTATGGCTCTTATTTAGTAGGTGGGGGTGTTGTAGAGAAGAGTGTGCTTTTTAGTATGTGATGGAATTTCCACTTCTCTTTTTTTTATTCTTCATTCTTTTCTCCACCCAATCTCCCATTCATTCTCTTTTTTTTTTTTTTTTTTTTTTTTTTTTTTTTTTTTTTTAATAACTCCTTCATTCATCATCATTTTTTTTTTTTTTAAATAACCTGGAATATCCCACAACAACTTCCTTCCATTTCACATACTTTGATGACTCATTCTCAATAAATTTATCAAACAGTTCAATGAGGTCAAGGCATAGATCAAGGATTTGGATTCTTGTGATTTTTATTGGAAATATTTATCTGAGGTGGGATCAGGGGTGAAACGATTCAATGAATGTAGGTGGGCTATGTTAGGTAAAGGAATGGGTAAACGATGGCTTGAATCATTCTCTCAACTTTCAATTTTTAGCACTTAAGTGTTCATTGAGTATAATTGGTAAATCCTGAACGTTCTCCTCTAACGAGCAGTCAAAATTTTTAACGAAGACTGAGACTTAACAACGAATTCACAAATATACGCAAGAAAAACCATTCGACAATGTATGAGAATTCCCTCAGAAATGAAGATTGGCTCAAAAACTCACAAAGGGTTATTAGCTTCCACTACTTGTTCTTTTCGTACAATATTCATTTTAACTCAATTTTCAAGTTTTCTACATAGCTGCCAATTCGTGTGCACAAGTATTGGGTACATGCTAGCTTTACAAATGCAATTCATTCCAGTGATACAGAAAAAACGCGTGAATTTAATCCATAAAAAGATAAGAATACTACAAATGTATCATTGTCTCATTAACAAGCAGGAGAGGTTATTCAGAGTTATTCTATCAATACGATTCAATAAAAATTTTTCAAATTTTAACAGACTGTGTTCTCATTAAATTTAAAACATTACCAAGTGCAAAACCTGATTATTATGAGTGTATACCTATCTATTATCTCCTTGATCGGCGACGAATAGTTGTCGTTTATAGTCCTAAAAATACGCTTTGTTAGCTCGTGTATTTATTAAGTGATTTTTAATAAGTATTCTATATTTTGTAGGTTTTGGAGCTTTAATATGAAAACGCACAAAAATCCAATGATTAGTGGCTTTGGAAGTCATTCTGGGCTCAAACGGTGATTCCGGTGAAAGCTGAATGCAGTAGAAGTCTCGGAAAATTGCATTTTTGACAAAGAATACTTTGGATTTGAGAAATTTCTCCAGAGATATAAAATGTAGATCTTTGAGTTACGGACGCGTGGCTTCAAACGGCGAGTCAATCCGAGTTCCGAGCAAAAAGTTATCGCAATTCTACGAAAGTCGCGCAGTGCAGCGAAAAGGACCTCGCGCGAGCGGGCCGCGCGAGCGACTTATGAAAAAACCAAAAACACGTATTTTATTAAATTAAAGTGCCCAGCGAAGGTGGTTTGTGTATATGACGTCCAGATTACAAAATATAGCAGTTTTAGTGCGATTTGGCTTAGGAAAGCTTCCTAAATCCTTCCAAACTCTATATAAATCCTATTCTAAATCAAATTTGTGGTTACATATCATTACAAAACATTATACACAGCCATATACACATATACTTTCAGCCATTGAAGAGAGAAAAGAAAGGAGAAGAAGAAGAAGACCAAGGATTCCCATGGCCTCCTCCATCAACCTCTTGCCAATCATCAATTCTATGGCCAACTAAACCTAGATCTAGGGTTTCAATGAAACCCTAGCCAAGTAATAGGGTTTTATTTATGTTTTTATTTTAGTTTTATTATGTATGGATGATGATTACATGTTTAGAGGATTTTTATAAATAAATCGTACTTCTATTGATTAAATCATTACTTTCAAAGTTTATTCTTGTCTTAGATCTATTTTGACTGTGATGTGCTCAATGATCTATACTTGCTGTGCTTGTTTAGATTATTTACATGTAATGGTGCTTAAATTGAATTGTGCTATCAAGTATCCGAATAGTCCATGCCTAGGTTAGACGGATTATGTCACAACCTTAGTTTAGTGTGGGATAATTCGTGCTAACCGAAGATGGATTATGTTGGTGCTTGAACCATAGTTATTTTCTTGACGGAGGAATTGGGCTTGTAGCTACAATTCCCCATTATCATCCAACTTAATAATCTAATTGAATGCATAAATATTCCTATTATGAAGCTAGTGGTGGATTTGCAATCCTAGGTTCCTTTAAACATATTTATAAAAACACTTTTAAATCGCTTTCATAATTTAGATTTATTTTATTGTTCTTAGTTTAATTAAATTCAAAATTAAATCTCGTTTTCATAATTAATTAGATTTAGGTTTTAAAATTAAGAGTCGTAGTAATTCAATCTCTGTGGGTTCGACCTTTGCTTTCACTACTACAAATCTTTAGAAAAGTAAAGTACACTTTTTATATCTTGATATTGACAACATCAATTTTTGGCGCCGTTTGCCGGGGATTGCATTACTACCTTTAATTTTATAATCTTAGTTTAATAATTCGTAAATATTAGAGTATGTACTAATTTTCTTATTTTCCGTTTTTGTTTTAAATTACTAACTTGTTCTTTTATTTTATAGGTTTTCGAGTCATCAAATTCCAACGTCTCCGAGTGAAGTAGCTAATTACATCAAAGGAGCTTACGCAAATAAAATAAATAAAAATTAAGTAAATTGCTCGCTTTAACTTCGCATCAAATCACTGTAAGTCAGGACGCTGAGACGCAATTACTTGCATTAGGTTAGTTGTGGAGTGAGCACTGCATTAGCTAGGAAACCCGGGGCGCTGGGCTTGACGCGGTCATTGCATTACAGGATAATTTGCATGCATCATAGTAGTTGTGTGCCTGTTGCCCTATTTGCGTGATTGCTATTTGTTTCTTTTGTTTAGTTAGTCGTTTTAGTTTCTTTTCCTTTGTTTTAGTTTATGTTAGGTACACGTTCAAATAAACCGGAATTACAACCTTTCGACTCTGAACTTGAACGCACCCTAAGAGTTAATAAGTCTTCAAACTTAACTTCTAGAGCTAGGTTTTTAATAGACGATTTGACACCGAAATCAACGTCTTTATTTGAGTCCGAAATACGTAGTACTCTTACAAGACTAAAGAAACCACGCTTTAATAACATAGAACCAATTAAAATGGCAGACATTGGAAATAATAACGAAAACAACCAAAATAACGACGGTGCTAATATGAATAACCTTAATATACCACCACCTCCTCCACTTATAAACTATTTTATTCCTACGACGTACACGCCACAAGCCGGTATCGAATTACCGGAGGCGACAGCATCTCACTTTGAGATAAAGTCGTCTACCATCTCGCTACTTCCATCATTCCATGGCCGTCTAAATGAAGACCCTTACCAACACTTAGGGGATTTTCAGGGTATATGCTCTACTTTGAAAATACAAAACCTAAATAATGATGAATTAAAATTGCGGCTCTTCCCATTCTCCTTAAGAGACAAAGCGAAGTATTGGCTTCAATCACTTGAGCCAAACACAATAAAAACATGGGAAGCCTTACACACCGCCTTTTTACAAAAGTTTTTCCCTATTATGCGTACAAATAAGATAAGAAAAGATATAACTAATTTTGTGATGCAAGATGGGGAGACTCTTTATGACACTTGGGAACAATTTAAAGAATTGTTACGCTCATGCCCACATCATCAGGTTCCCAAGTGGCAATTGGTTCAAGTCTTCTACGAGGGGCTTATTCCCTCTGTTAGGAATACCGTCGATGCCGTTTGTGCGGGAACTTTCCTACACAAAAGCGCCGACGAGGCCTGGAAAATATTTGAAACTTTAAGCGAGAATTTGATGCATCAGGCTGTATCAGTACGTTCTGAGGGATACCTTCAACCTAAGCGAGAGGTGACAGTTGAGTCAAGTCAGTCAATGCAAATACAAGAATTAAATAGAAAACTTGACCGACTGATGCAAATAAACAAAACGTCTAATCCACCCTATTCAGAAGTATGTGCATTATGTTCCGAACCGTCCCATAATATCTTTGCATGTCCTTCTGCATCTCAATATCCAGAATTTGTGGAGCAACACGTAAATGCTATGCAACAATTCCCACAAAATAATTATACTCCTAGGTCGAACAATTTTCCTAATACTTATCGACCCCAATATCAACAAAATCAATACCAACACCCACCTCCTAACCCTAATCCTCCAAGGACTAACGCTTTTGAGGAGACGGTGTTGGCTTCCCTTAAGAATATTGAAACTCAAGTCCACGCACAAGCACAAATAGTGCACTCTCATACACAATCCATTGTGAAGCTTGAGTCTCAAATGGGACAACTAGCTACTGCGGTGAGTCGTAGAAACGAGGGAAAGTTGCTTGCGCAAACTGTTCAAAACCCTAAGGGACAATACGAAAAGGAGGGGTCGAGTGAGAGCGTGAACGCTGTTTCGACTAGGACGACTAGTAGAGAAGAGGAAGTTGCTGAAATTCCGGAAATGAGTGAGAGAAATATAAATAATAACTCGAATAAGGAGGGTGAGGAAACGAATATGAATAAGAAAGATAAAGAACCGGTCCCAACGAATTATATTCCGAGAATGCCATATCCACCAAACGTTGAGGGACCGTCAAATTTGTCTAAGAAAGGGTCAAAAATGGAAGATGTACTCGAGGTATTCAAACAAGTAAAAATTAATATTCCATTCCTCGATGCTATTAAACAAATTCCCGCTTACGCTAAATGTTTAAAAGACCTGTGCACTCAAAAGCGAAAAATACGGAGTCATACTCCGAAAAAGGTCTTCCTCACTGAAAAAGTAAGTTCTATTTTTCAAAATGCACCTCCGAAGTATAAGGATCCTGGTACGCCAACTATTTCATGTGTCATAGGTGACACGGTCATTCATAGGGCTCTCCTTGACTTAGGAGCTAGTGTTAATCTTTTACCCTATCACGTCTATAAACAACTAGGACTGGGTGAACTTAAGTCCACGGCCGCTACCATACAATTAGCGGATCGTTCCATTAAAGTTCCTAGAGGAATCATCGAGGACGTCTTAGTTAAAGTTGATCAATATTTTTATCCTGTCGATTTTATGGTCCTTGACACTGAACCTGTCCTAGACGCTAGGAAGTACACCCCTGTTATTCTTGGTCGTCCATTCTTAGCCACCGCTAATGCGCGTGTCAATTGTCGCACGGGGGTGATGAAGGTGTCATTTGGGAATTTGAACTTAAAATTAAACGTGTTTAATGCTGTCGATCAACCTCCCAAAGACGATGATTATCTACGTATGGAGGGTAGTGAGGTTATACAGAATACTGAACTTACTAATGAATTGAACATGAGTGAGAAGAATAATATAATTCGTAATGAGTGGATGAACTTAAATAATCTGGACCCTAACGATGAATTTACTCGGAAGGTGAGAAATCGATGTGAACATGAGCAAGATGAACCGTTAAATGAATTGACTCATAGTGATGTTATTTCTACTTTCCACCGGAGTCTCCCTGAAATCCTTAGAGGTATAAAGTCCGATTTTCAGCCTCCATAAAATCTTGAGCTAGAACAGTCTAGCTAAAGATGTAAAAGATAGCGCTTCTTGGGAGGCAACCCAAGCTTTATTCAGTCTGTTAATCTTATTTTTGGTCGTTTTTGGGTCTTGTTGAGTCAGTTGTGGTCTTTCTGAACAGGTTTGGGGGTCAGAGTAATTTTATTTTTGCTTAATATACATAAAATAAGTGAGCCAAGAGAAAATACCATTCTCGCTCGCGCGGCCCGCTCGCGCGAGACGTCGCTCGCGCGGCCCGCTGGCGCGAGAATGTGCCTTAGTGAATTTTTCTTACTTTTTTGTTTATAAGGCCTCAGGATCAGGTCGCGCCTGGTTTCGCGGGCGCGAGGTATCTCGCTCGCGCGAGAGATTAAAAAAAAAAAAAAAAAATCAGAATTCGCGCGCGCGACGGCCGCTCGCGCGGACCGCTGGCGCGATTCCCCGTTTTCTTGATGTTTTCTTTTTTTGTCTTACCTATTTCCTCCCCACCTGATCAGGTAGTTTTTACATTTCTGTTTTTGTTTATTAGGTCATTTTAGATCGAGTTAGTTGTTGCTTTCCTTGTTACATTTATACTTTTCCGTTTTATTCCGGTTGTTCGTTTCGGTTTAACTTCGATTAGTTTATCGATTTATATTTTATATTTCGGTTTCATTTTCTTTTAATATTCTTTTGTTAGTTTCTTTTCGTTTATCTAGTATTAACAGGTACATTTGAACTTTATCGCCATATTTTTATACATTTACCTGTTCTATGCTTGCCGAGATCGAGGTACTATCGTTCCTTCCTTACCTACTCTCTGTTCTTCCATTTTATTGTTTCATTGGGGACAATGAATGGTTTAGGTTTGGGGGTATGCACTCACACATGCACATTATTTTATGCAAAAATTTTAAAAAATTTTCAATAAGTGTGTTTAAATAAACGATGTTATCGACGTTTTTGCAATATCAATTTGATACTTTTTGATAGAGAACTTTGAATTGTTATAGAATGGTAAACAAAAGAATATGTGATTAACCATTTACTGAAGTCATGATGTAATGTTTTAGGTCATGTATCGTTCGAATCGTAGTTTTATATCATAGATTTGCACACAAAACTTATGCACTGCACGTAGTCATTTGAATACATGTTTGATGTGAACTATAATATGATTCGGATTTCTAGATAGCACACGGTGGAGACTAAGCCTTCTGAGCTTTTGAGCCTATCTTTTCTTTTTAGAGGGTTATAATACATCTTGTGTTTGTCGAATTTCATTGAAATAGCGCATTAACTTGTTGTTTAGTCTCATTATTCTTATTTTGGTTGATAGTCAAGTTAAAATATTTGTTAATATGCTAAATAATCTTCCGTCGTAAATGTTGAAGAACCATATAACCCTAGGACATGGTTTTAGGCCTTCTTTGTTTTCTACCCTTTTGACTTTTGTCCTATCCAGATAAATGAAAAATTTCCTTAGTTCTCCCTTTGAGTCATTAAAATGCCATTTTTCTTTAATTACCATTATCCTATTTTTGCTCCAACTTGACAAACTTGGAGTTCACCACTGAGAGATTTGTCAACTGTTAGTGGTGATAAGGCGATGTATTGATTAAGAAGAAGAAGAAAGCAAGATGATGTTTGGGGTAGTTGCTATGGTATTCAATGAATATTTGTTTCAAGAAGCAACGAGAAGGAAAGAAAAAAGATGAGGATTGAAAAAAAAAAAGAGTTGAAAGTAGAAAGAAGAAGGAGAAAAGAATAAAAAGAAGAAATATGAAAAAGAAGAGAATGCAAAGATGAAAGTTGGTAGAAGAGATGAATGAAAGAAATCGAACATGCCTTACAATGCCATTCTGAAAACTACCTAATGAATCATTTCTATCCTTTTTCATTACTTGAGCCACATTACAACCTTTAAAAAGTCCTAATTGATCCTAGAAAACATGGTTTTGATATGTAAACGATGGGAGGGGGATTAAAACATGGTAATGAGTAATTTTTCTTGATTATTGGCATCTTATCCATGAGACTACTGTTCTTTCGTGTCATGCGTCTTTTTCGAGTCATATGTGAGCATTTCTCGTTTTGAAAACATGTTTCCTTTACTCACATATTTTAGAAAAATTACACCTATTTCTGAGTGTTTCATTTGAGAGTGTAATTGAAATTGTGAGATTCGTAGTCGAGACATAGTTAAATAGTTATCTGAAGTATATTCCATGTTCATGACATGCGCGTGATCCATTTGACTACCATATCACACACGTGTAATTTTATGAGAAACTCTATTAATTTATACGATGCATGTGCTTGAGATTGTTTTTCATGACGTAAGTAGACGTTTGATTCTGTTTCTTCTTATTCGTTATTCTATTTCAAATCTTTGTTTTATAATAAGGAGTATTGATTGTTTTATTTTTCGTTTGAATAAAACTTTTTAAATTTATAAGTTTATAAAGATGGTTGTGGGTGACTTGTTGACGAGAACCCTCACGAGACTTCACTCGTCCGACTGGGGACACCTAGGGGTTTAAAAGGCTTGTTGCATATGCTAAATGCGATCGTGATCCATACGAAAATGGAGTAGTATTTTATTAGTAGTTTAGTGTTTATTTTAGTTTTGCTCGAGGACTAGCAAAATGTAAGTTTGGGGGTGTGATCGGCGACGAATAGTTGTCGTTTATAGTCCTAAAAATACGCTTTGTTAGCTCATTTTATGTATTTATTAAGTGATTTTTAATAAGTATTCTATATTTTGTAGGTTTTGGAGCTTTAATATGAAAATGCACAAAAATCCAATGATTAGTGGCTTTGGAAGTCATTCTGGGCTCAAACGGTGATTCCGGTGAAAGCTGAATACAGTAGAAGTCTCGGAAAATTGCATTTTTGACAAAGAATACTTTGGATTTGAGAAATTTCTCCAGAGATATAAAATGTAGATCTTTGAGTTACGGACGCGTGGCTTCAAACGGCGAGTCAATCCGAGTTCCGAGCAAAAAGTTATCGCAATTCTACGAAAGTCGCATAGTGCAGCGAAAAGGACCTCGCGCGAGCGGGCCGCGCGAGCGACCTATGAAAAAACCAAAAACACGTATTTTATTAAATTAAAGTGCCCAGCGAAGGTGGTTTGTGTATATGACGTCCAGATTACAAAATATAGCAGTTTTAGTGCGATTTGGCTTAGGAAAGCTTCCTAAATCCTTCCAAACTCTATATAAATCCTATTCTAAATCAAATTTGTGGTTACATATCATTACAAAACATTATACACAGCCATATACACATATACTTTCAGCCATTGAAGAGAGAAAAGAAAGGAGAAGAAGAAGAAGACCAAGGATTCCCATGGCCTCCTCCATCAACCTCTTGCCAATCATCAATTCTATGGCCAACTAAACCTAGATCTAGGGTTTCAATGAAACCCTAGCCAAGTAATAGGGTTTTATTTATGTTTTTATTTTAGTTTTATTATGTATGGATGATGATTACATGTTTAGAGGATTTTTATAAATAAATCGTACTTCTATTGATTAAATCATTACTTTCAAAGTCTATTCTTGTAATAACCTGCATTTTCCTGCATGATCATAATTAAAATTTATTTTCATTATCATTTGCATTATCATATTTAAAATTTAATATATATTGTCTGTTTATATGATAATTTCAATTCTTATGTGAAAAGTTTAATTCTTGACTAAATTCATAATTGAAATTACTTGTGGGGTCATAATGCAATTTTCATAAAAACTGGTAATATCAGTGTTAAATCTTAAATCTGTATTTCAAAACGGTGGAATTACTTCTTTTTAAACTCAAACTGTATTTTTGTAAAATCAGAAAACTATTTCTAACGTTAAAATGAATTCTCTGTATTTTTGTGATAAACACCGTGTCACGAAAATACCAGTGTAGGTTTAAAACTGTCCGCGCAGTGTTAAACTTCCACAAAATTTTGGAAGTAAATGATTGAACAAATATATTTATACTCAATTATGAATGCTGATGCTTTTCCCTTAGGTCTTGTTTGGCAAATGTTGTAGTATGTGTGTTGTCCTTATGCCATAAGCTAGATTACCCAAACACACATTGACCCACCTCATCTCCACCTACCTCTTACTTTCATCAGTGGAGAATAAAGAGCAGTTTTACACATCATATCTGCACATACATGTTTTTTTAAATGGAGGTTAATGGAGATTGAGTGGGGAGTTAGGCCAATGTTTTCTAGGTGAGAATTTGATTATTTATACACCCAATCACACTACACATTCTGCACTTCCATCACAACACATTTCAGAATTCACAGAGAGTTTAGAGAGTGCAGAGAGTTCTTCAATTTCGTAGAGAGAGAGAAGAGCTCAATCCTCCATAGCCAAAGCTTGGAATTCGGGAATTTCGTAATTATATTTCTTTCTCAACAATTTCTTCAATCTATATCACAGTGAGTATTACTAACTCACTCAAAATGTAACTCATTCCTTATTTACTGATTTAGGTAGTTAATTTTAACAGTAGCAGAATTTTGTTTTCAGATTTTTGTTAGGAAAACGAATGAAATTTAAGGTTCTGCCCGCGATGTCCCAAGTAAAACTCGATTCTGCACACTTTTCGTCTAATGCAATTTTCTCAGATTCTGCACCGTTTGGACAGAAAACGAGGATTTCAGTAGCAGTTTTTAGAATGCTATTAGTTATGTTTAAAATGATTTAGGCAATGAATTACGAATTTTCAATCCCCGTACGCGTATTATTTCTTTAATTCTGTGAATTCCTTTATGTTTAAAGTTTGATGACATTCATGTGGAGTCAGTTGTACATGCATGGTGAGTGTTGGTAGTGTGTAAAAGAGTAATGATAGTGTGGAAAAGAGTAATGATTGTGTGGAAAGAGTATGAGTTTGAGTTGTGGTTGTGGTTGTGGTTGTGGTTGTAATTGTGGCTGTGGTTATGGTTGTGGTTGTGGATGTGATTGTGTATGGAGTTGAAAAAGAGGATGAGGGTGTCTTTGAAATGCGAAGGTGGCAAAAATGGACACTCCCTGACGCCCATGGAAGCGTTAAAGTGTGTGAAGCCGAACTTGGACACTCACTGGCACCCATGGAAGTGCTAAAGTGTGGCCTATGGACACTCCCTGAATGACTCGAGTCTGGATACATGTGTGGGGGTTGCCCCGGTATTTGCATGGCGGTTAGGGTATTCAAAGTGTGAGGCATTGGACACTCCCTGGTACCCCGGACCAAAGTGTGAGGCAAACTGGACACTCCCTGGCGCCCCGTTGCTAAAGTGTGGCTATCTTAGTATTTCAAAGATACCAGGAGTAGGATAGAGGGTTGTTGGGTTTTGTCGAGAGAAAAGAGTCGGTTAGATGAGAGGGTGCATTGTTCTCATACATGGTCGCATATTTGTGAATTTATCTTTTAACTATTGTTGTGGTTGTTTCTCTAACAAGCTCTTTATGATAAATATAAACTGGTAGTTTTTAAAAGGAAATGAGAAAAAGGTAAATGAGTATGTTTTACATTCAGAGTTATGTTTTTAATACTCACCAGCTTCTTGAAGCTGACGGCGTTGATGCGTCCTGGACATTCGTGTCCAGGCTTTGCAGGTAATAATCAAGAAGAACCGTATGACTATGCTAATTAAGATCTGTTGCTGAGAAGAGATGTTACCCTTATATGCTTTATGTTTATGTGTTATGATTTGGTTTGTAATAAGGATGACTGTAATAGACTTTAAGTTATTGTTTTATTTCAAGGCGGTCTGTGCCTTAGTAAACCCTGTACTATAGGATGTAATAAGTTAGAAAATTTTTATAAGCCCAGGTTGCCCTACTCTGATTAATGGTTTTATGATGTTCGACGTTTTGGAACGGAATCGATCCTTCAAACTGTCGCGACCTACGGGTCCATAAAGGAAATTAAACGCTTTCCATATTTATGCTACGTCGGGGCGTGACAGGATTTGGTGGTATCAGAGCCATAGGTTTTCTAGATTGTCCAGGCTCAGTTATTCACGCCATAGATTAGTGACATAGGTTACCCTTAAGTTTTACTAAGCTACACAACCAAGTTCTAGTGTTAAGTTTAGTACAGATTACCCTCAGTTCAGAAACTAAAATTCTAAGTTGGTTTTATCATAGAAATGATTACCCGTTTGTCTTGTCACATCGACAAAAATGATAGCAATTTCCATATACCTTCAGACATATCCATTTAGGATTAGTCGAGATAACCATAACTTATGATACCCCTACAGAAAGATAGTAGCCGAGTTTCTAAGGAGTTAAAGCATACCATAGCCCTCATTAATAGCTTAGGCACTGACGAATTTCCTGAGTCAAATCTCGGAATAGTCAGTATGGCCCACAACCAGAGTCTAGAGGATAAGAATACAACCTCTTTGCTATTAGACAGCCCTAGTTCGAATACGTGTTATATGTACTTAATATATATTTTATTGTATGCTTATGTGATAATACGAGTATGTGATATAGTGATATATACTATTTTGAAAATTTTTGTCATAGTACTGTTGCATGCATGTTTCTTATTCTACTACCCCTATCATGCATAGAATGGCTGGAAGACCAAGGAGGAACAGAAATCTGATTGAAGGAGCACCCGAGGCTGCCGACCCCACGGGAATATTTGAAGCTTTTATTAGACGTCTCGAGAGGGTTAGTAATGCGAATGAAAACCAAAGAGACCGCCAGACGGGAGATAAGCTGCTGGAAAGATTCCGTGCGCTCAGGCCCGAGCAATTTGCGGGTACCACGGATCCCTGGAAGGCGGAGCAATGGTTAAGACAGATGGACCGCATGTTCGAAGCTGTCCAATGCAACGAGATGGACAAAAGGAGATTGGCTACTTTTCAACTGACCGACGCCGCTGCAGATTGGTGGGACTCGGTCATAGCCACTATCGGAAACACCGCTGCTATGGGGATGACGTGGACGGCGTTCAAAGGGAGATTTCTGGAGAAGTTCTTTCCGGCTACGGAGAGGCACAGAAGAGAGAAGGAATTTATGGATCTGACGCAAGGAACCAAGACGGTGCAAGAGTATACCACACAGTTTGAGAGGCTGTCACGGTTTGCCCCGCACATGGTTGATACTGAGGAGAAGAAGATCCGGAAGTATAATCAAGGGTTAGCACCGCAGATTCGTCGCTTGACTCTCGGCCACCTAGACAAATCATTTGAAGGACTAGTCGGCCTGGCTACCGACCTGGAAGAAGATGCTCGAGTATATCGCAAACAATTGGAATTCCGACCGCCTCAGAGGGGTAATTTTGGAAATAGACCACCAATGAACCGTACCCAAGGGCAGAAGAGGAACTTTGATGGGAGCAAGAAGGCACAAGCTATTACCCATCCGACTCAACCCCGAGTAGGAGAAGGAAGTAGTGGTGTAAAGTGCTTCAACTGTGGCAACTCTGGACATGTGGCTCGGGACTGCAGGGCACCAAGGCGTGCTGCTCAGCCAGGAATAGTCTGTTTCAACTGTGGTGAACCAGGTCACATCAGCAGGTTCTGCACTGCTCCTAAGCAAGCAACTTATGGACAACAGAGTCAGACCCGCTTGAATGCTGTTATTCCTGATGCCGCGGGATATGATGGAGCAGAATATGAAGAAGGAGATCATGGAGAAGCTCAACCTGATCAGCAAGCAGTGGAAGGTACTTTGACCCTATTTAACTCCTATGTTAGAGTATTATTTGATACGGGTGCTGCTCTATCATTCATATCTGTTAATACAATTCGGAGATTGGGTATCATACCTCATCGCTTAGAGAAAGCTTTGAAGGCTACATCACCAATAGGAGCTGCGGTCAGTTTAGGACATGTGTGCAAGGATTGTCCCTTAAAATTAGGAGACCGAGAAATCCCCGCAAGGTTGATTGTCCTATCGATGAAGGAGTTCGACATAATCCTAGGAATGGATTGGCTGTCTCAGAATCAAGTGAAGTTGGATTGTGCGAGGAAGAGAATTACATTCTCCAACAATGAGAATCAACCCTTTGATTTTCAATGTAACCCTTCGGGAGATATGTTCCTCACAAGATGTGTAGCCAACATCGAAGTCGTCAGTACAAAGGTGACAGCGTCATCTATACCTGTAGTCAAGGACTTCGAAGAAGTATTTCAAGACATTTCTGGTTTACCGCCCGAGAGAAGTATAGAGTTCTGTATTGAGCTTATACCGGGTACCGTACCGATTACCAAGGTTCCCTACAGAATGGCCCCCACAGAACTACTAGAATTGAAAGGACAAGTACAAGAGCTCGAGGACCTAGGTTTTGTACGTCCTAGTACATCGCCTTGGGGAGCACCGGTGTTATTTGTGAAGAAGAAGGACGGGACGCTCAGGCTGTGTATCGACTACAGAGAATTGAATCGAGTGACAATCAAGAACAAGTATCCTTTGCCTCGGATCGACGATTTATTTGACCAACTACAAGGAGCTACGATATTTTCCAAGATAGACCTAAGGTCGGGATATCATCAGTTGAGGGTACGGAAGGAAGACATACCTAAGACTGCTTTCAGAACCCGATATGGTCATTATGAATTTCTGGTGATGCCGTTTGGATTGACGAACGCTCCGGCAGTGTTTATGGATCTGATGAACAGAGTGTTCAAGCCTTATTTAGATCAGTTTGTCATCGTCTTTATTGATGATATTTTGATCTATTCTAAGTCAAGAGAAGAACACGAGCAACATCTACAGATTGTGATGCAGACACTTAAGGACCACCACTTGTATGCCAAGTTCAGTAAGTGTGAGTTCTGGTTGCAAGAAGTGAAATTTTTGGGACACAAGGTGTCATCTCAAGGAATTTCTGTGGATTCGTCCAAGACCGATGCTGTATCCAACTGGGTTAGGCCAAGCAACCCTACAGAAGTTCGGAGTTTTCTTGGACTCGCAGGCTATTACAGGAGATTTGTTGAGGGATTCTCTAAAATAGCTGCACCTTTGACTGGGTTGACGAAGAAGAATCTGAAGTTCGAGTGGACAGAGAAGCATGAGCGAGCCTTTCTAGAGTTGAAAGAGAGACTCACTACCGCACCAGTACTAGAAATACCCAAGCCTGATGAGAAGTTCACTATCTTTAGTGACGCATCATATCAAGGACTAGGGTGTGTACTTATGCAAGATGGCAGAGTTATAGCCTATGGATCTAGGCAGCTGAAGCCGAATGAGTTGAACTACCCTATTCATGATTTGGAGTTGGCAGCAGTGGTATTTGCACTCAAGATTTGGAGACACTACCTCTACGGTGAGAAGTTTGATTTGTTCTCCGATCACAAGAGCCTAAAATATTTGTTCACACAGAAAGAGTTGAACATGAGGCAACGCAGATGGATGGAGTTGATCAAGGATTACGATTTCACGTTGGAATACCACCCTGGTAAAGCTAATGTGGTCGCTGATGCTTTGAGTCGGCAGACTCGTGAGACGATCGCCTCCTTAATGGTTAGAGAATGGCGAGCATTGGAGACGTTGGCGGAGTTCGATGTACAGAGTGCTGAAAGAAGAGAAGGACAACTTTTCGGATGTCTTATCCTACAGCCTGTTCTCATTGACCGCATTATTGGAGCTCAGAAAGAAGATGAGAAGTTTCAATCATGGTTCAAAAAGATGTCAGAGAAGGACTCGACAGAATGGAAAGTGGGAGTCGATGGAGGGAATCGGTGCAGGAATAGATTATGTGTGCCGGATGTTGGAGAGCTTAGGAAGGATATCCTGGAAGAAGCACATAAGTCAAGATATACAGTTCACCCGGGAGGAACGAAGATGTATAAAGATTTGAAGAGAAATTTCTGGTGGGAAGGCATGAAGAAGGATGTGGCCGAGTTTGTATCCAAGTGTTTGACGTGTCAGCAAGTCAAGGCCGAACATCAGAGACCGTCAGGATTGTTGCAACCGCTACCTATTCCTGGTTGGAAGTGGGAGCACATTACGATGGATTTTGTAGTAGGATTGCCCCGGTCGCAGCAGAATCATGACGCTATTTGGGTAATTGTGGATCGATTGACGAAGTCAGCTCATTTTATCGCTTATAGTATGACATATCCGGTGGAAAAGATGAGCCGGATGTACATACAACAAGTTGTGCGACTTCACGGTGCACCTGTGACGATTGTGTCAGACCGTGACGCACGTTTTACTTCTGGATTTTGGGAAAGTCTGCAAGAAGCTATGGGAACTTCACTCAAGATGAGTACTGCTTTTCACCCTCAGACAGATGGGCAAACTGAGCGTGTTAATCAGATCATGGAGGATATGCTTAGGGCTTGTGTGATCGACTTTGAAGAATCTTGGGAGACACACTTGCCGTTGGTTGAATTTGCCTATAACAATAGTTATCATACGAGTATCGGTATGGCTCCGTTCGAAGCACTGTACGGACGACCATGTCGTTCTCCATTGTGTTGGGCAGAGGTTGGGGACACAGAATTGTTGGGACCAGATTTGGTTAGAGAAACCAACGAGAAGATTTCCTTAGTCAAGGAAAGGATGAGAACCGCTCAGAGCCGGTATAAGAGTTATGCTGATCGACGCCGAAAAGATCTGGAGTTTAGTGTGGGAGATCACGTACTTCTTAAGGTTTCACCAACACGAGGAGTAGTACGCTTTGGTCTCAAGAGAGGGAAGTTAGCTCCGCGTTTCATTGGACCGTTTGAGATTTTGGAACGTATCGGGAAAGTGGCCTATCAACTGGCGTTACCACCAAAGATGTCTGGGGTTCACAACGTGTTTCACGTGAGTATGTTGAGGAAATACATACGAGATCCCTCGCATGTGGTTAGTTATGACGACATTGAGACGAGTCATAGCGTTTCTTACAAGGAGAGACCTGCGAAGATTTTGGATCAGAGTATCAAGAAGCTGAGGAATAAGGATATTCCGTTGGTGAAGGTTCAGTGGAATCACCACGACGAGAATGAAGCCTCGTGGGAAGTTGAAGCTGATATGAGGAAGAAGTACCCGGAGTTGTTTCATGACTAGTTAGTCTTGATTTCGGGGACGAAATCCTGTTTAAGGGGGGAAGGGTGTAATAACCTGCATTTTCCTGCATGATCATAATTAAAATTTATTTTCATTATCATTTGCATTATCATATTTAAAATTTAATATATATTGTCTGTTTATATGATAATTTCAATTCTTATGTGAAAAGTTTAATTCTTGACTAAATTCATAATTGAAATTACTTGTGGGGTCATAATGCAATTTTCATAAAAACTGGTAATATCAGTGTTAAATCTTAAATCTGTATTTCAAAACGGTGGAATTACTTCTTTTTAAACTCAAACTGTATTTTTGTAAAATCAGAAAACTATTTCTAACGTTAAAATGAATTCTCTGTATTTTTGTGATAAACACCGTGTCACGAAAATACCAGTGTAGGTTTAAAACTGTCCGCGCAGTGTTAAACTTCCACAAAATTTTGGAAGTAAATGATTGAACAAATATATTTATACTCAATTATGAATGCTGATGCTTTTCCCTTAGGTCTTGTTTGGCAAATGTTGTAGTATGTGTGTTGTCCTTATGCCATAAGCTAGATTACCCAAACACACATTGACCCACCTCATCTCCACCTACCTCTTACTTTCATCAGTGGAGAATAAAGAGCAGTTTTACACATCATATCTGCACATACATGTTTTTTTAAATGGAGGTTAATGGAGATTCAGTGGGGAGTTAGGCCAATGTTTTCTAGGTGAGAATTTGATTATTTATACACCCAATCACACTACACATTCTGCACTTCCATCACAACACATTTCAGAATTCACAGAGAGTTTAGAGAGTGCAGAGAGTTCTTCAATTTCGTAGAGAGAGAGAAGAGCTCAATCCTCCATAGCCAAAGCTTGGAATTCGGGAATTTCGTAATTATATTTCTTTCTCAACAATTTCTTCAATCTATATCACAGTGAGTATTACTAACTCACTCAAAATGTAACTCATTCCTTATTTACTGATTTAGGTAGTTAATTTTAACAGTAGCAGAATTTTGTTTTCAGATTTTTGTTAGGAAAACGAATGAAATTTAAGGTTCTGCCCGCGATGTCCCAAGTAAAACTCGATTCTGCACACTTTTCGTCTAATGCAATTTTCTCAGATTCTGCACCGTTTGGACAGAAAACGAGGATTTCAGTAGCAGTTTTTAGAATGCTATTAGTTATGTTTAAAATGATTTAGGCAATGAATTACGAATTTTCAATCCCCGTACGCGTATTATTTCTTTAATTCTGTGAATTCCTTTATGTTTAAAGTTTGATGACATTCATGTGGAGTCAGTTGTACATGCATGGTGAGTGTTGGTAGTGTGTAAAAGAGTAATGATAGTGTGGAAAAGAGTAATGATTGTGTGGAAAGAGTATGAGTTTGAGTTGTGGTTGTGGTTGTGGTTGTGGTTGTAATTGTGGCTGTGGTTATGGTTGTGGTTGTGGATGTGATTGTGTATGGAGTTGAAAAAGAGGATGAGGGTGTCTTTGAAATGCGAAGGTGGCAAAAATGGACACTCCCTGACGCCCATGGAAGCGTTAAAGTGTGTGAAGCCGAACTTGGACACTCACTGGCACCCATGGAAGTGCTAAAGTGTGGCCTATGGACACTCCCTGAATGACTCGAGTCTGGATACATGTGTGGGGGTTGCCCCGGTATTTGCATGGCGGTTAGGGTATTCAAAGTGTGAGGCATTGGACACTCCCTGGTACCCCGGACCAAAGTGTGAGGCAAACTGGACACTCCCTGGCGCCCCGTTGCTAAAGTGTGGCTATCTTAGTATTTCAAAGATACCAGGAGTAGGATAGAGGGTTGTTGGGTTTTGTCGAGAGAAAAGAGTCGGTTAGATGAGAGGGTGCATTGTTCTCATACATGGTCGCATATTTGTGAATTTATCTTTTAACTATTGTTGTGGTTGTTTCTCTAACAAGCTCTTTATGATAAATATAAACTGGTAGTTTTTAAAAGGAAATGAGAAAAAGGTAAATGAGTATGTTTTACATTCAGAGTTATGTTTTTAATACTCACCAGCTTCTTGAAGCTGACGGCGTTGATGCGTCCTGGACATTCGTGTCCAGGCTTTGCAGGTAATAATCAAGAAGAACCGTATGACTATGCTAATTAAGATCTGTTGCTGAGAAGAGATGTTACCCTTATATGCTTTATGTTTATGTGTTATGATTTGGTTTGTAATAAGGATGACTGTAATAGACTTTAAGTTATTGTTTTATTTCAAGGCGGTCTGTGCCTTAGTAAACCCTGTACTATAGGATGTAATAAGTTAGAAAATTTTTATAAGCCCAGGTTGCCCTACTCTGATTAATGGTTTTATGATGTTCGACGTTTTGGAACGGAATCGATCCTTCAAACTGTCGCGACCTACGGGTCCATAAAGGAAATTAAACGCTTTCCATATTTATGCTACGTCGGGGCGTGACAATTCTTGTCTTAGATCTATTTTGACTGTGATGTGCTCAATGATCTATACTTGCTGTGCTTGTTTAGATTATTTACATGTAATGGTGCTTAAATTGAATTGTGCTATCAAGTATCCGAATAGTCCATGCCTAGGTTAGACGGATTATGTCACAACCTTAGTTTAGTGTGGGATAATTCGTGCTAACCGAAGATGGATTATGTTGGTGCTTGAACCATAGTTATTTTCTTGACGGAGGAATTGGGCTTGTAGCTACAATTCCCCATTATCATCCAACTTAATAATCTAATTGAATGCATAAATATTCCAATTATGAAGCTAGTGGTGGATTTGCAATCCTAGGTTCCTTTAAACATATTTATAAAAACACTTTTAAATCGTTTTCATAATTTAGATTTATTTTATTGTTCTTAGTTTAATTAAATTCAAAATTAAACCTCGTTTTCATAATTAATTAGATTTAGGTTTTAAAATTAAGAGTCGTAGTAATTCAATCTCTGTGGGTTCGACCTTTGCTTTCACTACTACAAATCTTTAGAAAAGTAAAGTACACTTTTTATATCTTGATATTGACAACATCACTCCTACCCCCAACTGAAAACAACAAAGTCCCCAGAAGTTGATTTTCAATAAATAAAATAGATGGGTATCACCTGTATGAAGCAGATTTATGATCGCAAGCGAGCAACCTAGCATAGAAAAGTAGAACACAATCTCCAAAACAAACAGGATCAATAGATAACAAGAATACAATAAAAGCATGATCCAATCAATCTAAACCACCGGAATATGAACAGAATAAAATAAAATACAAGCAGTGATAAAAACTGTCCATACAATACCAACTAACCAGATAATACAACCAAAACCACCAACATATACAACCACCAAAAATATAACAAAAATCAGAACACTACTAACCAAAAAAATACATAAAAACCACCTCCCCAACTAAGACTAATCGACCCCAGACGGCGTATCATCTGCTACATCAGAAGGGATGTCGATGGGAGCAGGCGGCAAGACGGTAGTAGTAGGAGCAGTAATGGGTGGCTCGGTAGCAGTGGTGGAATCAGGATCAGCAGCCTCAGAAGCTGGGGCAGCATCAGATGGAACAGTAAGTGGTGGATCTGTAGGAGTATCAACATGAGATGGATCAGCAGCAACTGGATCATCCTCATCATCCGAATCAAGCTCCTCCACCTCGGTGGGTGTCCCTGAAGCTCCATCCTCCGTATCTGTACCGCCACGCCTCTTCTTCCTCCCCCTCACCCTCGCTGTCCCTTTCCCCTTTCGCTTCCTCTTCTGGGCGTCGGAGCGGCGAGCAGCCGCCTCGCTAAATCTGCGGGGAGAAGGGCGGATATCATCTCCAGCGAGCTCGAGGAATCCGGCATCAGCCATGACCCTCTGAATCGCCCAAGCACCCTTCAGGTGCTTTCGGGACGAGATATAACGGGTGGGGTGGACCATAAAGTCGATGTATAGGCGTGGTATACAAACAGGCTGTCCCGTCCCCACGGCATACAAGACTCGCGCATACCAAGCCGCGATCTTCTCTCGATAGGACGTCACGAGGAGGCAATTGCTGAGGACCAAATGAAGCATGTGGTAATCGTCAGTCAGAAAGTGGTCCTCGATCAAAGCATCGCCATCCCAAGACAGAACAGCGCCTCCTGTGAGCTCTCGGATAATAGCGGACGGTGGGGTCACTGGGGCATCAGGCCGGTGGGGGCAAACATAATCAGGTACCTCTGGTACCCCCAACGCGGCAGAAACGGTGGCGGGACTGATGATGAACGGCCGGCTCCGAAAGAAAGCATGATAGGTGAATGGTGTAAACGGGTCGCTGATCATCGTCGCACACGCACCTCTGATCCAAGATAGGTTGACCCTCTTGGCCAACGACAGGAGATCGAACCAGTGAGGCATCGCGCGGATCCGTGTGAGGAACCATGGACTCTCAATCCAGATGCGCTCAATAGGGCGCTCAATCATAACCATCCGTGTCTGGAAGTACCTCTCGTACCAAACCCTATCCTCGTTATTCCGGAATCCGTGATCGGGTACCGGATCTGGTATCGTACGGTCGAGGGGCTTAGACTTATGGTAGCCCGTTACTGGATTCATCTGGCAGTCCTGAAAAGAAGACCACACAAGATACAGATAAGAAAAAAGGAGAAAAAGAAACAAAACAAACACTGCTGGCGTTCGATCGATTGAACTGAGTTCGATCGATCGAACTGGTGTAGACTTCGATCGCTTGAAAATTGTTCGATCGATCGAACATCACCCCTTCGATCGCTCGAAACCAGTTCGAGCGATCGAACACAGCGGTGTTCAGCAATCGCAGAAACGAAAAGAAAACCTAAGTTACGCTAATTAAAAGACAATCCTAAGACCAAGGGGACACCCCCTTGGGATTTCCTAACACGAACATAGAGGACAAGAAAAATACAAAAGAGTGGGGCCTACCTCGGTGTAGAACCTGCAGTGGGGATGGACAGATGATGAGATGACGATGAGGATGATCAAAGGATTGATCAGGGCTCCCTTTTGGATGCCAGAAACGAAAATTTGCCGAGTCGCCTCTCCTCTGTCTTCGAGCGATTGAGAGTGAAGGTGAGGGAAATGAAGAGATGTCCTGAAGACGCCTCGTTTAAATGGTTCGTTCGATCGATCGAACTGTGTTCGATCGATCGAACACAAATCCCTCAATCGATTGAACATAAACTACAAGCGCTTAAACAATCAGGTTTCGATCGATCGAACTAGGTTCGATCGATCGAACACAAAAATTCCAGAATTCAATGGGATATGAACCACATCACCCCCAACTATCAAAAACAAATCTGGACATGCAGATAGACTGAAAGAACAGTTGAAGAACAAGCATGTAAGACAGAATTTCATCCCCAGAATAGTAAATTGCAATTTATATCAAAATAAAACTTTATAATTGTATTCAAAATGCAACATCATCATCCCCAACTGTGGTTAAAACCTTATTTAACTAAAGAAAACCAAAAAAAAATAAAACTAAAACTAAAACCAAAAACATTTTGTCAAGGATTACACTCCAGTTGCTAGACAAGAATTGAAATTGAACAGAAACAGCTGAAATGTAGCACTAGTCTTCGAGTATAAAGATTTCCTCTTCCACGATCTCTTCATAATCCGCCGAATCTTCAGAAGTGAAGTCCAAACTTGATGATTCTCTTTTCCAGAACAACCGAAAAGCAGCCAGGACATCATCAAACAAGTCTGGAGTCTCCAAGGAATTGAAAGCCCAAGCAAGAGGTGATCCTGATGGAGACAAGGATAACGGAGTGTGAATGCGCAACGGACTGTCCTCTCGCGGCGGAGTGAGTGGGGGTCTTATGTAGGGCCCAAGACCATGAAATAGTTGATGTGGAAGGAATACCGGGATGCCATTAAGGAACATAGTGACAATCCTGGACAAAAGGCAACAAACTGAAATTAAAACAACAGAACACAAGAAACACAAATTACCACAAAAAGAAAAACAAAGAAAAGAAACAAGAACACAAAGAACTGTGATAAGTCCCAACCTCACTATTGGCATAGGTTCCCAAAATGCACTGGCTGGTAAGGGGCATTGGAGCCTGAATAGCAAGTAGCTCAGGTGCACATATCTGTATGGGACCAACTCAGGAACAAGGAAGTCATCCACAAAAACAAAGACGGCATTGTGGCGTTCTGGGACGACATCCTGAAGGACATGATCCTCCCATGGCTCCCACATATCGTCATTTTCCCACTGTGCCATGAGTGCATCATCCACCATGCGTCCCATATACAGGTCTTCTTCCTCATCCACCTCTTCGTAATCCTGAAATCCCATATTTTCATATGGATTGATGTCCAGGAGGGCTGGTGGATATGGAATGTACCCTTGAGCAGCATCAATGAGCGAATGAGCAACAGGATCTTGATGAATCAAGGGGCAAGGTGTGAGTTCACCCTCAGTCCAGGTGCCACAACAACATTCTGAATCAGCCCAAGAACCGATTGAATGGACATCATCACCTCGCATATTCACCTGCAATACCCAAGTGTAGGTAGACGTGCAAGTAATATCTGGTAAGACCAGGTCGATCCCACAGGGAAGGTGTTGATCTATTGAATTAGACTATCCTCTAAAAGAAAGCAAAATAAAATGAATAAGTTTAAATGATGGTGCAAAACACAAAGTTCCACAAACTAAGATTACTAATGAAAATAATTTAAATTAACTAAACAATCTAACTAACTAATTAAAACAGTACTTTAAATTAGGGTGTTTAACTTTTAAAAGAAAGTGTTGGGATTACACGAATCCGCAGTAACCTAGCCATCTACCATGCATTTGCCTTGAAGCACAATGGAGTATATTACCTACAGTTTTCCGTATTCTTCTAAAAATAAAGAATCCATGGCCCTTTCATGACCGGGACCATATCATCACAGTTAAATTGAAATACGCAAAAGCGGTTTAATTCAATAGTTAAGACTCGCATCCTCAATGGTATTAGCATTGAAGATGGTTTGCAAAATGTATTGAAAGAAAATGCCTTAGGGCCTTAGTTTTAAAATTGTTTTGACAAACTGAGCATTTATTTGGGACAGAATGATAACACATCTTAAGACAAAAGGTCCTGGAATACTGCAGGGAACATCCTCAAGAATCAGGGAGTTCGATCGATCGACGCGCCTTCGATCGATCGAAGACCTTCATCCCTCAAGCGATCGAACTTACTTCGATCGCTCGACTGTCTCTGGTTCGATCGATCGAACTAACTTCGATCGATCAAACACAGCGATTATTCTGCTGCATGGCAGAGGCTGGAGATCACTGTTTCATCGTGATCTCCCAACCTGGGACTACTCAGACATCGTCTGGAGTGTCGAGGATTGATTTTTAACGTAAGAAAATATTAATACCTTGTTTGCTTGTGAGTTATTCCTGAAAACTATAAAATCTATGGTATTACCAATATTTAGCATGCAATATCACGAGATGATTGATTAAACTACTCCTACTACGTGCAGAATATGAATAAGCAATAAATAAATAACCTGGAATGACAGATACTTATATAAACTACGAGAAATCCAATCCAAAATACGAACTTTCAATGAAAAACCTACAAAAACCAAACAAACTCTCTATCTCTCCTTCTAAACTGTTAAAATGTAAAAGTGGGCGTCCTTATGGACGTGTACAAAACGCATATATATAGAAAAACCTAAAGCACTAGGGTTAAAACCCGCATTCTGCTGCGCACGCAAATGTTTCTAGAAATACCCCGTTCGATCGATCGAACTGATCTCGATCGATCGAACCCTTGATCTTCAAGCGCTTCAACATTCTTCAAGCGATCGAACACTCTTAGATCGATCGAACTCCACTTTTCAGCTTTGACTTCTTTTGTTTGCATTCCAGCATTCCATTTATTCTGATGTTCATCTGTTTATTCCGCACAGTAGTGATCTGCATAAACAACAGCTAAAACAATACAACTTATCATAGATTAACCATACTGTATAAAAATTAGCCTTGTAATGCAAATTGCGGATAACACGGGAAGTTGTGATAAAAACTAATACAATTCTTCCTTTTAGCGCGGTTGTATTTTACAAATACCCCCGCTTTGCACAACCCCCAACTAGCTTATTGCTAGTCCCTAGCGATAAAGCGAAAATAAAATAAAATAAAAACTCCTAAACTAATACTACCACGACTAAGAAACAAAGAAAAACTAAAAACAACCTAAACTAAGATAGAGAGAAAAATCCTAACTCACTTTCGCAGGAATCGCGGTTGCATTTAGCGAACGCAACAAGCCGTTAAACCCCTAGGTTCCCCCTAGTGGACGAGTGTTGTCTCGTGAGGGTTTGCAGTGAATATACCCACAAAATTCCAATTTTAAGCTCAAGAAAATTTAGAATAACTTGTAGAATTTCCCTTTCCATTAAACTGTTAATTCAACTCTACAATGATATAATATCCTCTATCAACCCATGAAAGAGATCCACATGCTCCCCTATATTACCAAGTAAAATATACAAATATATTACCATCATGCACCCGTGTGTGTGTGGAATTAACAACCATGCGTCCAACCCTTATTAAGAGTTATCTAGACTATTGTACTTTGGAAACTTGCAGTTTTAGCTCAATTCTCACATTGGCCACACTCAAAACGAACGTCTCTCAGAAACTTGCTTTACAATGATCGCACATAGTATGAAAGCTTTGATAAAAATGATATTCTAAGTGCTAATGCTTTCATACTTGACTCTATGAAAAATGGACATTTAAGAGTGTATAGTCTCATGAATGGAATACTACTTACTAGAGGAGCGAAATACCGTGGATAACTCAACTCACACTTCCATGTTCAAATCAATTGTTGAGAATCTTCAAGACTTTGAATTATGGCTTTTATTTAGTAGGTGGGGGTGTTGTAGAGAAGAGTGTGCTTTTTAGTATGTGATGGAATTTCCACTTCTCTTTTTATTCTTTATTCTTTTCTCCACCCAATCTCCCATTCATTCCCCTTTTTTTTTTATTTTTTTTTATTTTACAACTCCTTCATTCATCACCATTTTTTTTTTTTTTTTTTTAACCTGGAATATCCCACAACAACTTCCTTCCATTTCACATACTTTGATGACTCATTCTCAATAAATTTATCAAACAGTTCAATGAGGTCAAGGCATAGATCAAGGATTTGGATTCTTGTGATTTTTATTGGAAATATTTATCTGAGGTGGGATCAGGGGTGAAACGATTCAATGAATGTAAGTAGGCTATGTTAGGTAAAGGAATGGGTAAACGATGGCTTGAATCATTTTCTCAACTTTCAATTTTTAGCACTTAAGTGTTCATTGAGTATAATTGGTAAATCCTGAACGTTCTCCTCTAACGAGCAGTCAAAATTTTTAACGAAGACTGAGACTTAACAACGAATTCACAAATATACGCAAGAAAAACCATTCGACAATGTATGAGAATTCCCTCAGAAATGAAGATTGGCTCAAAAACTCACAAAGGGTTATTAGCTTCCACTACTTGTTCTTTTCGTACAATATTCATTTTAACTCAATTTTCAAGTTTTCTACATAGCTGCCAATTCGTGTGCACAAGTATTGGGTACATGCTAGCTTTACAAATGCAATTCATTCCAGTGATACAGAAAAAACGCGTGAATTTAATCCATAAAAAGATAAGAATACTACAAATGTATCATTGTCTCATTAACAAGCAGGAGAGGTTATTCAGAGTTATTCTATCAATACGATTCAATAAAAAATTTTCAAATTTTAACAGACTGTGTTCTCATTAAATTTAAAACATTACCAAGTGCAAAACCTGATTATTATGAGTGTATACCTATCTATTATCTCCTACCCCCAACTGAAAACAACAAAGTCCCCAGAAGTTGATTTTCAATAAATAAAATAGATGGGTATCACCTGTATGAAGCAGATTTATGATCGCAAGCGAGCAACCTAGCATAGAAAAGTAGAACACAATCTCCAAAACAAACAGGATCAATAGATAACAAGAATACAATAAAAGCATGATCCAATCAATCTAAACCACCGGAATATGAACAGAATAAAATAAAATACAAGCAGTGATAAAAACTGTCCATACAATACCAACTAACCAGATAATACAACCAAAACCACCAACATATACAACCACCAAAAATATAACAAAAATCAGAACACTACTAACCAAAAAAATACATAAAAACCACCTCCCCAACTAAGACTAATCGACCCCAGACGGCGTATCATCTGCTACATCAGAAGGGATGTCGATGGGAGCAGGCGGCAAGACGGTAGTAGTAGGAGCAGTAATGGGTGGCTCGGTAGCAGTGGTGGAATCAGGATCAGCAGCCTCAGAAGCTGGGCTCAGAATAAATGGAATGCTGGAATGCAAACAAAAGAAGTCAAAGCTGAAAAGTGGAGTTCGATCGATCTAAGAGTGTTCGATCGATCGAACGTTCGATCGCTTGAAGAATGTTGAAGCGCTTGAAGATCAAGGGTTCGATCGATCGAGATCAGTTCGATCGATCGAACGGGGTATTTCCAGAAACATTTGCGTGCGCAGCAGAATGCGGGTTTTAACCCTAGTGCTTTAGGTTTTTCTATATATATGCGTTTTGTACACGTCCATAAGGACGCCCACTTTTACATTTTAACAGTTTAGAAGGAGAGATAGAGAGTTTGTTTGGTTTTTGTAGGTTGTTCATTGAAAGTTCGTATTTTGGATTGGATTTCTCGAAGTTTATATAAGTATCTGTCATTCCAGGTTATTTATTTATTGCTTATTCATATTCTGCACGTAGTAGGAGTAGTTTAATCAATCATCTCGTGATATTGCATGCTAAATATTGGTAATACCATAGATTTTATAGTTTTCATGAATAACTCACAAGCAAACAAGGTATTAATATTTTCTTACGTTAAAAATCAATCCTCGACACTCCAGACGATGTCTGAGTAGTCCCAGGTTGGGAGATCACGATGAAACAGTGATCTCCAGCCTCTGCCATGCAGCAGAATAATCGCTGTGTTCGATCGATCGAAGTTAGTTCGATCGATCGAACCAGAGACAGTCGAGCGATCGAAGTAAGTTCGATCGCTTGAGGGATGAAGGTCTTCGATCGATCGAAGGCGCGTCAATCGATCGAACTCCCTGATTCTTGAGGATGTTCCCTGCAGTATTCCAGGACCTTTTGTCTTAAGATGTGTTATCATTCTGTCCCAAATAAATGCTCAGTTTGTCAAAACAGTTTTAAAACTAAGGCCCTAAGGCATTTTCTTTCAATACATTTTGCAAACCATCTTCAATGCTAATACCATTGAGGATGCGAGTCTTAACTATTGAATTAAACCGCTTTTGCGTATTTCAATTTAACTGTGATGATATGGTCCCGGTCATGAAAGGGCCATGGATTCTTTATTTTTAGAAGAATACGGAAAACTGTAGGTAATATACTCCATTGTGCTTCAAGGCAAATGCATGGTAGATGGCTAGGTTACTGCGGATTCGTGTAATCCCAACACTTTCTTTTAAAAGTTAAACACCCTAATTTAAAGTACTGTTTTAATTAGTTAGTTAGATTGTTTAGTTAATTTAAATTATTTTCATTAGTAATCTTAGTTTGTGGAACTTTGTGTTCTGCACCATCATTTAAACTTATTCATTTTATTTTGCTTTCTTTTAGAGGATAGTCTAATTCAATAGATCAACACCTTCCCTGTGGGATCGACCTGGTCTTACCAGATATTACTTGCACGTCTACCTACACTTGGGTATTGCACAAGAGCGCACAAGATTTTCTTCGTGTCAAGTTTTTGGCGCCGTTGCCGGGGAAGAGCGACGATCAATTCTTTAGATTACCTCAGTCTCTCTTCATCTCTTTCTATTTTTTTTCTTTTCTTTTCTTTTCAGTTCTTTAGGCAAGTTCTCACCCTAGGGACTCTCCTAGTTCATGTCCGAGAATTCTATTGAAGGATTTTTTGGAAACCCATTCTACCGCTCTGATTCTGATAGTTCCATCAACCCGATAGTCACTCCAACTGCATCAATGGATGATCATCAGAGTGAAAATGGTGACAATGTTGTGGTGCCAATTGATGAGGCACTCCGTCCTCTTTGCGATCTTATGCAACCAGAACATGCACCTACGCCCTCTTGCATTCAAATCCCACCACATAATGGCGAATTTCAGTTTCGCAATGGGATGATTCAATTGCTTCCCACTTTTCATGGGATGGAAAGCGAGAAGGCGTATTTACATGTCACCGATTTCGAGGATGTTTGCAAAACATTCTCGCAAAATTGTCCTAGGGAGGTGACGCATTTAATGCTATTCCCCTTCACTTTGAAAGATAAAGCGAAGGCGTGGCTTCACTCCCTAAAGCCTAATTCAATTTTCACCTGGCATGCGATGAGCACCGCGTTTCTGAAGAAATTCTACCCTACTCGCATGACCACAGATCTTCAGCGTCAAATTAATTCCTATAAACAAAAGAGCAATGAAACCTTCACACAAGCGTGGGAGCGTTTCAAAGATTTGCTTCTCTCATGCCCACACCATGGGTTTGAGAAATGGCGAACGATCAGCTTCTTTTATCAGGGATTGAATGGTGAAACAAAGAAGTTGGTGGAAACAATGAGCTCTGGACCATTTCTGCGAAAAAACACTGAAGAGGCCGAAGCCCATTTCGAATGGTTAGCTGAATACGCTCATGAATGGTCAAATTCTGACAATATCTCACGATCACAGATATCCTGTGTAGAAGAGAAAAGCCTATATCAGCTAACCAATGAAGATCGCCTCATGACTAAGTATGCAGAGCTAGCAAAGAAGGTGGAAGAGTTAAGCATGAAAGGAGAGAGTTCTAGGCAAGTCATGCCTGAAGAACCATGTGGCACATGCAACATGTTGGGACATACAACTCAGTATTGTCCTAATGTGCCATATTTTCAAGAGCAAGCCCCTGTAGAGATGAATGCCATGCAAGGTTTTCGAGGGGCGGGGAATTCCAACAATACTTTTCAAAGTAATAATAGATGGAATCACCCCGATTTTGATTGGAGAAATAATGCTGGGGCCCAAAATCAATATCAACAGCAGCCCTACAACAATAATCAATATCAAGGGCAAAACAATAAGCCGCCCCAGCATTACAATCAAAACAGAACTAATAATTACAATCAAGCTCAACCCTCCAATGCACCACAAACCAATGCCTATGTGCCCCCGCACAAGAAGGTACAAGAAGAGGAGCCACTTGCTAATGCCAATCTAACGCAGCAACTCATCCAAATGATGAGTAAAATGTCTGCCACGTTAGAGAGGATAGATGCACGGCAAGAGAGCTCAGGAGGAACATTCCCTGCCCAACCACTTCAGAACCCCAAGGGACATAACAATGGTCCTAACAATCAAGAACATGCTAAAGCTGTGACCACACTGAGAAGTGGAAAAATCATAGAGAAAAGCATACCTCTGTCCACTCCCGAAGTGTACAAAGAGGGGGAAGTGTTGGATGAAGAAGTTGAGCTACCATCTACTCGAGAGGAGGAGCCGTCTACTATTGACGAACCAATAAAGGAAAACCTTGAAGCTCCTCGAGTAGAAGAAGAAGTTGAGCGAAGGCCGGGAAAGGAATCTGTTAAGGAGGAACCACCAAAATGCCCCTTTCCAGCACCTTACCCTCAACGGTTGAAGAAACCAAAGAATGAGACGAAGAATCAGGAGTTTTTGGAATTGTTTAAGCAAGTTAAGATTAACCTTCCACTCCTAGATGCTATCAAGCAGGTGCCGGCCTATGCAAAGTATCTCAAAGATCTATGCACGGTCAAGAGGAGGCAAAGCGTGAAGAAACATGCTTATGTCGCGTGCCAAGCTAGCGCGATCATTCCAAATGAGTTGCCTCCAAAACTCAAAGATCCCGGTACACCTACTGTCTCATGCAGAATTGGGAATCAAAAGATAGACAACACACTCGTCGATTTAGGAGCAAGCGTGAATCTGCTGCCATATTCAGTCTATAAACAGCTAGGGTTGGGTGAACTCAAACCCACTCGAGTTGCTTTGCAGTTGGCAGACAGATCTGTGAAGTACCCTAGAGGGGTATTAGAGGACGTCCTGGTCCAAATAGACTCGTTTGTATTTCCGGTGGATTTTGTGATATTGGACACAGAACCTGTGTCTAATCCTGGTGCACATATCCCGGTTATCTTTGGCCGGCCGTTCCTCAACACCATCGATGCCACAATCAAGATTAGAAGTGGTATCATGACAATCGTATTCGGGAACATGACATTGAATGTCAAGATATTTTCTAATCCCCGACCTGAAGAATACGATGATGAGGAGGAAGTCCATTATATAGACACGGTCATTGAAGATGAAGTTGACTTGGTCGACTACAAAGATCCTTTGGAAGTTGTGATGACACAATTTGGCGATAACTATCAGCCTGAAGAGTCAACTCCATTGGATGCTGACCTAAATCAGACGTGTCTTATGATGGATACGATAGAGGAAGATAGAGCCGATTGCATGTGGGTAATGCCATATGAACAACTGCCTCCTAAAACCAAGTTGGTAATGCCCTCTAGTTTCCAGTTCCCGGAGTTAGAATTGAAGGAGCTCCCAAAAGAGCTGAAATATGCATTCCTAGGAACTGGAAAAACTTATCCTGTAATTATTTCATCGGCTTTAACTCATGAACAGGAAAGTAAGCTAGTGGATATGCTGAAAAAGCATAAAGATGCTATGGGATGGACAATTGCTGACCTCAAAGGCATAAGCCCATCCATATGCACGCATAAGATATATCTGGAGGAAGACGCCAAACCCTCAAGGCAAATGCAAAGGCGTCTGAATCCCAACATGCAAGAAGTAGTAAAGAAGGAAGTGCTTAAACTGCTTGATGTTGGGATGATATATCCGATATCTGACAGTCCTTGGGTTAGTCCTACCCAAGTAGTTCCAAAGAAAGCGGGCATAACAGTCATTCCGAACAAAGAAGGTGAATTAGTACCGACACGTGTCCCCACTGGATGGAGAATGTGTATTGACTACAGGAAGCTAAATACTGTGACCCGAAAGGATCATTTTCCTTTGCCATTCATGGATCAAATGCTAGAACGAGTGGCGGGTCATAAGTATTACTCCTTCTTGGATGGATACAGTGGGTATAATCAAATTGAGATTGCTCCTGAAGATCAGGAGAAAACCACGTTCACGTGTCCATTCGGTACTTTCGCCTACCGACGAATGCCATTTGGCTTATGTAATGCACCGGCTACCTTTTAGCGGTGCATGCTAAGCATCTTTAGTGATATGGTCGAAAACATCCTTGAAGTTTTCATGGATGACTTTTCAGTATTCGGCCATAGCTTCGAGGATTGCCTCAGCAATCTCGAACAGGTTCTAATGAGGTGTGAGGACAAACACCTAGTCTTGAATTGGGAGAAGTGTCACTTTATGGTGACCAAGGGTATAGTTCTAGGCCACATAATATCCGATGAAGGAATCCAAGTGGATAAGGCTAAGATCGACATAATCTCAAACCTACCTGTCCCCCGTACAGTGCGAGACATTCGTTCATTTTTGGGGCATGCAGGTTTTTATCGTCGATTTATCCAGAATTTCAGTGCAATCTCTCGACCCCTGTGTCAACTTCTTGTCAAAGATGCACCTTTCGAGTGGTCAGAGAGTTGCCAAAAGTCCTTTGAGGATCTAAAAGATCTCCTCACCTCCGCACCTATAATACAGGCACCCGACTGGAGTTTGCCTTTTGAATTAATGTGCGATGCTAGTGATTACGCCATTGGCGCAGTCCTAGGCCAGAGGAAGGACAATAAGCCGCATGTGATATACTACGCCAGCCGAACTTTAAATGAAGCTCAAATGAATTACACTACTACTGAAAAGGAGCTGCTGGCCGTAGTATTCGCTCTGGACAAGTTTAGGTCTTACCTGATAGGGTCGCCAATCGTCTGTTTTACAGATCATTCGGCCCTCAAGTATCTTTTGTCAAAGAAAGACGCTAAACAACGGCTTATCCGCTGGATACTCTTACTCCAAGAGTTTGATTTAACAATCAAGGACCAGAAAGGAGTAGAGAATGTGGTTGCGGATCATTTATCCCGGTTGACTTTTACCGATAACACTGAATCCCAATCCATTAAAGATGAGTTCCCAGATGAACAGCTACTGGCAGTAAGTAGTCTGCCTTGGTATGCTGATGTGGTAAACTACCTGGTCACGGGTGAGACACCGACTCATTGGTCGAATCAAGATAGGAAACGGTTCCTCTCGTTCGCACGCCATTTTTTCTTTGATGACCCATACCTATTCAAATACTGTGCTGATCAGGTCATCAGGCGTTGCGTACCCAACGAGGATATAACCGTAATATTAGCGTCATGCCATTCTGAGGCATGCGGTGGCCATTTTGCGTCATAGAAGACCGCACAAAAAGTGTTGCAAAGCGGTTTTTATTGGCCCACAGTCTTCAAAGATGCTTATTCCTTTTATAAGACATGCCAACGCTGTCAAAAGCTTGGAACCATTTCTAAAAGGAATTCTATGCCTTTAACCCCTATCATCACAATTGAGATATTTGATTGTTGGGGCATATATTTTATGGGCCCATTTCCCAAGTCGAATAACTGTGAGTACATACTCCTTGCTGTGGAGTATGTATCGAAATGGGTAGAAGCGATACCAACGAGACGAAATGACCACAGAACGGTCATGTCATTTCTCAGAGAGCATATTCTGTCTCGTTTTGGTACTCCGAAAGCTTTACTAAGTGACCAAGGCAAGCATTTCTGCAATAGGCCCTTGGAGTCACTTCTCAAGAAATACGGAGTCCATCATAAAATCGCTCTTGCTTATCATCCACAGTCAAATGGGCAAGCAGTATTGGCTAACCGAGAAATCAAGCATATTCTCGAGAAGACGGTTAGTTCCAATCGAAAAGACTGGGCATACAAATTGACTGACGCGTTATGGGCATACCGTACTGCCTATAAGACGAATCTTGGTATGTCCCCGTATAGACTAGTTTACGGGAAAGCTTGCCACCTTCCTGTTGAAATTGAACATAAAGCTTATTGGGCGACACGCTCATTGAACTTTGATATTCAAGAGGGAGGTCAGCTACGCAAGCTCCAACTTGCAGAGCTAGAGGAAATACGACGAGATGCGTATGACTCTGCAAAGTTGCATAAGGAAAAGTTGAAGGCTCGTCACGATCGTACGATTTTTCGTAAATCATTTGAGCCGGGGCAGAAAGTGTTGCTGTATGATTCTCGCCTCCATCTTTTCCCAGGAAAACTCCGTTCCCGGTGGACAGGCCCGTTCATCGTAAAGACTGTTTTTCCACATGGGGCGGTTGAGATTGTCAATCCCAAGAACGATGAGTGTTTCAAGGTCAATGGCCAAAGATTGAAGCCGTTCTTGGAGAATTTTCGCACTGAAGTGGAGCACATCCAGCTGGATGAGCCCAGCTATTCCACCACTTAAAAATCTCAAGTGGAATTCCAACTTGTTGTTGTATTTCTTTTCTTTCCCTGCATTTTAGTTTCTTTCTTTCTTTTGTGTTTAGTTGTTCTTTCTTTCGTATTTGTGATTTAGTTCTAATCCATTATTCCTTAAACCACTCTGTTGCAGGTGAATATGCGAGGTGATGATGTCCATTCAATCGGTTCTTGGGCTGATTCAGAATGTTGTTGTGGCACCTGGACTGAGGGTGAACTCACACCTTGCCCCTTGATTCATCAAGATCCTGTTGCTCATTCGCTCATTGATGCTGCTCAAGGGTACATTCCATATCCACCAGCCCTCCTAGACATCAATCCATATGAAAATATGGGATTTCAGGATTACGAAGAGGTGGATGAGGAAGAAGACCTGTATATGGGACGCATGGTGGATGATGCACTCATGGCACAGTGGGAAAATGACGATATGTGGGAGCCATGGGAGGATCATGTCCTTCAGGATGTCGTCCCAGAACGCCACAATGCCGTCTTTGTTTTTGTGGATGACTTCCTTGTTCCTGAGTTGGTCCCATACAGATATGTGCACCTGAGCTACTTGCTATTCAGGCTCCAATGCCCCTTACCAGCCAGTGCATTTTGGGAACCTATGCCAATAGTGAGGTTGGGACTTATCACAGTTCTTTGTGTTCTTGTTTCTTTTCTTTGTTTTTCTTTTTGTGGTAATTTGTGTTTCTTGTGTTCTGTTGTTTTAATTTCAGTTTGTTGCCTTTTGTCCAGGATTGTCACTATGTTCCTAAATGGCATCCCGGTATTCCTTCCACATCAACTATTTCATGGTCTTGGGCCCTACATAAGACCCCCACTCACTCCGCCGCGAGAGGACAGTCCGTTGCGCATTCACACTCCGTTATCCTTGTCTCCATCAGGATCACCTCTTGCTTGGGCTTTCAATTCCTTGGAGACTCCAGACTTGTTTGATGATGTCCTGGCTGCTTTTCGGTTGTTCTGGAAAAGGGAATCATCAAGTTTGGACTTCACTTCTGAAGATTCGGCGGATTATGAAGAGATCGTGGAAGAGGAAATCTTTATACTCGAAGACTAGTGCTACATTTCAGCTGTTTCTGTTCAATTTCAATTCTTGTCTAGCAACTGGAGTGTAATCCTTGACAAAATATTTTTGGTTTTAGTTTTAGTTTTATTTTTTTTGGTTTTCTTTAGTTAAATAAGGCTTTAACCACAGTTGGGGATGATGATGTTGCATTTTGAATACAATTATAAAGTTTTATTTTGATATAAATTGCAATTTACTATTCTGGGGATGAAATTCTGTCTTACATGCTTGTTCTTCAACTGTTCTTTCAGTCTATCTGCATGTCCAGATTTGTTTTTGATAGTTGGGGGTGATGTGGTTCATATCCCATTGAATTTTGGAATTTTTGTGTTCGATCGATCGAACCTAGTTCGATCGATCGAAACCTGATTGTTTAAGCGCTTGTAGTTTATGTTCAATCGATTGAGGGATTTGTGTTCGATCGATCGAACACAGTTCGATCGATCGAACGAACCATTTAAACGAGGCGTCTTCAGGACATCTCTTCATTTCCCTCACCTTCACTCTCAATCGCTCGAAGACAGAGGAGAGGCGACTCGGCAAATTTTCGTTTCTGGCATCCAAAAGGGAGCCCTGATCAATCCTTTGATCATCCTCATCGTCATCTCATCATCTGTCCATCCCCACTGCAGGTTCTACACCGAGGTAGGCCCCACTCTTTTGTATTTTTCTTGTCCTCTATGTTCGTGTTAGGAAATCCCAAGGGGGTGTCCCCTTGGTCTTAGGATTGTCTTTTAATTAGCGTAACTTAGGTTTTCTTTTCGTTTCTGCGATTGCTGAACACCGCTGTGTTCGATCGCTCGAACTGGTTTCGAGCGATCGAAGGGGTGATGTTCGATCGATCGAACAATTTTCAAGCGATCGAAGTCTACACCAGTTCGATCGATCGAACTCAGTTCAATCGATCGAACGCCAGCAGTGTTTGTTTTGTTTCTTTTTCTCCTTTTTTCTTATCTGTATCTTGTGTGGTCTTCTTTTCAGGACTGCCAGATGAATCCAGTAACGGGCTACCATAAGTCTAAGCCCCTCGACCGTACGATACCAGATCCGGTACCCGATCACGGATTCCGGAATAACGAGGATAGGGTTTGGTACGAGAGGTACTTCCAGACACGGATGGTTATGATTGAGCGCCCTATTGAGCGCATCTGGATTGAGAGTCCATGGTTCCTCACACGGATCCGCCCGATGCCTCACTGGTTCGATCTCCTGTCGTTGGCCAAGAGGGTCAACCTATCTTGGATCAGAGGTGCGTGTGCGACGATGATCAGCGACCCGTTTACACCATTCACCTATCATGCTTTCTTTCGGAGCCGGCCGTTCATCATCAGTCCCGCCACCGTTTCTGCCGCGTTGGGGGTACCAGAGGTACCTGATTATGTTTGCCCCTACCGGCCTGATGCCCCAGTGACCCCACCGTCCGCTATTATCCGAGAGCTCACAGGAGGCGCTGTTCCGTCTTGGGATGGCGATGCTTTGATCGAGGACCACTTTCTGACTGACGATTACCACATGCTTCATTTGGTCCTCAGCAATTGCCTCCTCGTGACGTCCTATCGAGAGAAGATCGCGGCTTGGTATGCGCGAGTCTTGTATGCCGTGGGGACGGGACAGCCTGTTTGTATACCACGCCTATACATCGACTTTATGGTCCACCCCACCCGTTATATCTCGTCCCGAAAGCACCTGAAGGGTGCTTGGGCGATTCAGAGGGTCATGGCTGATGCCGGATTCCTCGAGCTCGCTGGAGATGATATCCGCCCTTCTCCCCGCAGATTTAGCGAGGCGGCTGCTCGCCGCTCCGACGCCCAGAAGAGGAAGCGAAAGGGGAAAGGGACAGCGAGGGTGAGGGGGAGGAAGAAGAGGCGTGGCGGTACAGATACGGAGGCTGGAGCTTCAGGGACACCCACCGAGGTGGAGGAGCTTGATTCGGATGATGAGGATGATCCAGTTGCTGCGGTTCAGCAGTTTGAGCTGCGACAGCGGTCGCAGACTCGTGCCCAGGGAGAGTCTTCTTCTTCTGTGCCTCTCCCGACAGTTCGCGAGCTATTATTGGAGGAGAGAGAGGCCAGGATTAGACTCGAGGGTCGGATGGATCAGATCCAGACTTTGTTGGAGTCTATATTGATTCAGATAGGGGTTGATCAGGCTGTTCACTCTGCTCACCATCCCACAGCCACCCCGTCTGCTCAGACTGCTGCTGATCCATCTCATGTTGATACTCCTACAGATCCACCACTTACTGTTCCATCTGATGCTGCCCCAGCTTCTGAGGCTGCTGATCCTGATTCCACCACTGCTACCGAGCCACCCATTACTGCTCCTACTACTACCGTCTTGCCGCCTGCTCCCATCGACATCCCTTCTGATGTAGCAGATGATACGCCGTCTGGGGTCGATTAGTCTTAGTTGGGGAGGTGGTTTTTATGTATTTTTTTGGTTAGTAGTGTTCTGATTTTTGTTATATTTTTGGTGGTTGTATATGTTGGTGGTTTTGGTTGTATTATCTGGTTAGTTGGTATTGTATGGACAGTTTTTATCACTGCTTGTATTTTATTTTATTCTGTTCATATTCCGGTGGTTTAGATTGATTGGATCATGCTTTTATTGTATTCTTGTTATCTATTGATCCTGTTTGTTTTGGAGATTGTGTTCTACTTTTCTATGCTAGGTTGCTCGCTTGCGATCATAAATCTGCTTCATACAGGTGATACCCATCTATTTTATTTATTGAAAATCAACTTCTGGGGACTTTGTTGTTTTCAGTTGGGGGTAGGAGATAATAGATAGGTATACACTCATAATAATCAGGTTTTGCACTTGGTAATGTTTTAAATTTAATGAGAACACAGTCTGTTAAAATTTGAAAAATTTTTATTGAATCGTATTGATAGAATAACTCTGAATAACCTCTCCTGCTTGTTAATGAGACAATGATACATTTGTAGTATTCTTATCTTTTTATGGATTAAATTCACGCGTTTTTTCTGTATCACTGGAATGAATTGCATTTGTAAAGGTAGCATGTACCCAATACTTGTGCACACGAATTGGCAGCTATGTAGAAAACTTGAAAATTGAGTTAAAATGAATATTGTACGAAAAGAACAAGTAGTGGAAGCTAATAACCCTTTGTGAGTTTTTGAGCCAATCTTCATTTCTGAGGGAATTCTCATACATTGTCGAATGGTTTTTCTTGCGTATATTTGTGAATTCGTTGTTAAGTCTCAGTCTTCGTTAAAAATTTTGACTGCTCGTTAGAGGAGAACGTTCAGGATTTACCAATTATACTCAATGAACACTTAAGTGCTAAAAATTGAAAGTTGAGAAAATGATTCAAGCCATCGTTTACCCATTCCTTTACCTAACATAGCCTACTTACATTCATTGAATCGTTTCACCCCTGATCCCACCTCAGATAAATATTTCCAATAAAAATCACAAGAATCCAAATCCTTGATCTATGCCTTGACCTCATTGAACTGTTTGATAAATTTATTGAGAATGAGTCATCAAAGTATGTGAAATGGAAGGAAGTTGTTGTGGGATATTCCAGGTTAAAAAAAAAAAAAAAAAAAAAAAAATGGTGATGAATGAAGGAGTTGTAAAAAAAAAAAAAAAAAAAAAAAAAAAAAGGGGAATGAATGGGAGATTGGGTGGAGAAAAGAATAAAGAATAAAAAGAGAAGTGGAAATTCCATCACATACTAAAAAGCACACTCTTCTCTACAACACCCCCACCTACTAAATAAAAGCCATAATTCAAAGTCTTGAAGATTCTCAACAATTAATTTGAACATGGAAGTGTGAGTTGAGTTATCCACGGTATTTCGCTCCTCTAGTAAGTAGTATTCCATTCATGAGACTATACACTCTTAAATGTCCGTTTTTCATAGAGTCAAGTATGAAAGCATTAGCACTTAGAATATCATTTTTATCAAAGCTTTCATACTATGTGCGATCATTGTAAAGCAAGTTTCTGAGAGACGTTCGTTTTGAGTGTGACCAATGTGAGAATTGAGCTAAAACTGCAAGTTTCCAAAGTACAATAGTCTAGATAACTCTTAATAAGGGTTGGACGCATGGTTGTTAATTCCACACACACACGGGTGCATGATGGTAATACATTTGTATATTTTACTTGGTAATATAGGGGAGCATGTGGATCTCTTTCATGGGTTGATAGAGGATATTATATCATTGTAGAGTTGAATTAACAGTTTAATGGAAAGGGAAATTCTACAAGTTATTCTAAATTTTCTTGAGCTTAAAATTGGAATTTTGTGGGTATATTCACTGCAAACCCTCACGAGACAACACTCGTCCACTAGGGGGAACCTAGGGGTTTAACGGCTTGTTGCGTTCGCTAAATGCAACCGCGATTCCTGCGAAAGTGAGTTAGGATTTTTCTCTCTATCTTAGTTTAGGTTGTTTTTAGTTTTTCTTTGTTTCTTAGTCGTGGTAGTATTAGTTTAGGAGTTTTTATTTTATTTTATTTTCGCTTTATCGCTAGGGACTAGCAATAAGCTAGTTGGGGGTTGTGCAAAGCGGGGGTATTTGTAAAATACAACCGCGCTAAAAGGAAGAATTGTATTAGTTTTTATCACAACTTCCCGTGTTATCCGCAATTTGCATTACAAGGCTAATTTTTATACAGTATGGTTAATCTATGATAAGTTGTATTGTTTTAGCTGTTGTTTATGCAGATCACTGCTGTGCGGACTAAACAGATGAACATCAGAATAAATGGAATGCTGGAATGCAAACAAAAGAAGTCAAAGCTGAAAAGTGGAGTTCGATCGATCTAAGAGTGTTCGATCGATCGAACGTTCGATCGCTTGAAGAATGTTGAAGCGCTTGAAGATCAAGGGTTCGATCGATCGAGATCAGTTCGATCGATCGAACGGGGTATTTCCAGAAACATTTGCGTGCGCAGCAGAATGCGGGTTTTAACCCTAGTGCTTTAGGTTTTTCTATATATATGCGTTTTGTACACGTCCATAAGGACGCCCACTTTTACATTTTAACAGTTTAGAAGGAGAGATAGAGAGTTTGTTTGGTTTTTGTAGGTTTTTCATTGAAAGTTCGTATTTTGGATTGGATTTCTCAAAGTTTATATAAGTATCTGTCATTCCAGGTTATTTATTTATTGCTTATTCATATTCTGCACGTAGTAGGAGTAGTTTAATCAATCATCTCGTGATATTGCATGCTAAATATTGGTAATACCATAGATTTTATAGTTTTCATGAATAACTCACAAGCAAACAAGGTATTAATATTTTCTTACGTTAAAAATCAATCCTCGACACTCCAGACGATGTCTGAGTAGTCCCAGGTTGGGAGATCACGATGAAACAGTGATCTCCAGCCTCTGCCATGCAGCAGAATAATCGCTGTGTTCGATCGATCGAAGTTAGTTCGATCGATCGAACCAGAGACAGTCGAGCGATCGAAGTAAGTTCGATCGCTTGAGGGATGAAGGTCTTCGATCGATCGAAGGCGCGTCGATCGATCGAACTCCCTGATTCTTGAGGATGTTCCCTGCAGTATTCCAGGACCTTTTGTCTTAAGATGTGTTATCATTCTGTCCCAAATAAATGCTCAGTTTGTCAAAACAGTTTTAAAACTAAGGCCCTAAGGCATTTTCTTTCAATACATTTTGCAAACCATCTTCAATGCTAATACCATTGAGGATGCGAGTCTTAACTATTGAATTAAACCGCTTTTGCGTATTTCAATTTAACTGTGATGATATGGTCCCGGTCATGAAAGGGCCATGGATTCTTTATTTTTAGAAGAATACGGAAAACTGTAGGTAATATACTCCATTGTGCTTCAAGGCAAATGCATGGTAGATGGCTAGGTTACTGCGGATTCGTGTAATCCCAACACTTTCTTTTAAAAGTTAAACACCCTAATTTAAAGTACTGTTTTAATTAGTTAGTTAGATTGTTTAGTTAATTTAAATTATTTTCATTAGTAATCTTAGTTTGTGGAACTTTGTGTTCTGCACCATCATTTAAACTTATTCATTTTATTTTGCTTTCTTTTAGAGGATAGTCTAATTCAATAGATCAACACCTTCCCTGTGGGATCGACCTGGTCTTACCAGATATTACTTGCACGTCTACCTACACTTGGGTATTGCACAAGAGCGCACAAGATTTTCTTCGTGTCAAGTTTTTGGCGCCGTTGCCGGGGAAGAGCGACGATCAATTCTTTAGATTACCTCAGTCTCTCTTCATCTCTTTCTATTTTTTTTCTTTTCTTTTCTTTTCAGTTCTTTAGGCAAGTTCTCACCCTAGGGACTCTCCTAGTTCATGTCCGAGAATTCTATTGAAGGATTTTTTGGAAACCCATTCTACCGCTCTGATTCTGATAGTTCCATCAACCCGATAGTCACTCCAACTGCATCAATGGATGATCATCAGAGTGAAAATGGTGACAATGTTGTGGTGCCAATTGATGAGGCACTCCGTCCTCTTTGCGATCTTATGCAACCAGAACATGCACCTACGCCCTCTTGCATTCAAATCCCACCACATAATGGCGAATTTCAGTTTCGCAATGGGATGATTCAATTGCTTCCCACTTTTCATGGGATGGAAAGCGAGAAGGCGTATTTACATGTCACCGATTTCGAGGATGTTTGCAAAACATTCTCGCAAAATTGTCCTAGGGAGGTGACGCATTTAATGCTATTCCCCTTCACTTTGAAAGATAAAGCGAAGGCGTGGCTTCACTCCCTAAAGCCTAATTCAATTTTCACCTGGCATGCGATGAGCACCGCGTTTCTGAAGAAATTCTACCCTACTCGCATGACCACAGATCTTCAGCGTCAAATTAATTCCTATAAACAAAAGAGCAATGAAACCTTCACACAAGCGTGGGAGCGTTTCAAAGATTTGCTTCTCTCATGCCCACACCATGGGTTTGAGAAATGGCGAACGATCAGCTTCTTTTATCAGGGATTGAATGGTGAAACAAAGAAGTTGGTGGAAACAATGAGCTCTGGACCATTTCTGCGAAAAAACACTGAAGAGGCCGAAGCCCATTTCGAATGGTTAGCTGAATACGCTCATGAATGGTCAAATTCTGACAATATCTCACGATCACAGATATCCTGTGTAGAAGAGAAAAGCCTATATCAGCTAACCAATGAAGATCGCCTCATGACTAAGTATGCAGAGCTAGCAAAGAAGGTGGAAGAGTTAAGCATGAAAGGAGAGAGTTCTAGGCAAGTCATGCCTGAAGAACCATGTGGCACATGCAACATGTTGGGACATACAACTCAGTATTGTCCTAATGTGCCATATTTTCAAGAGCAAGCCCCTGTAGAGATGAATGCCATGCAAGGTTTTCGAGGGGCGGGGAATTCCAACAATACTTTTCAAAGTAATAATAGATGGAATCACCCCGGTTTTGATTGGAGAAATAATGCTGGGGCCCAAAATCAATATCAACAGCAGCCCTACAACAATAATCAATATCAAGGGCAAAACAATAAGCCGCCCCAGCATTACAATCAAAACAGAACTAATAATTACAATCAAGCTCAACCCTCCAATGCACCACAAACCAATGCCTATGTGCCCCCGCACAAGAAGGTACAAGAAGAGGAGCCACTTGCTAATGCCAATCTAACGCAGCAACTCATCCAAATGATGAGTAAAATGTCTGCCACGTTAGAGAGGATAGATGCACGGCAAGAGAGCTCAGGAGGAACATTCCCTGCCCAACCACTTCAGAACCCCAAGGGACATAACAATGGTCCTAACAATCAAGAACATGCTAAAGCTGTGACCACACTGAGAAGTAGAAAAATCATAGAGAAAAGCATACCTCTGTCCACTCCCGAAGTGTACAAAGAGGGGGAAGTGTTGGATGAAGAAGTTGAGCTACCATCTACTCGAGAGGAGGAGCCGTCTACTATTGACGAACCAATAAAGGAAAACCTTGAAGCTCCTCGAGTAGAAGAAGAAGTTGAGCGAAGGCCGGGAAAGGAATCTGTTAAGGAGGAACCACCAAAATGCCCCTTTCCAGCACCTTACCCTCAACGGTTGAAGAAACCAAAGAATGAGACGAAGAATCAGGAGTTTTTGGAATTGTTTAAGCAAGTTAAGATTAACCTTCCACTCCTAGATGCTATCAAGCAGGTGCCGGCCTATGCAAAGTATCTCAAAGATCTATGCACGGTCAAGAGGAGGCAAAGCGTGAAGAAACATGCTTATGTCGCGTGCCAAGCTAGCGCGATCATTCCAAATGAGTTGCCTCCAAAACTCAAAGATCCCGGTACACCTACTGTCTCATGCAGAATTGGGAATCAAAAGATAGACAACACACTCGTCGATTTAGGAGCAAGCGTGAATCTGCTGCCATATTCAGTCTATAAACAGCTAGGGTTGGGTGAACTCAAACCCACTCGAGTTGCTTTGCAGTTGGCAGACAGATCTGTGAAGTACCCTAGAGGGGTATTAGAGGACGTCCTGGTCCAAATAGACTCGTTTGTATTTCCGGTGGATTTTGTGATATTGGACACAGAACCTGTGTCTAATCCTGGTGCACATATCCCGGTTATCTTTGGCCGGCCGTTCCTCAACACCATCGATGCCACAATCAAGATTAGAAGTGGTATCATGACAATCGTATTCGGGAACATGACATTGAATGTCAAGATCTTTTCTAATCCCCGACCTGAAGAATACGATGATGAGGAGGAAGTCCATTATATAGACACGGTCATTGAAGATGAAGTTGACTTGGTCGACTACAAAGATCCTTTGGAAGTTGTGATGACACAATTTGGCGATAACTATCAGCCTGAAGAGTCAACTCCATTGGATGCTGACCTAAATCAGACGTGTCTTATGATGGATACGATAGAGGAAGATAGAGCCGATTGCATGTGGGTAATGCCATATGAACAACTGCCTCCTAAAACCAAGTTGGTAATGCCCTCTAGTTTCCAGTTCCCGGAGTTAGAATTGAAGGAGCTCCCAAAAGAGCTGAAATATGCATTCCTAGGAACTGGAAAAACTTATCCTGTAATTATTTCATCGGCTTTAACTCATGAACAGGAAAGTAAGCTAGTGGATATGCTGAAAAAGCATAAAGATGCTATGGGATGGACAATTGCTGACCTCAAAGGCATAAGCCCATCCATATGCACGCATAAGATATATCTGGAGGAAGACGCCAAACCCTCAAGGCAAATGCAAAGGCGTCTGAATCCCAACATGCAAGAAGTAGTAAAGAAGGAAGTGCTTAAACTGCTTGATGTTGGGATGATATATCCGATATCTGACAGTCCTTGGGTTAGTCCTACCCAAGTAGTTCCAAAGAAAGCGGGCATAACAGTCATTCCGAACAAAGAAGGTGAATTAGTACCGACACGTGTCCCCACTGGATGGAGAATGTGTATTGACTACAGGAAGCTAAATACTGTGACCCGAAAGGATCATTTTCCTTTGCCATTCATGGATCAAATGCTAGAACGAGTGGCGGGTCATAAGTATTACTCCTTCTTGGATGGATACAGTGGGTATAATCAAATTGAGATTGCTCCTGAAGATCAGGAGAAAACCACGTTCACGTGTCCATTCGGTACTTTCGCCTACCGACGAATGCCATTTGGCTTATGTAATGCACCGGCTACCTTTTAGCGGTGCATGCTAAGCATCTTTAGTGATATGGTCGAAAACATCCTTGAAGTTTTCATGGATGACTTTTCAGTATTCGGCCATAGCTTCGAGGATTGCCTCAGCAATCTCGAACAGGTTCTAATGAGGTGTGAGGACAAACACCTAGTCTTGAATTGGGAGAAGTGTCACTTTATGGTGACCAAGGGTATAGTTCTAGGCCACATAATATCCGATGAAGGAATCCAAGTGGATAAGGCTAAGATCGACATAATCTCAAACCTACCTGTCCCCCGTACAGTGCGAGACATTCGTTCATTTTTGGGGCATGCAGGTTTTTATCGTCGATTTATCCAGAATTTCAGTGCAATCTCTCGACCCCTGTGTCAACTTCTTGTCAAAGATGCACCTTTCGAGTGGTCAGAGAGTTGCCAAAAGTCCTTTGAGGATCTAAAAGATCTCCTCACCTCCGCACCTATAATACAGGCACCCGACTGGAGTTTGCCTTTTGAATTAATGTGCGATGCTAGTGATTACGCCATTGGCGCAGTCCTAGGCCAGAGGAAGGACAATAAGCCGCATGTGATATACTACGCCAGCCGAACTTTAAATGAAGCTCAAATGAATTACACTACTACTGAAAAGGAGCTGCTGGCCGTAGTATTCGCTCTGGACAAGTTTAGGTCTTACCTGATAGGGTCGCCAATCGTCTGTTTTACAGATCATTCGGCCCTCAAGTATCTTTTGTCAAAGAAAGACGCTAAACAACGGCTTATCCGCTGGATACTCTTACTCCAAGAGTTTGATTTAACAATCAAGGACCAGAAAGGAGTAGAGAATGTGGTTGCGGATCATTTATCCCGGTTGACTTTTACCGATAACACTGAATCCCAATCCATTAAAGATGAGTTCCCAGATGAACAGCTACTGGCAGTAAGTAGTCTGCCTTGGTATGCTGATGTGGTAAACTACCTGGTCACGGGTGAGACACCGACTCATTGGTCGAATCAAGATAGGAAACGGTTCCTCTCGTTCGCACGCCATTTTTTCTTTGATGACCCATACCTATTCAAATACTGTGCTGATCAGGTCATCAGGCGTTGCGTACCCAACGAGGATATAACCGTAATATTAGCGTCATGCCATTCTGAGGCATGCGGTGGCCATTTTGCGTCACAGAAGACCGCACAAAAAGTGTTGCAAAGCGGTTTTTATTGGCCCACAGTCTTCAAAGATGCTTATTCCTTTTATAAGACATGCCAACGCTGTCAAAAGCTTGGAACCATTTCTAAAAGGAATTCTATGCCTTTAACCCCTATCATCACAATTGAGATATTTGATTGTTGGGGCATATATTTTATGGGCCCATTTCCCAAGTCGAATAACTGTGAGTACATACTCCTTGCTGTGGAGTATGTATCGAAATGGGTAGAAGCGATACCAACGAGACGAAATGACCACAGAACGGTCATGTCATTTCTCAGAGAGCATATTCTGTCTCGTTTTGGTACTCCGAAAGCTTTACTAAGTGACCAAGGCAAGCATTTCTGCAATAGGCCCTTGGAGTCACTTCTCAAGAAATACGGAGTCCATCATAAAATCGCTCTTGCTTATCATCCACAGTCAAATGGGCAAGCAGTATTGGCTAACCGAGAAATCAAGCATATTCTCGAGAAGACGGTTAGTTCCAATCGAAAAGACTGGGCATACAAATTGACTGACGCGTTATGGGCATACCGTACTGCCTATAAGACGAATCTTGGTATGTCCCCGTATAGACTAGTTTACGGGAAAGCTTGCCACCTTCCTGTTGAAATTGAACATAAAGCTTATTGGGCGACACGCTCATTGAACTTTGATATTCAAGAGGGAGGTCAGCTACGCAAGCTCCAACTTGCAGAGCTAGAGGAAATACGACGAGATGCGTATGACTCTGCAAAGTTGCATAAGGAAAAGTTGAAGGCTCGTCACGATCGTACGATTTTTCGTAAATCATTTGAGCCGGGGCAGAAAGTGTTGCTGTATGATTCTCGCCTCCATCTTTTCCCAGGAAAACTCCGTTCCCGGTGGACAGGCCCGTTCATCGTAAAGACTGTTTTTCCACATGGGGCGGTTGAGATTGTCAATCCCAAGAACGATGAGTGTTTCAAGGTCAATGGCCAAAGATTGAAGCCGTTCTTGGAGAATTTTCGCACTGAAGTGGAGCACATCCAGCTGGATGAGCCCAGCTATTCCACCACTTAAAAATCTCAAGTGGAATTCCAACTTGTTGTTGTATTTCTTTTCTTTCCCTGCATTTTAGTTTCTTTCTTTCTTTTGTGTTTAGTTGTTCTTTCTTTCGTATTTGTGATTTAGTTCTAATCCATTATTCCTTAAACCACTCTGTTGCAGGTGAATATGCGAGGTGATGATGTCCATTCAATCGGTTCTTGGGCTGATTCAGAATGTTGTTGTGGCACCTGGACTGAGGGTGAACTCACACCTTGCCCCTTGATTCATCAAGATCCTGTTGCTCATTCGCTCATTGATGCTGCTCAAGGGTACATTCCATATCCACCAGCCCTCCTAGACATCAATCCATATGAAAATATGGGATTTCAGGATTACGAAGAGGTGGATGAGGAAGAAGACCTGTATATGGGACGCATGGTGGATGATGCACTCATGGCACAGTGGGAAAATGACGATATGTGGGAGCCATGGGAGGATCATGTCCTTCAGGATGTCGTCCCAGAACGCCACAATGCCGTCTTTGTTTTTGTGGATGACTTCCTTGTTCCTGAGTTGGTCCCATACAGATATGTGCACCTGAGCTACTTGCTATTCAGGCTCCAATGCCCCTTACCAGCCAGTGCATTTTGGGAACCTATGCCAATAGTGAGGTTGGGACTTATCACAGTTCTTTGTGTTCTTGTTTCTTTTCTTTGTTTTTCTTTTTGTGGTAATTTGTGTTTCTTGTGTTCTGTTGTTTTAATTTCAGTTTGTTGCCTTTTGTCCAGGATTGTCACTATGTTCCTAAATGGCATCCCGGTATTCCTTCCACATCAACTATTTCATGGTCTTGGGCCCTACATAAGACCCCCACTCACTCCGCCGCGAGAGGACAGTCCGTTGCGCATTCACACTCCGTTATCCTTGTCTCCATCAGGATCACCTCTTGCTTGGGCTTTCAATTCCTTGGAGACTCCAGACTTGTTTGATGATGTCCTGGCTGCTTTTCGGTTGTTCTGGAAAAGGGAATCATCAAGTTTGGACTTCACTTCTGAAGATTCGGCGGATTATGAAGAGATCGTGGAAGAGGAAATCTTTATACTCGAAGACTAGTGCTACATTTCAGCTGTTTCTGTTCAATTTCAATTCTTGTCTAGCAACTGGAGTGTAATCCTTGACAAAATATTTTTGGTTTTAGTTTTAGTTTTATTTTTTTTGGTTTTCTTTAGTTAAATAAGGCTTTAACCACAGTTGGGGATGATGATGTTGCATTTTGAATACAATTATAAAGTTTTATTTTGATATAAATTGCAATTTACTATTCTGGGGATGAAATTCTGTCTTACATGCTTGTTCTTCAACTGTTCTTTCAGTCTATCTGCATGTCCAGATTTGTTTTTGATAGTTGGGGGTGATGTGGTTCATATCCCATTGAATTTTGGAATTTTTGTGTTCGATCGATCGAACCTAGTTCGATCGATCGAAACCTGATTGTTTAAGCGCTTGTAGTTTATGTTCAATCGATTGAGGGATTTGTGTTCGATCGATCGAACACAGTTCGATCGATCGAACGAACCATTTAAACGAGGCGTCTTCAGGACATCTCTTCATTTCCCTCACCTTCACTCTCAATCGCTCGAAGACAGAGGAGAGGCGACTCGGCAAATTTTCGTTTCTGGCATCCAAAAGGGAGCCCTGATCAATCCTTTGATCATCCTCATCGTCATCTCATCATCTGTCCATCCCCACTGCAGGTTCTACACCGAGGTAGGCCCCACTCTTTTGTATTTTTCTTGTCCTCTATGTTCGTGTTAGGAAATCCCAAGGGGGTGTCCCCTTGGTCTTAGGATTGTCTTTTAATTAGCGTAACTTAGGTTTTCTTTTCGTTTCTGCGATTGCTGAACACCGCTGTGTTCGATCGCTCGAACTGGTTTCGAGCGATCGAAGGGGTGATGTTCGATCGATCGAACAATTTTCAAGCGATCGAAGTCTACACCAGTTCGATCGATCGAACTCAGTTCAATCGATCGAACGCCAGCAGTGTTTGTTTTGTTTCTTTTTCTCCTTTTTTCTTATCTGTATCTTGTGTGGTCTTCTTTTCAGGACTGCCAGATGAATCCAGTAACGGGCTACCATAAGTCTAAGCCCCTCGACCGTACGATACCAGATCCGGTACCCGATCACGGATTCCGGAATAACGAGGATAGGGTTTGGTACGAGAGGTACTTCCAGACACGGATGGTTATGATTGAGCGCCCTATTGAGCGCATCTGGATTGAGAGTCCATGGTTCCTCACACGGATCCGCCCGATGCCTCACTGGTTCGATCTCCTGTCGTTGGCCAAGAGGGTCAACCTATCTTGGATCAGAGGTGCGTGTGCGACGATGATCAGCGACCCGTTTACACCATTCACCTATCATGCTTTCTTTCGGAGCCGGCCGTTCATCATCAGTCCCGCCACCGTTTCTGCCGCGTTGGGGGTACCAGAGGTACCTGATTATGTTTGCCCCTACCGGCCTGATGCCCCAGTGACCCCACCGTCCGCTATTATCCGAGAGCTCACAGGAGGCGCTGTTCCGTCTTGGGATGGCGATGCTTTGATCGAGGACCACTTTCTGACTGACGATTACCACATGCTTCATTTGGTCCTCAGCAATTGCCTCCTCGTGACGTCCTATCGAGAGAAGATCGCGGCTTGGTATGCGCGAGTCTTGTATGCCGTGGGGACGGGACAGCCTGTTTGTATACCACGCCTATACATCGACTTTATGGTCCACCCCACCCGTTATATCTCGTCCCGAAAGCACCTGAAGGGTGCTTGGGCGATTCAGAGGGTCATGGCTGATGCCGGATTCCTCGAGCTCGCTGGAGATGATATCCGCCCTTCTCCCCGCAGATTTAGCGAGGCGGCTGCTCGCCGCTCCGACGCCCAGAAGAGGAAGCGAAAGGGGAAAGGGACAGCGAGGGTGAGGGGGAGGAAGAAGAGGCGTGGCGGTACAGATACGGAGGCTGGAGCTTCAGGGACACCCACCGACGTGGAGGAGCTTGATTCGGATGATGAGGATGATCCAGTTGCTGCGGTTCAGCAGTTTGAGCTGCGACAGCGGTCGCAGACTCGTGCCCAGGGAGAGTCTTCTTCTTCTGTGCCTCTCCCGACAGTTCGCGAGCTATTATTGGAGGAGAGAGAGGCCAGGATTAGACTCGAGGGTCGGATGGATCAGATCCAGACTTTGTTGGAGTCTATATTGATTCAGATAGGGGTTGATCAGGCTGTTCACTCTGCTCACCATCCCACAGCCACCCCGTCTGCTCAGACTGCTGCTGATCCATCTCATGTTGATACTCCTACAGATCCACCACTTACTGTTCCATCTGATGCTGCCCCAGCTTCTGAGGCTGCTGATCCTGATTCCACCACTGCTACCGAGCCACCCATTACTGCTCCTACTACTACCGTCTTGCCGCCTGCTCCCATCGACATCCCTTCTGATGTAGCAGATGATACGCCGTCTGGGGTCGATTAGTCTTAGTTGGGGAGGTGGTTTTTATGTATTTTTTTGGTTAGTAGTGTTCTGATTTTTGTTATATTTTTGGTGGTTGTATATGTTGGTGGTTTTGGTTGTATTATCTGGTTAGTTGGTATTGTATGGACAGTTTTTATCACTGCTTGTATTTTATTTTATTCTGTTCATATTCCGGTGGTTTAGATTGATTGGATCATGCTTTTATTGTATTCTTGTTATCTATTGATCCTGTTTGTTTTGGAGATTGTGTTCTACTTTTCTATGCTAGGTTGCTCGCTTGCGATCATAAATCTGCTTCATACAGGTGATACCCATCTATTTTATTTATTGAAAATCAACTTCTGGGGACTTTGTTGTTTTCAGTTGGGGGTAGGAGATAATAGATAGGTATACACTCATAATAATCAGGTTTTGCACTTGGTAATGTTTTAAATTTAATGAGAACACAGTCTGTTAAAATTTGAAAAATTTTTATTGAATCGTATTGATAGAATAACTCTGAATAACCTCTCCTGCTTGTTAATGAGACAATGATACATTTGTAGTATTCTTATCTTTTTATGGATTAAATTCACGCGTTTTTTCTGTATCACTGGAATGAATTGCATTTGTAAAGGTAGCATGTACCCAATACTTGTGCACACGAATTGGCAGCTATGTAGAAAACTTGAAAATTGAGTTAAAATGAATATTGTACGAAAAGAACAAGTAGTGGAAGCTAATAACCCTTTGTGAGTTTTTGAGCCAATCTTCATTTCTGAGGGAATTCTCATACATTGTCGAATGGTTTTTCTTGCGTATATTTGTGAATTCGTTGTTAAGTCTCAGTCTTCGTTAAAAATTTTGACTGCTCGTTAGAGGAGAACGTTCAGGATTTACCAATTATACTCAATGAACACTTAAGTGCTAAAAATTGAAAGTTGAGAAAATGATTCAAGCCATCGTTTACCCATTCCTTTACCTAACATAGCCTACTTACATTCATTGAATCGTTTCACCCCTGATCCCACCTCAGATAAATATTTCCAATAAAAATCACAAGAATCCAAATCCTTGATCTATGCCTTGACCTCATTGAACTGTTTGATAAATTTATTGAGAATGAGTCATCAAAGTATGTGAAATGGAAGGAAGTTGTTGTGGGATATTCCAGGTTAAAAAAAAAAAAAAAAAAAAAAAAAATGGTGATGAATGAAGGAGTTGTAAAAAAAAAAAAAAAAAAAAAAAAAAAAGGGGAATGAATGGGAGATTGGGTGGAGAAAAGAATAAAGAATAAAAAGAGAAGTGGAAATTCCATCACATACTAAAAAGCACACTCTTCTCTACAACACCCCCACCTACTAAATAAAAGCCATAATTCAAAGTCTTGAAGATTCTCAACAATTAATTTGAACATGGAAGTGTGAGTTGAGTTATCCACGGTATTTCGCTCCTCTAGTAAGTAGTATTCCATTCATGAGACTATACACTCTTAAATGTCCGTTTTTCATAGAGTCAAGTATGAAAGCATTAGCACTTAGAATATCATTTTTATCAAAGCTTTCATACTATGTGCGATCATTGTAAAGCAAGTTTCTGAGAGACGTTCGTTTTGAGTGTGACCAATGTGAGAATTGAGCTAAAACTGCAAGTTTCCAAAGTACAATAGTCTAGATAACTCTTAATAAGGGTTGGACGCATGGTTGTTAATTCCACACACACACGGGTGCATGATGGTAATACATTTGTATATTTTACTTGGTAATATAGGGGAGCATGTGGATCTCTTTCATGGGTTGATAGAGGATATTATATCATTGTAGAGTTGAATTAACAGTTTAATGGAAAGGGAAATTCTACAAGTTATTCTAAATTTTCTTGAGCTTAAAATTGGAATTTTGTGGGTATATTCACTGCAAACCCTCACGAGACAACACTCGTCCACTAGGGGGAACCTAGGGGTTTAACGGCTTGTTGCGTTCGCTAAATGCAACCGCGATTCCTGCGAAAGTGAGTTAGGATTTTTCTCTCTATCTTAGTTTAGGTTGTTTTTAGTTTTTCTTTGTTTCTTAGTCGTGGTAGTATTAGTTTAGGAGTTTTTATTTTATTTTATTTTCGCTTTATCGCTAGGGACTAGCAATAAGCTAGTTGGGGGTTGTGCAAAGCGGGGGTATTTGTAAAATACAACCGCGCTAAAAGGAAGAATTGTATTAGTTTTTATCACAACTTCCCGTGTTATCCGCAATTTGCATTACAAGGCTAATTTTTATACAGTATGGTTAATCTATGATAAGTTGTATTGTTTTAGCTGTTGTTTATGCAGATCACTGCTGTGCGGACTAAACAGATGAACATCAGAATAAATGGAATGTTGGAATGCAAACAAAAGAAGTCAAAGCTGAAAAGTGGAGTTCGATCGATCTAAGAGTGTTCGATCGATCGAACGTTCGATCGCTTGAAGAATGTTGAAGCGCTTGAAGATCAAGGGTTCGATCGATCGAGATCAGTTCGATCGATCGAACGGGGTATTTCCAGAAACATTTGCGTGCGCAGCAGAATGCGGGTTTTAACCCTAGTGCTTTAGGTTTTTCTATATATATGCGTTTTGTACACGTCCATAAGGACGCCCACTTTTACATTTTAACAGTTTAGAAGGAGAGATAGAGAGTTTGTTTGGTTTTTGTAGGTTTTTCATTGAAAGTTCGTATTTTGGATTGGATTTCTCAAAGTTTATATAAGTATCTGTCATTCCAGGTTATTTATTTATTGCTTATTCATATTCTGCACGTAGTAGGAGTAGTTTAATCAATCATCTCGTGATATTGCATGCTAAATATTGGTAATACCATAGATTTTATAGTTTTCATGAATAACTCACAAGCAAACAAGGTATTAATATTTTCTTACGTTAAAAATCAATCCTCGACACTCCAGACGATGTCTGAGTAGTCCCAGGTTGGGAGATCACGATGAAACAGTGATCTCCAGCCTCTGCCATGCAGCAGAATAATCGCTGTGTTCGATCGATCGAAGTTAGTTCGATCGATCGAACCAGAGACAGTCGAGCGATCGAAGTAAGTTCGATCGCTTGAGGGATGAAGGTCTTCGATCGATCGAAGGCGCGTCGATCGATCGAACTCCCTGATTCTTGAGGATGTTCCCTGCAGTATTCCAGGACCTTTTGTCTTAAGATGTGTTATCATTCTGTCCCAAATAAATGCTCAGTTTGTCAAAACAGTTTTAAAACTAAGGCCCTAAGGCATTTTCTTTCAATACATTTTGCAAACCATCTTCAATGCTAATACCATTGAGGATGCGAGTCTTAACTATTGAATTAAACCGCTTTTGCGTATTTCAATTTAACTGTGATGATATGGTCCCGGTCATGAAAGGGCCATGGATTCTTTATTTTTAGAAGAATACGGAAAACTGTAGGTAATATACTCCATTGTGCTTCAAGGCAAATGCATGGTAGATGGCTAGGTTACTGCGGATTCGTGTAATCCCAACACTTTCTTTTAAAAGTTAAACACCCTAATTTAAAGTACTGTTTTAATTAGTTAGTTAGATTGTTTAGTTAATTTAAATTATTTTCATTAGTAATCTTAGTTTGTGGAACTTTGTGTTCTGCACCATCATTTAAACTTATTCATTTTATTTTGCTTTCTTTTAGAGGATAGTCTAATTCAATAGATCAACACCTTCCCTGTGGGATCGACCTGGTCTTACCAGATATTACTTGCACGTCTACCTACACTTGGGTATTGCACAAGAGCGCACAAGATTTTCTTCGTGTCAAGTTTTTGGCGCCGTTGCCGGGGAAGAGCGACGATCAATTCTTTAGATTACCTCAGTCTCTCTTCATCTCTTTCTATTTTTTTTCTTTTCTTTTCTTTTCAGTTCTTTAGGCAAGTTCTCACCCTAGGGACTCTCCTAGTTCATGTCCGAGAATTCTATTGAAGGATTTTTTGGAAACCCATTCTACCGCTCTGATTCTGATAGTTCCATCAACCCGATAGTCACTCCAACTGCATCAATGGATGATCATCAGAGTGAAAATGGTGACAATGTTGTGGTGCCAATTGATGAGGCACTCCGTCCTCTTTGCGATCTTATGCAACCAGAACATGCACCTACGCCCTCTTGCATTCAAATCCCACCACATAATGGCGAATTTCAGTTTCGCAATGGGATGATTCAATTGCTTCCCACTTTTCATGGGATGGAAAGCGAGAAGGCGTATTTACATGTCACCGATTTCGAGGATGTTTGCAAAACATTCTCGCAAAATTGTCCTAGGGAGGTGACGCATTTAATGCTATTCCCCTTCACTTTGAAAGATAAAGCGAAGGCGTGGCTTCACTCCCTAAAGCCTAATTCAATTTTCACCTGGCATGCGATGAGCACCGCGTTTCTGAAGAAATTCTACCCTACTCGCATGACCACAGATCTTCAGCGTCAAATTAATTCCTATAAACAAAAGAGCAATGAAACCTTCACACAAGCGTGGGAGCGTTTCAAAGATTTGCTTCTCTCATGCCCACACCATGGGTTTGAGAAATGGCGAACGATCAGCTTCTTTTATCAGGGATTGAATGGTGAAACAAAGAAGTTGGTGGAAACAATGAGCTCTGGACCATTTCTGCGAAAAAACACTGAAGAGGCCGAAGCCCATTTCGAATGGTTAGCTGAATACGCTCATGAATGGTCAAATTCTGACAATATCTCACGATCACAGTTATCCTGTGTAGAAGAGAAAAGCCTATATCAGCTAACCAATGAAGATCGCCTCATGACTAAGTATGCAGAGCTAGCAAAGAAGGTGGAAGAGTTAAGCATGAAAGGAGAGAGTTCTAGGCAAGTCATGCCTGAAGAACCATGTGGCACATGCAACATGTTGGGACATACAACTCAGTATTGTCCTAATGTGCCATATTTTCAAGAGCAAGCCCCTGTAGAGATGAATGCCATGCAAGGTTTTCGAGGGGCGGGGAATTCCAACAATACTTTTCAAAGTAATAATAGATGGAATCACCCCGGTTTTGATTGGAGAAATAATGCTGGGGCCCAAAATCAATATCAACAGCAGCCCTACAACAATAATCAATATCAAGGGCAAAACAATAAGCCGCCCCAGCATTACAATCAAAACAGAACTAATAATTACAATCAAGCTCAACCCTCCAATGCACCACAAACCAATGCCTATGTGCCCCCGCACAAGAAGGTACAAGAAGAGGAGCCACTTGCTAATGCCAATCTAACGCAGCAACTCATCCAAATGATGAGTAAAATGTCTGCCACGTTAGAGAGGATAGATGCACGGCAAGAGAGCTCAGGAGGAACATTCCCTGCCCAACCACTTCAGAACCCCAAGGGACATAACAATGGTCCTAAAAATCAAGAACATGCTAAAGCTGTGACCACACTGAGAAGTGGAAAAATCATAGAGAAAAGCATACCTCTGTCCACTCCCGAAGTGTACAAAGAGGGGGAAGTGTTGGATGAAGAAGTTGAGCTACCATCTACTCGAGAGGAGGAGCCGTCTACTAATGACGAACCAATAAAGGAAAACCTTGAAGCTCCTCGAGTAGAAGAAGAAGTTGAGCGAAGGCCGGGAAAGGAATCTGTTAAGGAGGAACCACCAAAATGCCCCTTTCCAGCACCTTACCCTCAACGGTTGAAGAAACCCAAGAATGAGACGAAGAATCAGGAGTTTTTGGAATTGTTTAAGCAAGTTAAGATTAACCTTCCACTCCTAGATGCTATCAAGCAGGTGCCGGCCTATGCAAAGTATCTCAAAGATCTATGCACGGTCAAGAGGAGGCAAAGCGTGAAGAAACATGCTTATGTCGCGTGCCAAGCTAGCGCGATCATTCAAAATGAGTTGCCTCCAAAACTCAAAGATCCCGGTACACCTACTGTCTCATGCAGAATTGGGAATCAAAAGATAGACAACGCACTCCTCGATTTAGGAGCAAGCGTGAATCTGCTGCCATATTCAGTCTATAAACAGCTAGGGTTGGGTGAACTCAAACCCACTCGAGTTGCTTTGCAGTTGGCAGACAGATCTGTGAAGTACCCTAGAGGGGTATTAGAGGACGTCCTGGTCCAAATAGACTCGTTTGTATTTCCGGTGGATTTTGTGATATTGGACACAGAACCTGTGTCTAATCCTGGTGCACATATCCCGGTTATCTTTGGCCGGCCGTTCCTCAACACCATCGATGCCACAATCAAGATTAGAAGTGGTATCATGACAATCGTATTCGGGAACATGACATTGAATGTCAAGATCTTTTCTAATCCCCGACCTGAAGAATACGATGATGAGGAGGAAGTCCATTATATAGACACGGTCATTGAAGATGAAGTTGACTTGGTCGACTACAAAGATCCTTTGGAAGTTGTGATGACACAATTTGGCGATAACTATCAGCCTGAAGAGTCAACTCCATTGGATGCTGACCTAAACCAGACGTGTCTTATGATGGATACGATAGAGGAGGATAGAGCCGATTGCATGTGGGTAATGCCATATGAACAACTGCCTCCTAAAACCAAGTTGGTAATGCCCTCTAGTTTCCAGTTCCCGGAGTTAGAATTGAAGGAGCTCCCAAAAGAGCTGAAATATGCATTCCTAGGAACTGGAAAAACTTATCCTGTAATTATTTCATCGGCTTTAACTCATGAACAGGAAAGTAAGCTAGTGGATATGCTGAAAAAGCATAAAGATGCTATGGGATGGACAATTGCTGACCTCAAAGGCATAAGCCCATCCATATGCACGCATAAGATATATCTGGAGGAAGACGCCAAACCCTCAAGGCAAATGCAAAGGCGTCTGAATCCCAACATGCAAGAAGTAGTAAAGAAGGAAGTGCTTAAACTGCTTGATGTTGGGATGATATATCCGATATCTGACAGTCCTTGGGTTAGTCCTACCCAAGTAGTTCCAAAGAAAGCGGGCATAACAGTCATTCCGAACAAAGAAGGTGAATTAGTACCGACACGTGTCCCCACTGGATGGAGAATGTGTATTGACTACAGGAAGCTAAATACTGTGACCCGAAAGGATCATTTTCCTTTGCCATTCATGGATCAAATGCTAGAACGAGTGGCGGGTCATAAGTATTACTGCTTCTTGGATGGATACAGTGGGTATAATTAAATTGAGATTGCTCCTGAAGATCAGGAGAAAACCACGTTCACGTGTCCATTCGGTACTTTCGCCTACCGACGAATGCCATTTGGCTTATGTAATGCACCGGCTACCTTTCAGCGGTGCATGCTAAGCATCTTTAGTGATATGGTCGAAAACATCCTTGAAGTTTTCATGGATGACTTTTCAGTATTCGGCCATAGCTTCGAGGATTGCCTCAGCAATCTCGAACAGGTTCTAATGAGGTGTGAGGACAAACACCTAGTCTTGAATTGGGAGAAGTGTCACTTTATGGTGACCAAGGGTATAGTTCTAGGCCACATAATATCCGATGAAGGAATCCAAGTGGATAAGGCTAAGATCGACATAATCTCAAACCTACCTGTCCCCCGTACAGTGCGAGACATTCGTTCATTTTTGGGGCATGCAGGTTTTTATCGTCGATTTATCCAGAATTTCAGTGCAATCTCTCGACCCCTGTGTCAACTTCTTGTCAAAGATGCACCTTTCGAGTGGTCAGAGAGTTGCCAAAAGTCCTTTGAGGATCTAAAAGATCTCCTCACCTCCGCACCTATAATACAGGCACCCGACTGGAGTTTGCCTTTTGAATTAATGTGCGATGCTAGTGATTACGCCATTGGCGCAGTCCTAGGCCAGAGGAAGGACAATAAGCCGCATGTGATATACTACGCCAGCCGAACTTTAAATGAAGCTCAAATGAATTACACTACTACTGAAAAGGAGCTGCTGGCCGTAGTATTCGCTCTGGACAAGTTTAGGTCTTACCTGATAGGGTCGCCAATCGTCTGTTTTACAGATCATTCGGCCCTCAAGTATCTTTTGTCAAAGAAAGACGCTAAACAACGGCTTATCCGCTGGATACTCTTACTCCAAGAGTTTGATTTAACAATCAAGGACCAGAAAGGAGTAGAGAATGTGGTTGCGGATCATTTATCCCGGTTGACTTTTACCGATAACACTGAATCCCAATCCATTAAAGATGAGTTCCCAGATGAACAACTACTGGCAGTAAGTAGTCTGCCTTGGTATGCTGATGTGGTAAACTACCTGGTCACGGGTGAGACACCGACTCATTGGTCGAATCAAGATAGGAAACGGTTCCTCTCGTTCGCACGCCATTTTTTCTTTGATGACCCATACCTATTCAAATACTGTGCTGATCAGGTCATCAGGCATTGCGTACCCAACGAGGATATAACCGTAATATTAGCGTCATGCCATTCTGAGGCATGCGGTGGCCATTTTGCGTCACAGAAGACCGCACAAAAAGTGTTGCAAAGCTGTTTTTATTGGCCCACAGTCTTCAAAGATGCTTATTCCTTTTGTAAGACATGCCAACGCTGTCAAAAGCTTGGAACCATTTCTAAAAGGAATTCTATGCCTTTAACCCCTATCATCACAATTGAGATATTTGATTGTTGGGGCATATATTTTATGGGCCCATTTCCCAAGTCGAATAACTGTGAGTACATACTCCTTGCTGTGGAGTATGTATCGAAATGGGTAGAAGCGATACCAACGAGACGAAATGACCACAGAACGGTCATGTCATTTCTCAGAGAGCATATTCTGTCTCGTTTTGGTACTCCGAAAGCTTTACTAAGTGACCAAGGCAAGCATTTCTGCAATAGGCCCTTGGAGTCACTTCTCAAGAAATACGGAGTCCATCATAAAATCGCTCTTGCTTATCATCCACAGTCAATGGGCAAGCAGAATTGGCTAACCGAGAAATCAAGCATATTCTCGAGAAGACGGTTAGTTCCAATCGAAAAGACTGGGCATACAAATTGACTGACGCGTTATGGGCATACCGTACTGCCTATAAGACGAATCTTGGTATGTCCCCGTATAGACTAGTTTACGGGAAAGCTTGCCACCTTCCTGTTGAAATTGAACATAAAGCTTATTGGGCGACACGCTCATTGAACTTTGATATTCAAGAGGGAGGTCAGCTACGCAAGCTCCAACTTGCAGAGCTAGAGGAAATACGACGAGATGCGTATGACTCTGCAAAGTTGCATAAGGAAAAGTTGAAGGCTCGTCACGATCGTACGATTTTTCGTAAATCATTTGAGCCGGGGCAGAAAGTGTTGCTGTATGATTCTCGCCTCCATCTTTTCCCAGGAAAACTCCGTTCCCGGTGGACAGGCCCGTTCATCGTAAAGACTGTTTTTCCACATGGGGCAATTGAGATTGTCAATCCCAAGAACGATGAGTGTTTCAAGGTCAATGGCCAAAGATTGAAGCCGTTCTTGGAGAATTTTCGCACTGAAGTGGAGCACATCCAGCTGGATGAGCCCAGCTATTCCACCACTTAAAAATCTCAAGTGGAATTCCAACTTGTTGTTGTATTTCTTTTCTTTCCCTGCATTTTAGTTTCTTTCTTTCTTTTGTGTTTAGTTGTTCTTTCTTTCGTATTTGTGATTTAGTTCTAATCCATTATTCCTTAAACCACTCTGTTGCAGGTGAATATGCGAGGTGATGATGTCCATTCAATCGGTTCTTGGGCTGATTCAGAATGTTGTTGTGGCACCTGGACTGAGGGTGAACTCACACCTTGCCCCTTGATTCATCAAGATCCTGTTGCTCATTCGCTCATTGATGCTGCTCAAGGGTACATTCCATATCCACCAGCCCTCCTGGACATCAATCCATATGAAAATATGGGATTTCAGGATTACGAAGAGGTGGATGAGGAAGAAGACCTGTATATGGGACGCATGGTGGATGATGCACTCATGGCACAGTGGGAAAATGACGATATGTGGGAGCCATGGGAGGATCATGTCCTTCAGGATGTCGTCCCAGAACGCCACAATGCCGTCTTTGTTTTTGTGGATGACTTCCTTGTTCCTGAGTTGGTCCCATACAGATATGTGCACCTGAGCTACTTGCTATTCAGGCTCCAATGCCCCTTACCAGCCAGTGCATTTTGGGAACCTATGCCAATAGTGAGGTTGGGACTTATCACAGTTCTTTGTGTTCTTGTTTCTTTTCTTTGTTTTTCTTTTTGTGGTAATTTGTGTTTCTTGTGTTCTGTTGTTTTAATTTCAGTTTGTTGCCTTTTGTCCAGGATTGTCACTATGTTCCTAAATGGCATCCCGGTATTCCTTCCACATCAACTATTTCATGGTCTTGGGCCCTACATAAGACCCCCACTCACTCCGCCGCGAGAGGACAGTCCGTTGCGCATTCACACTCCGTTATCCTTGTCTCCATCAGGATCACCTCTTGCTTGGGCTTTCAATTCCTTGGAGACTCCAGACTTGTTTGATGATGTCCTGGCTGCTTTTCGGTTGTTCTGGAAAAGGGAATCATCAAGTTTGGACTTCACTTCTGAAGATTCGGCGGATTATGAAGAGATCGTGGAAGAGGAAATCTTTATACTCGAAGACTAGTGCTACATTTCAGCTGTTTCTGTTCAATTTCAATTCTTGTCTAGCAACTGGAGTGTAATCCTTGACAAAATGTTTTTGGTTTTAGTTTTAGTTTTATTTTTTTTGGTTTTCTTTAGTTAAATAAGGTTTTAACCACAGTTGGGGATGATGATGTTGCATTTTGAATACAATTATAAAGTTTTATTTTGATATAAATTGCAATTTACTATTCTGGGGATGAAATTCTGTCTTACATGCTTGTTCTTCAACTGTTCTTTCAGTCTATCTGCATGTCCAGATTTGTTTTTGATAGTTGGGGGTGATGTGGTTCATATCCCATTGAATTCTGGAATTTTTGTGTTCGATCGATCGAACCTAGTTCGATCGATCGAAACCTGATTGTTTAAGCGCTTGTAGTTTATGTTCAATCGATTGAGGGATTTGTGTTTGATCGATCGAACACAGTTCGATCGATCGAACGAACCATTTAAACGAGGCGTCTTCAGGACATCTCTTCATTTCCCTCACCTTCACTCTCAATCGCTCGAAGACAGAGGAGAGGCGACTCGGCAAATTTTCGTTTCTGGCATCCAAAAGGGAGCCCTGATCAATCCTTTGATCATCCTCATCGTCATCTCATCATCTGTCCATCCCCACTGCAGGTTCTACACCGAGGTAGGCCCCACTCTTTTGTATTTTTCTTGTCCTCTATGTTCGTGTTAGGAAATCCCAAGGGGGTGTCCCCTTGGTCTTAGGATTGTCTTTTAATTAGCATAACTTAGGTTTTCTTTTCGTTTCTGCGATTGCTGAACACCGCTGTGTTCGATCGCTCGAACTGGTTTCGAGCGATCGAAGGGGTGATGTTCGATCGATCGAACAATTTTCAAGCGATCGAAGTCTACACCAGTTCGATCGATCGAACTCAGTTCAATCGATCGAACGCCAGCAGTGTTTGTTTTGTTTCTTTTTCTCCTTTTTTCTTATCTGTATCTTGTGTGGTCTTCTTTTCAGGACTGCCAGATGAATCCAGTAACGGGCTACCATAAGTCTAAGCCCCTCGACCGTACGATACCAGATCCGGTACCCGATCACGGATTCCGGAATAACGAGGATAGGGTTTGGTACGAGAGGTACTTCCAGACACGGATGGTTATGATTGAGCGCCCTATTGAGCGCATCTGGATTGAGAGTCCATGGTTCCTCACACGGATCCGCGCGATGCCTCACTGGTTCGATCTCCTGTCGTTGGCCAAGAGGGTCAACCTATCTTGGATCAGAGGTGCGTGTGCGACGATGATCAGCGACCCGTTTACACCATTCACCTATCATGCTTTCTTTCGGAGCCGGCCGTTCATCATCAGTCCCGCCACCATTTCTGCCGCGTTGGGGGTACCAGAGGTACCTGATTATGTTTGCCCCCACCGGCCTGATGCCCCAGTGACCCCACCGTCCGCTATTATCCGAGAGCTCACAGGAGGCGCTGTTCCGTCTTGGGATGGCGATGCTTTGATCGAGGACCACTTTCTGACTGACGATTACCACATGCTTCATTTGGTCCTCAGCAATTGCCTCCTCGTGACGTCCTATCGAGAGAAGATCGCGGCTTGGTATGCGCGAGTCTTGTATGCCGTGGGGACGGGACAGCCTGTTTGTATACCACGCCTATACATCGACTTTATGGTCCACCCCACCCGTTATATCTCGTCCCGAAAGCACCTGAAGGGTGCTTGGGCGATTCAGAGGGTCATGGCTGATGCCGGATTCCTCGAGCTCGCTGGAGATGATATCCGCCCTTCTCCCCGCAGATTTAGCGAGGCGGCTGCTCGCCGCTCCGACGCCCAGAAGAGGAAGCGAAAGGGGAAAGGGACAGCGAGGGTGAGGGGGAGGAAGAAGAGGCGTGGCGGTACAGATACGGAGGCTGGAGCTTCAGGGACACCCACCGAGGTGGAGGAGCTTGATTCGGATGATGAGGATGATCCAGTTGCTGCGGTTCAGCAGTTTGAGCTGCGACAGCGGTCGCAGACTCGTGCCCAGGGAGAGTCTTCTTCTTCTGTGCCTCTCCCGACAGTTCGCGAGCTATTATTGGAGGAGAGAGAGGCCAGGATTAGACTCGAGGGTCGGATGGATCAGATCCAGACTTTGTTGGAGTCTATATTGATTCAGATAGGGGTTGATCAGGCTGTTCACTCTGCTCACCATCCCACAGCCACCCCGTCTGCTCAGACTGCTGCTGATCCATCTCATGTTGATACTCCTACAGATCCACCACTTACTGTTCCATCTGATGCTGCCCCAGCTTCTGAGGCTGCTGATCCTGATTCCACCACTGCTACCGAGCCACCCATTACTGCTCCTACTACTACCGTCTTGCCGCCTGCTCCCATCGACATCCCTTCTGATGTAGCAGATGATACGCCGTCTGGGGTCGATTAGTCTTAGTTGGGGAGGTGGTTTTTATGTATTTTTTTTGGTTAGTAGTGTTCTGATTTTTGTTATATTTTTGGTGGTTGTATATGTTGGTGGTTTTGGTTGTATTATCTGGTTAGTTGGTATTGTATGGACAGTTTTTATCACTGCTTGTATTTTATTTTATTCTGTTCATATTCCGGTGGTTTAGATTGATTGGATCATGCTTTTATTGTATTCTTGTTATCTATTGATCCTGTTTGTTTTGGAGATTGTGTTCTACTTTTCTATGCTAGGTTGCTCGCTTGCGATCATAAATCTGCTTCATACAGGTGATACCCATCTATTTTATTTATTGAAAATCAACTTCTGGGGACTTTGTTGTTTTCAGTTGGGGGTAGGAGATAATAGATAGGTATACACTCATAATAATCAGGTTTTGCACTTGGTAATGTTTTAAATTTAATGAGAACACAGTCTGTTAAAATTTGAAAAATTTTTATTGAATCGTATTGATAGAATAACTCTGAATAACCTCTCCTGCTTGTTAATGAGACAATGATACATTTGTAGTATTCTTATCTTTTTATGGATTAAATTCACGCGTTTTTTCTGTATCACTGGAATGAATTGCATTTGTAAAGGTAGCATGTACCCAATACTTGTGCACACGAATTGGCAGCTATGTAGAAAACTTGAAAATTGAGTTAAAATGAATATTGTACGAAAAGAACAAGTAGTGGAAGCTAATAACCCTTTGTGAGTTTTTGAGCCAATCTTCATTTCTGAGGGAATTCTCATACATTGTCGAATGGTTTTTCTTGCGTATATTTGTGAATTCGTTGTTAAGTCTCAGTCTTCGTTAAAAATTTTGACTGCTCGTTAGAGGAGAACGTTCAGGATTTACCAATTATACTCAATGAACACTTAAGTGCTAAAAATTGAAAGTTGAGAAAATGATTCAAGCCATCGTTTACCCATTCCTTTACCTAACATAGCCTACTTACATTCATTGAATCGTTTCACCCCTGATCCCACCTCAGATAAATATTTCCAATAAAAATCACAAGAATCCAAATCCTTGATCTATGCCTTGACCTCATTGAACTGTTTGATAAATTTATTGAGAATGAGTCATCAAAGTATGTGAAATGGAAGGAAGTTGTTGTGGGATATTCCAGGTTAAAAAAAAAAAAAAAAAAAAAAAAAATGGTGATGAATGAAGGAGTTGTAAAAAAAAAAAAAAAAAAAAAAAAAGGGGAATGAATGGGAGATTGGGTGGAGAAAAGAATAAAGAATAAAAAGAGAAGTGGAAATTCCATCACATACTAAAAAGCACACTCTTCTCTACAATACCCCCACCTACTAAATAAAAGCCATAATTCAAAGTTTTGAAGATTCTCAACAATTGATTTGAACATGGAAGTGTGAGTTGAGTTATCCACGGTATTTCGCTCCTCTAGTAAGTAGTATTCCATTCATGAGACTATACACTCTTAAATGTCCGTTTTTCATAGAGTCAAGTATGAAAGCATTAGCACTTAGAATATCATTTTTATCAAAGCTTTCATACTATGTGCGATCATTGTAAAGCAAGTTTCTGAGAGACGTTCGTTTTGAGTGTGACCAATGTGAGAATTGAGCTAAAACTGCAAGTTTCCAAAGTACAATAGTCTAGATAACTCTTAATAAGGGTTGGACGCATGGTTGTTAATTCCACACACACACGGGTGCATGATGGTAATATATTTGTATATTTTACTTGGTAATATAGGGGAGCATGTGGATCTCTTTCATGGGTTGATAGAGGATATTATATCATTGTAGAGTTGAATTAACAGTTTAATGGAAAGGGAAATTCTACAAGTTATTCTAAATTTTCTTGAGCTTAAAATTGGAATTTTGTGGGTATATTCACTGCAAACCCTCACGAGACAACACTCGTCCACTAGGGGGAACCTAGGGGTTTAACGGCTTGTTGCGTTCGCTAAATGCAACCGCGATTCCAGCGAAAGTGAGTTAGGATTTTTCTCTCTATCTTAGTTTAGGTTGTTTTTAGTTTTTCTTTGTTTCTTAGTCGTGGTAGTATTAGTTTAGGAGTTTTTATTTTATTTTATTTTCGCTTTATCGCTAGGGACTAGCAATAAGCTAGTTGGGGGTTGTGCAAAGCGGGGGTATTTGTAAAATACAACCGCGCTAAAAGGAAGAATTGTATTAGTTTTTATCACAACTTCCCGTGTTATCCGCAATTTGCATTACAAGGCTAATTTTTATACAGTATGGTTAATCTATGATAAGTTGTATTGTTTTAGCTGTTGTTTATGCAGATCACTGCTGTGCGGACTAAACAGATGAACATCAGAATAAATGGAATGCTGGAATGCAAACAAAAGAAGTCAAAGCTGAAAAGTGGAGTTCGATCGATCTAAGAGTGTTCGATCGATCGAACGTTCGATCGCTTGAAGAATGTTGAAGCGCTTGAAGATCAAGGGTTCGATCGATCGAGATCAGTTCGATCGATCGAACGGGGTATTTCCAGAAACATTTGCGTGCGCAGCAGAATGCGGGTTTTAACCCTAGTGCTTTAGGTTTTTCTATATATATGCGTTTTGTACACGTCCATAAGGACGCCCACTTTTACATTTTAACAGTTTAGAAGGAGAGATAGAGAGTTTGTTTGGTTTTTATAGGTTTTTCATTGAAAGTTCGTATTTTGGATTGGATTTCTCGAAGTTTATATAAGTATCTGTCATTCCAGGTTATTTATTTATTGCTTATTCATATTCTGCACGTAGTAGGAGTAGTTTAATCAATCATCTCGTGATATTGCATGCTAAATATTGGTAATACCATAGATTTTATAGTTTTCATGAATAACTCACAAGCAAACAAGGTATTAATATTTTCTTACGTTAAAAATCAATCCTCGACACTCCAGACGATGTCTGAGTAGTCCCAGGTTGGGAGATCACGATGAAACAGTGATCTCCAGCCTCTGCCATGCAGCAGAATAATCGCTGTGTTCGATCGATCGATGTTAGTTCGATCGATCGAACCAGAGACAGTCGAGCGATCGAAGTAAGTTCGATCGCTTGAGGGATGAAGGTCTTCGATCGATCGAAGGCGCGTCGATCGAACTCCCTGATTCTTGAGGATGTTCCCTGCAGTATTCCAGGACCTTTTGTCTTAAGATGTGTTATCATTCTGTCCCAAATAAATGCTCAGTTTGTCAAAACAGTTTTAAAACTAAGGCCCTAAGGCATTTTCTTTCAATACATTTTGCAAACCATCTTCAATGCTAATACCATTGAGGATGCGAGTCTTAACTATTGAATTAAACCGCTTTTGCGTATTTCAATTTAACTGTGATGATATGGTCCCGGTCATGAAAGGGCCATGGATTCTTTATTTTTAGAAGAATACGGAAAACTGTAGGTAATATACTCCATTGTGCTTCAAGGCAAATGCATGGTAGATGGCTAGGTTACTGTGGATTCGTGTAATCCCAACACTTTCTTTTAAAAGTTAAACACCCTAATTTAAAGTACTGTTTTAATTAGTTAGTTAGATTGTTTAGTTAATTTAAATTATTTTCATTAGTAATCTTAGTTTGTGGAACTTTGTGTTCTGCACCATCATTTAAACTTATTCATTTTATTTTGCTTTCTTTTAGAGGATAGTCTAATTCAATAGATCAACACCTTCCCTGTGGGATCGACCTGGTCTTACCAGATATTACTTGCACGTCTACCTACACTTGGGTATTGCACAAGAGCGCACAAGATTTTCTTCGTGTCAAGTAAAGTCTCATGAATGGAATACTACTTACTAGAGGAGCGAAATACCGTGGATAACTCAACTCACACTTCCATGTTCAAATCAATTGTTGAGAATCTTCAAGACTTTGAATTATGGCTTTTATTTAGTAGGTGGGGGTGTTGTAGAGAAGAGTGTGCTTTTTAGTATGTGATGGAATTTCCACTTCTCTTTTTATTCTTTATTCTTTTCTCCACCCAATCTCCCATTCATTCCCCTTTTTTTTTTTTTTTTTTTTTTTTTTTACAACTCCTTCATTCATCACCATTTTTTTTTTTTTTTTTTTTTTTTTTTTTTAACCTGGAATATCCCACAACAACTTCCTTCCATTTCACATACTTTGATGACTCATTCTCAATAAATTTATCAAACAGTTCAATGAGGTCAAGGCATAGATCAAGGATTTGGATTCTTGTGATTTTTATTGGAAATATTTATCTGAGGTGGGATCAGGGGTGAAACGATTCAATGAATGTAAGTAGGCTATGTTAGGTAAAGGAATGGGTAAACGATGGCTTGAATCATTTTCTCAACTTTCAATTTTTAGCACTTAAGTGTTCATTGAGTATAATTGGTAAATCCTGAACGTTCTCCTCTAACGAGCAGTCAAAATTTTTAACGAAGACTGAGACTTAACAACGAATTCACAAATATACGCAAGAAAAACCATTCGACAATGTATGAGAATTCCCTCAGAAATGAAGATTGGCTCAAAAACTCACAAAGGGTTATTAGCTTCCACTACTTGTTCTTTTCGTACAATATTCATTTTAACTCAATTTTCAAGTTTTCTACATAGCTGCCAATTCGTGTGCACAAGTATTGGGTACATGCTACCTTTACAAATGCAATTCATTCCAGTGATACAGAAAAAACGCGTGAATTTAATCCATAAAAAGATAAGAATACTACAAATGTATCATTGTCTCATTAACAAGCAGGAGAGGTTATTCAGAGTTATTCTATCAATACGATTCAATAAAAATTTTTCAAATTTTAACAGACTGTGTTCTCATTAAATTTAAAACATTACCAAGTGCAAAACCTGATTATTATGAGTGTATACCTATCTATTATCTCCTACCCCCAACTGAAAACAACAAAGTCCCCAGAAGTTGATTTTCAATAAATAAAATAGATGGGTATCACCTGTATGAAGCAGATTTATGATCGCAAGCGAGCAACCTAGCATAGAAAAGTAGAACACAATCTCCAAAACAAACAGGATCAATAGATAACAAGAATACAATAAAAGCATGATCCAATCAATCTAAACCACCGGAATATGAACAGAATAAAATAAAATACAAGCAGTGATAAAAACTGTCCATACAATACCAACTAACCAGATAATACAACCAAAACCACCAACATATACAACCACCAAAAATATAACAAAAATCAGAACACTACTAACCAAAAAAATACATAAAAACCACCTCCCCAACTAAGACTAATCGACCCCAGACGGCGTATCATCTGCTACATCAGAAGGGATGTCGATGGGAGCAGGCGGCAAGACGGTAGTAGTAGGAGCAGTAATGGGTGGCTCGGTAGCAGTGGTGGAATCAGGATCAGCAGCCTCAGAAGCTGGGGCAGCATCAGATGGAACAGTAAGTGGTGGATCTGTAGGAGTATCAACATGAGATGGATCAGCAGCAGTCTGAGCAGACGGGGTGGCTGTGGGATGGTGAGCAGAGTGAACAGCCTGATCAACCCCTATCTGAATCAATATAGACTCCAACAAAGTCTGGATCTGATCCATCCGACCCTCGAGTCTAATCCTGGCCTCTCTCTCCTCTAATAATAGCTCGTGAACTGTCGGGAGAGGCACAGAAGAAGAAGACTCTCCCTGGGCACGAGTCTGCGACCGCTGTCGCAGCTCAAACTGCTGAACCGCAGCAACTGGATCATCCTCATCATCCGAATCAAGCTCCTCCACCTCGGTGGGTGTCCCTGAAGCTCCAGCCTCCGTATCTGTACCGCCACGCCTCTTCTTCCTCCCCCTCACCCTCGCTGTCCCTTTCCCCTTTCGCTTCCTCTTCTGGGCGTCGGAGCGGCGAGCAGCCGCCTCGCTAAATCTGCGGGGAGAAGGGCGGATATCATCTCCAGCGAGCTCGAGGAATCCGGCATCAGCCATGACCCTCTGAATCGCCCAAGCACCCTTCAGGTGCTTTCGGGACGAGATATAACGGGTGGGGTGGACCATAAAGTCGATGTATAGGCGTGGTATACAAACAGGCTGTCCCGTCCCCACGGCGTACAAGACTCGCGCATACCAAGCCGCGATCTTCTCTCGATAGGACGTCACGAGGAGGCAATTGCTGAGGACCAAATGAAGCATGTGGTAATCGTCAGTCAGAAAGTGGTCCTCGATCAAAGCATCGCCATTCCAAGACGGAACAGCGGCTCCTGTGAGCTCTCGGATAATAGCGGACGGTGGGGTCACTGGGGCATCAGGCCGGTGGGGGCAAACATAATCAGGTACCTCTGGTACCCCCAACGCGGCAGAAACGGTGGCGGGACTGATGATGAACGGCCGGCTCCGAAAGAAAGCATGATAGGTGAATGGTGTAAACGGGTCGCTGATCATCGTCGCACACGCACCTCTGATCCAAGATAGGTTGACCCTCTTGGCCAACGACAGGAGATCGAACCAGTGAGGCATCGCGCGGATCCGTGTGAGGAACCATGGACTCTCAATCCAGATGCGCTCAATAGGGCGCTCAATCATAACCATCCGTGTCTGGAAGTACCTCTCGTACGAAACCCTATCCTCGTTATTCCGGAATCCGTGATCGGGTACCGGATCTGGTATCGTACGGTCGAGGGGCTTAGACTTATGGTAGCCCGTTACTGGATTCATCTGGCAGTCCTGAAAAGAAGACCACACAAGATACAGATAAGAAAAAAGGAGAAAAAGAAACAAAACAAACACTGCTGGCGTTCGATCGATTGAACTGAGTTCGATCGATCGAACTGGAGTAGACTTCGATCGCTTGAAAATTGTTCGATCGATCGAACATCACCCCTTCGATCGCTCGAAACCAGTTCGAGCGATCGAACACAGCGGTGTTCAGCAATCGCAGAAACGAAAAGAAAACCTAAGTTACGCTAATTAAAAGACAATCCTAAGACCAAGGGGACACCCCCTTGGGATTTCCTAACTCGAACATAGAGGACAAGAAAAATACAAAAGAGTGGGGCCTACCTCGGTGTAGAACCTGCAGTGGGGATGGACAGATGATGAGATGACGATGAGGATGATCAAAGGATTGATCAGGGCTCCCTTTTGGATGCCAGAAACGAAAATTTGCCGAGTCGCCTCTCCTCTGTCTTTGAGCGATTGAGAGTGAAGGTGAGGGAAATGAAGAGATGTCCTGAAGACGCCTCGTTTAAATGGTTCGTTCGATCGATCGAACTGTGTTCGATCGATCGAACACAAATCCCTCAATCGATTGAACATAAACTACAAGCGCTTAAACAATCAGGTTTCGATCGATCGAACTAGGTTCGATCGATCGAACACAAAAATTCCAGAATTCAATGGGATATGAACCACATCACCCCCAACTATCAAAAACAAATCTGGACATGCAGATAGACTGAAAGAACAGTTGAAGAACAAGCATGTAAGACAGAATTTCATCCCCAGAATAGTAAATTGCAATTTATATCAAAATAAAACTTTATAATTGTATTCAAAATGCAACATCATCATCCCCAACTGTGGTTAAAACCTTATTTAACTAAAGAAAACCAAAAAAAATAAAACTAAAACTAAAACCAAAAACATTTTGTCAAGGATTACACTCCAGTTGCTAGACAAGAATTGAAATTGAACAGAAACAGCTGAAATGTAGCACTAGTCTTCGAGTATAAAGATTTCCTCTTCCACGATCTCTTCATAATCCGCCGAATCTTCAGAAGTGAAGTCCAAACTTGATGATTCCCTTTTCCAGAACAACCGAAAAGCAGCCAGGACATCATCAAACAAGTCTGGAGTCTCCAAGGAATTGAAAGCCCAAGCAAGAGGTGATCCTGATGGAGACAAGGATAACGGAGTGTGAATGCGCAACGGACTGTCCTCTCGCGGCGGAGTGAGTGGGGGTCTTATGTAGGGCCCAAGACCATGAAATAGTTGATGTGGAAGGAATACCGGGATGCCATTAAGGAACATAGTGACAATCCTGGACAAAAGGCAACAAACTGAAATTAAAACAACAGAACACAAGAAACACAAATTACCACAAAAAGAAAAACAAAGAAAAGAAACAAGAACACATAGAACTGTGATAAGTCCCAACCTCACTATTGGCATAGGTTCCCAAAATGCACTGGCTGGTAAGGGGCATTGGAGCCTGAATAGCAAGTAGCTCAGGTGCACATATCTGTATGGGACCAACTCAGGAACAAGGAAGTCATCCACAAAAACAAAGACGGCATTGTGGCGTTCTGGGACGACATCCTGAAGGACATGATCCTCCCATGGCTCCCACATATCGTCATTTTCCCACTGTGCCATGAGTGCATCATCCACCATGCGTCCCATATACAGGTCTTCTTCCTCATCCACCTCTTCGTAATCCTGAAATCCCATATTTTCATATGGATTGATGTCCAGGAGGGCTGGTGGATATGGAATGTACCCTTGAGCAGCATCAATGAGCGAATGAGCAACAGGATCTTGATGAATCAAGGGGCAAGGTGTGAGTTCACCCTCAGTCCAGGTGCCACAACAACATTCTGAATCAGCCCAAGAACCGATTGAATGGACATCATCACCTCGCATATTCACCTGCAACAGAGTGGTTTAAGGAATAATGGATTAGAACTAAATCACAAATACGAAAGAAAGAACAACTAAACACAAAAGAAAGAAAGAAACTAAAATGCAGGGAAAGAAAAGAAATACAACAACAAGTTGAAATTCCACTTGAGATTTTTAAGTGGTGGAATAGCTGGGCTCATCCAGCTGGATGTGCTCCACTTCAGTGCGAAAATTCTCCAAGAACGGCTTCAATCTTTGGCCATTGACCTTGAAACACTCATCGTTCTTGGGATTGACAATCTCAACCGCCCCATGTGGAAAAACAGTCTTTACGATGAACGGGCCTGTCCACCGGGAACGGAGTTTTCCTGGGAAAAGATGGAGGCGAGAATCATACAGCAACACTTTCTGCCCCGGCTCAAATGATTTACGAAAAATCGTACGATCGTGACGAGCCTTCAACTTTTCCTTATGCAACTTTGCAGAGTCATACGCATCTCGTCGTATTTCCTCTAGCTCTGCAAGTTGGAGCTTGCGTAGCTGACCTCCCTCTTGAATATCAAAGTTCAATGAGCGTGTCGCCCAATAAGCTTTATGTTCAATTTCAACAGGAAGGTGGCAAGCTTTCCTGTAAACTAGTCTATACGGGGACATACCAAGATTCGTCTTATAGGCAGTACGGTATGCCCATAACGCGTCAGTCAATTTGTATGCCCAGTCTTTTCGATTGGAACTAACCGTCTTCTCGAGAATATGCTTGATTTCTCGGTTAGCTAATTCTGCTTGCCCATTTGACTGTGGATGATAAGCAAGAGCGATTTTATGATGGACTCCGTATTTCTTGAGAAGTGACTCCAAGGGCCTATTGCAGAAATGCTTGCCTTGGTCACTTAGTAAAGCTTTCGGAGTACCAAAACGAGACAGAATATGCTCTCTGAGAAATGACATGACCGTTCTGTGGTCATTTCGTCTCGTTGGTATCGCTTCTACCCATTTCGATACATACTCCACAGCAAGGAGTATGTACTCACAGTTATTCGACTTGGGAAATGGGCCCATAAAATCTATGCCCCAACAATCAAATATCTCAATTGTGATGATAGGGGTTAAAGGCATAGAATTCCTTTTAGAAATGGTTCCAAGCTTTTGACAGCGTTGGCATGTCTTACAAAAGGAATAAGCATCTTTGAAGACTGTGGGCCAATAAAAACCGCTTTGCAACACTTTTTGTGCGGTCTTCTGTGACGCAAAATGGCCACCGCATGCCTCAGAATGGCATGACGCTAATATTACGGTTATATCCTCGTTGGGTACGCAACGCCTGATGACCTGATCAGCACAGTATTTGAATAGGTATGGGTCATCAAAGAAAAAATGGCGTGCGAACGAGAGGAACCGTTTCCTATCTTGATTCGACCAATGAGTCGGTGTCTCACCCGTGACCAGGTAGTTTACCACATCAGCATACCAAGGCAGACTACTTACTGCCAGTAGCTGTTCATCTGGGAACTCATCTTTAATGGATTGGGATTCAGTGTTATCGGTAAAAGTCAACCGGGATAAATGATCCGCAACCACATTCTCTACTCCTTTCTTGTCCTTGATTGTTAAATCAAACTCTTGGAGTAAGAGTATCCAGCGGATAAGCCGTTGTTTAGCGTCTTTCTTTGACAAAAGATACTTGAGGGCCGAATGATCTGTAAAACAGACGATTGGCGACCCTATCAGGTATGACCTAAACTTGTCCAGAGCGAATACTACGGCCAGCAGCTCCTTTTCAGTAGTAGTGTAATTCATTTGAGCTTCATTTAAAGTTCGGCTGGCGTAGTATATCACATGCGGCTTATTGTCCTTCCTCTGGCCTAGGACTGCGCCAATGGCGTAATCACTAGCATCGCACATTAATTCAAAAGGTAAACTCCAGTCGGGTGCCTGTATTATAGGTGCGGAGGTGAGGAGATCTTTTAGATCCTCAAAGGACTTTTGGCAACTCTCTGACCACTCGAAAGGTGCATCTTTGACAAGAAGTTGACACAGGGGTCGAGAGATTGCACTGAAATTCTGGATAAATCGACGATAAAAACCTGCATGCCCCAAAAATGAACGAATGTCTCGCACTGTACGGGGGACAGGTAGGTTTGAGATTATGTCGATCTTAGCCTTATCCACTTGGATTCCTTCATCGGATATTATGTGGCCTAGAACTATACCCTTGGTCACCATAAAGTGACACTTCTCCCAATTCAAGACTAGGTGTTTGTCCTCACACCTCATTAGAACCTGTTCGAGATTGTTGAGGCAATCCTCGAAGCTATGGCCGAATACTGAAAAGTCATCCATGAAAACTTCAAGGATGTTTTCGACCATATCACTAAAGATGCTTAGCATGCACCGCTGAAAGGTAGCCGGTGCATTACATAAGCCAAATGGCATTCGTCGGTAGGCGAAAGTACCGAATGGACACGTGAACGTGGTTTCCTCCTGATCTTCAGGAGCAATCTCAATTTGATTATACCCACTGTATCCATCCAAGAAGCAGTAATACTTATGACCCGCCACTCGTTCTAGCATTTGATCCATGAATGGCAAAGGAAAATGATCCTTTCGGGTCACAGTATTTAGCTTCCTGTAGTCAATACACATTCTCCATCCAGTGGGGACACGTGTCGGTACTAATTCACCTTCTTTGTTCGGAATGACTGTTATGCCCGCTTTCTTTGGAACTACTTGGGTAGGACTAACCCAAGGACTGTCAGATATCGGATATATCATCCCAACATCAAGCAGTTTAAGCACTTCCTTCTTTACTACTTCTTGCATGTTGGGATTCAGACGCCTTTGCATTTGCCTTGAGGGTTTGGCGTCTTCCTCCAGATATATCTTATGCGTGCATATGGATGGGCTTATGCCTTTGAGGTCAGCAATTGTCCATCCCATAGCATCTTTATGCTTTTTCAGCATATCCACTAGCTTACTTTCCTGTTCATGAGTTAAAGCCGATGAAATAATTACAGGATAAGTTTTTCCAGTTCCTAGGAATGCATATTTCAGCTCTTTTGGGAGCTCCTTCAATTCTAACTCTGGGAACTGGAAACTAGAGGGCATTACCAACTTGGTTTTAGGAGGCAGTTGTTCATATGGCATTACCCACATGCAATCGGCTCTATCCTCCTCTATCGTATCCATCATAAGACACGTCTGGTTTAGGTCAGCATCCAATGGAGTTGACTCTTCAGGCTGATAGTTATCGCCAAATTGTGTCATCACAACTTCCAAAGGATCTTTGTAGTCGACCAAGTCAACTTCATCTTCAATGACCGTGTCTATATAATGGACTTCCTCCTCATCATCGTATTCTTCAGGTCGGGGATTAGAAAAGATCTTGACATTCAATGTCATGTTCCCGAATACGATTATCATGATACCACTTCTAATCTTGATTGTGGCATCGATGGTGTTGAGGAACGGCCGGCCAAAGATAACCGGGATATGTGCACCAGGATTAGACACAGGTTCTGTGTCCAATATCACAAAATCCACCGGAAATACAAACGAGTCTATTTGGACCAGGACGTCCTCTAATACCCCTCTAGGGTACTTCACAGATCTGTCTGCCAACTGCAAAGCAACTCGAGTGGGTTTGAGTTCACCCAACCCTAGCTGTTTATAGACTGAATATGGCAGCAGATTCACGCTTGCTCCTAAATTGAGGAGTGCGTTGTCTATCTTTTGATTCCCAATTCTGCATGAGACAGTAGGTGTACCGGGATCTTTGAGTTTTGGAGGCAACTCATTTTGAATGATCGCGCTAGCTTGGCACGCGACATAAGCATGTTTCTTCACGCTTTGCCTCCTCTTGACCGTGCATAGATCTTTGAGATACTTTGCATAGGCCGGCACCTGCTTGATAGCATCTAGGAGTGGAAGGTTAATCTTAACTTGCTTAAACAATTCCAAAAACTCCTGATTCTTCGTCTCATTCTTGGGTTTCTTCAACCGTTGAGGGTAAGGTGCTGGAAAGGGGCATTTTGGTGGTTCCTCCTTAACAGATTCCTTTCCCGGCCTTCGCTCAACTTCTTCTTCTACTCGAGGAGCTTCAAGGTTTTCCTTTATTGGTTCGTCATTAGTAGACGGCTCCTCCTCTCGAGTAGATGGTAGCTCAACTTCTTCATCCAACACTTCCCCCTCTTTGTACACTTCGGGAGTGGACAGAGGTATGCTTTTCTCTATGATTTTTCCACTTCTCAGTGTGGTCACAGCTTTAGCATGTTCTTGATTGTTAGGACCATTGTTATGTCCCTTGGGGTTCTGAAGTGGTTGGGCAGGGAATGTTCCTCCTGAGCTCTCTTGCCGTGCATCTATCCTCTCTAACGTGGCAGACATTTTACTCATCATTTGGATGAGTTGCTGCGTTAGATTGGCATTAGCAAGTGGCTCCTCTTCTTGTACCTTCTTGTGCGGGGGCACATAGGCATTGGTTTGTGGTGCATTGGAGGGTTGAGCTTGATTGTAATTATTAGTTCTGTTTTGATTGTAATGCTGGGGCGGCTTATTGTTTTGCCCTTGATATTGATTATTGTTGTAGGGCTGCTGTTGATATTGATTTTGGGCCCCAGCATTATTTCTCCAATCAAAACCGGGGTGATTCCATCTATTATTACTTTGAAAAGTATTGTTGGAATTCCCCGCCCCTCGAAAACCTTACATGGCATTCATCTCTACAGGGGCTTGCTCTTGAAAATATGGCACATTAGGACAATACTGAGTTGTATGTCCCAACATGTTGCATGTGCCACATGGTTCTTCAGGCATGACTTGCCTAGAACTCTCTCCTTTCATGCTTAACTCTTCCACCTTCTTTGCTAGCTCTGCATACTTAGTCATGAGGCGATCTTCATTGGTTAGCTGATATAGGCTTTTCTCTTCTACACAGGATATCTGTGATCGTGAGATATTGTCAGAATTTGACCATTCATGAGCGTATTCAGCTAACCATTCGAAATGGGCTTCGGCCTCTTCAGTGTTTTTTCGCAGAAATGGTCCAGAGCTCATTGCTTCCACCAACTTCTTTGTTTCACCATTCAATCCCTGATAAAAGAAGCTGATCGTTCGCCATTTCTCAAACCCATGGTGTGGGCATGAGAGAAGCAAATCTTTGAAACGCTCCCACGCTTGTGTGAAGGTTTCATTGCTCTTTTGTTTATAGGAATTAATTTGACGCTGAAGATCTGTGGTCATGCGAGTAGGGTAGAATTTCTTCAGAAACGCGGTGCTCATCGCATGCCAGGTGAAAATTGAATTAGGCTTTAGGGAGTGAAGCCACGCCTTCGCTTTATCTTTCAAAGTGAAGGGGAATAGCATTAAATGCGTCACCTCCCTAGGACAATTTTGCGAGAATGTTTTGCAAACATCCTCGAAATCGGTGACATGTAAATACGCCTTCTCGCTTTCCATCCCATGAAAAGTGGGAAGCAATTGAATCATCCCATTGCGAAACTGAAATTCGCCATTATGTGGTGGGATTTGAATGCAAGAGGGCGTAGGTGCATGTTCTGGTTACATAAGATCGCAAAGAGGACGGAGTGCCTCATCAATTGGCACCACAACATTGTCACCATTTTCACTCTGATGATCATCCATTGATGCAGTTGGAGTGACTATCGGGTTGATGGAACTATCAGAATCAGAGCGGTAGAATGGGTTTCCAAAAAATCCTTCAATAGAATTCTCGGACATGAACTAGGAGAGTCCCTAGGGTGAGAACTTGCCTAAAGAACTGAAAAGAAAAGAAAAGAAAAAAAAATAGAAAGAGATGAAGAGAGACTGAGGTAATCTAAAGAATTGATCGTCGCTCTTCCCCGGCAACGGCGCCAAAAACTTGACACGAAGAAAATCTTGTGCGCTCTTGTGCAATACCCAAGTGTAGGTAGACGTGCAAGTAATATCTGGTAAGACCAGGTCGATCCCACAGGGAAGGTGTTGATCTATTGAATTAGACTATCCTCTAAAAGAAAGCAAAATAAAATGAATAAGTTTAAATGATGGTGCAGAACACAAAGTTCCACAAAATAAGATTACTAATGAAAATAATTTAAATTAACTAAACAATCTAACTAACTAATTAAAACAGTACTTTAAATTAGGGTGTTTAACTTTTAAAAGAAAGTGTTGGGATTACACGAATCCGCAGTAACCTAGCCATCTACCATGCATTTGCCTTGAAGCACAATGGAGTATATTACCTACATTTTTCCGTATTCTTCTAAAAATAAAGAATCCATGGCCCTTTCATGACCGGGACCATATCATCACAGTTAAATTGAAATACGCAAAAGCGGTTTAATTCAATAGTTAAGACTCGCATCCTCAATGGTATTAGCATTGAAGATGGTTTGCAAAATGTATTGAAAGAAAATGCCTTAGGGCCTTAGTTTTAAAACTGTTTTGACAAACTGAGCATTTATTTGGGACAGAATGATAACACATCTTAAGACAAAAGGTCCTGGAATACTGCAGGGAACATCCTCAAGAATCAGGGAGTTCGATCGATCGACGCGCCTTCGATCGATCGAAGACCTTCATCCCTCAAGCGATCGAACTTACTTCGATCGCTCGACTGTCTCTGGTTCGATCGATCGAACTAACTTCGATCGATCGAACACAGCGATTATTCTGCTGCATGGCAGAGGCTGGAGATCACTGTTTCATCGTGATCTCCCAACCTGGGACTACTCAGACATCGTCTGGAGTGTCGAGGATTGATTTTTAACGTAAGAAAATATTAATACCTTGTTTGCTTGTGAGTTACTCATGAAAACTATAAAATCTATGGTATTACCAATATTTAGCATGCAATATCACGAGATGATTGATTAAACTACTCCTACTACGTGCAGAATATGAATAAGCAATAAATAAATAACCTGGAATGACAGATACTTATATAAACTTCGAGAAATCCAATCCAAAATACGAACTTTCAATGAAAAACCTACAAAAACCAAACAAACTCTCTATCTCTCCTTCTAAACTGTTAAAATGTAAAAGTGGGCGTCCTCATGGACGTGTACAAAACGCATATATATAGAAAAACCTAAAGCACTAGGGTTAAAACCCGCATTCTGCTGCGCACGCAAATGTTTCTGGAAATACCCCGTTCGATCGATCGAACTGATCTCGATCAATCGAACCCTTGATCTTCAAGCGCTTCAACACTCTTCAAGCGATCGAACCCTCGATCGATCGAACCCTCTTAAAGCGATCGAACTCCACTTTTCAGCTTTGACTTCTTTTGTTTGCATTCCAGCATTCCATTTATTCTGATGTTCATCTGTTTAGTCCGCACAGCAGTGATCTGCATAAACAACAGCTAAAACAATACAACTTATCATAGATTAACCATACTGTATAGAAATTAGCCTTGTAATGCAAATTGCGGATAACACGGGAAGTTGTGATAAAAACTAATACAATTCTTCCTTTTAGCGCGGTTGTATTTTACAAATACCCCCGCTTTGCAGTTTGCGGGAGATGAAAAGTGCTGTTATGCTGGTCCTTGGTGAAACTCTGATTGGATTGGGCCACCCCCATACTGCTGAGGCCACGTTATCCGTAAGAGCACCTTTCGTCTTATAGGTTTGGCTCATGGAACGCCTTAATCTCTTCATTCACCCCTCGCATCTTCGTGGGCCACTTCCCTATGACCGCATGGAGGTCCATTGCCTATTCCACTCTGTCGATGCTTGGCTTGGATGGTTCCGAGGTCTTTCTCCTGGTGATATTTGTTGGACCTGCCCGCAGTGGGTTTACAGTTCTGTCGCCGTACGCCTTCCTGGGCGGCCCGACATCTGGTTGCCTGGCTTGCATGCTATTACTTTCTATATTCCCGGTCGGGTGGTGTGGATATCGCAGGTTTTCCAAATTTTTACCCACTTTTAAAACATTTTTTCAAATTCAAAGAGTCGCCACTTAATTTTTAAAAGGAAAATTAAGAAACCATTTTAAAGCAAACTGATCTTTTGCGAAACCAAAGATAAACTGGGTCCGGGGATTATGGAATGAAAGGGGAAGGAGCCCGGCGGACTAAAACACCCCCTTTCATCCTATCTCACGATAGGCCTCTACTCAACATCATTTTTAATCAAATTATTAATCTAAGCATGCCCTCAATTAATACATATATAGGTATACATAACACAAGCATGTTGAAAAGGGTGCAAAATTGTTAACGGTAAAATGTCATTCATAAGTCACATAATTCAACTAGCAAGCATCATGATATGCAATAGAGAACTAGAAAACATACCCGGGATCCGGCCGCGAATATCAAACGTGCAATGCATGCAAAAATAAACCTAAGAAAGGTCTCTAACACATATATACACATAAGGCAAAACCTAGGCTAAGGTGTCGCACATGGAGTCGAAAATCAATTCAAAATCAAAGAAATGAATTAAACTAGAGAAGAGTTGAGGAATTGTACCTCAAATGCGCTATAAAACAAAGGTTAGTACACATGCCTTAGACAAGATATAATATCATGAATAAGTAAATCCTAAGTCATGTTCAATTAGATAAATCTTAGACAAGAGATAAGTCCTACTTATGGATGTTAACATGTATGAATGAATGCATGAATATGAACAAGAATGGGACATGAATTTATTCACTAATTTGGATCACTAAGCCTCTGGATTTAATCTAAATTATCATTATTCAAAACATGGTTTGGGTCTCAAGATATTAGGAGACCATTTGAGTTAAAATAAATAAGATTAGACAAAAACAGTAGCAGTTTTTTATGAATTCCAGAGAGCAGACCCGACGTTCAAAAATAGAAATAAAATACTTTCAACGGTTGGATCTTAATGATTTTTGGATATGTTATGCCTCTGTGAGTCTAGTTTCTAACCCAAAAAGAAAATCGAGGTTTCAACGGTTAGATCTCCGGGAATACTGAAAATACTAGACCTCACTCAGGATTTTGCAACTCTCTGTCCAGAGATCTTGTATGATTTTCTAAAAATAGTAAAAAAATGAGAAACACTTAGATCTTTTTAGGGTATCTTCCTAACACATTAAAGTACTTATAAAAAATTATTTGAGATCCCAAAAACTTAATTAAGGTTCTGATTTATTAATTTCAAAACGGACTTACTGTTCTGAAAGTATTTTAAAACTCTGGACAGATTATGATTAGCTCACAAAAACCATGATCCAACCCTTCTAATCACAAGATCTTTCTAAAACAAAAATCACAGAGGTAAAACGATGTGTTATTGACATTTTCCCGTTGGTTTCATTCGATTCCAACGGTTAGATCTTGAACTAAAAATCTTTGATTGAAAACAGTTTGTAAACTCACTGTTTTCTCTTTGCTAGTTCAACTTTGTTGGTTGACCCCAATTATTAAAAACATGAAGTTGGGGCTCAAACCAAACTACTTCTTCTACCATTTGATGGTCATTGAAGACTAAGAGGCATATGTGCTCATAGATTTTAATAAAATATAGCATGGATTTCACAAGATCCAAAGAACAATGAACTTAAATCCATGGATAAGAGTTTGGATTCAAATCACTACTCCTACCACTTGATGGTCATTGGAGTTTTAAGACACCTTACACTTATGGATCTTGATGAGGTATTGAAATGGACTTCACAAAAATCCTCAAATAAAGAACTCAAACCTATGGACCCAAGCTTGAATTCAACTTATCACTCCTACCATTTGATGGTCATTGGAGTTGGAGACATACTCATATATAGGTTTTAGACGAAGTATGAAAGAAACTTCTCAAAACCTAAGGGAAAGATTAGTCTAAGCCATGGGAGTAGACTTGAACTAACACATTTTCTCCTACCATTTGATGGTCATTGGAGTCTAAATGAAGTTAAAATATATTCAAACCTCATTGGAATATAGTAAGGATTCCATAAGATTCTTAATGAGGAGGTTCAAGTCATGGATTAAGACTTGAATCTCACTAATTATATGTAGATTAAAATTATGATTCATTCTAATCTCCATATAGATCATAGGATCATAGGAAATTAAGGAATCAAAAAATCAAACTCAAAGAGGTTCAATGAGATATAGAAGATCTCATGCACCTTTGTAATGAAATGGAAATAAGGAAAATCAAGGATTACTTAGAAAACTAAGAACACAAACTCTTCAAAGTTGAATTTGTCTTAAACCCAAAGCATTAATTAGATCCAAATTGATGAAATGTCATGAGATTCAATCACAAGTTCTTGGTGGTGTGTGATGAAATGGGATAAGAAGAGAGGTTTTGAAAATGTGAAAAAGTTCCTAGATCTATGAACTTGTGATTGAATTATCCTAATTCTATCAAGGATTAAGAGGTTACCTCTATGACCTCAAGGATTTCTTCAACTTTCTTGTGAAGTTCTTCCAAGATCTTCAAATTCTTCTAAAAACTCTTCAAATTCTTCAAGAAATTCTTCTCTTCTTCTCAATTCTCTCTATATGATTCTTGTATCTCTCTCTCAATTCAAGTGTATGTGTGTGTATTGATTCAAGTATATTCCAAGTCCCTCAAAAATGAAGATGAAAGTTTGTTTATATAGACCAATATCTCAAGGATAAATGGGTAAATTCGGGTGGAGACCCATGTGCAAAGATTTCTTCTAGAACATGTGAGAAAAGCAGTCTGTTACAGCCAGCGGCAAACGACGGCGTCCGGCGGCACTCGCTGAGTGCCGGGCGGCACTCGCTGAATGCCAGGCGGCACTCTCTGAGTGCCGGGCGGCATTCGCTGAATGCCAGGAGGCACTCAGTGAGTGCCGCCGGGTTTTCCGGGTGCCGGGGCTAACTGAATTTTGCCCTACTTTTATTTTTCAAAAGATATGTTGGTGTAAACCAAAATTTTTTTATTCCATGTATATATATATTTGCATTAAGATCCCCCATGTGCATGGTATCACACATGTGCATGGTATATATCTAAATATACTACTCTCTCTTTGTATTTTCTCCTTTTCCAAGATTTTCATTTTGTCCTCCTATCTCTTTCAAAAGAACTTCTTTTTTTTTATTTTATCCTCTTAAAAACTGGTTCCCAGACTGTGTTTCTCACACGTTCTTCATTGTTCGGGTTTCTCCCGAATACCCAAACTCTCTCTCTTCTTTCTCCTTTTTATATTTTCTATTTTTAATTTTGAAATTTGTCCTGAAGAATCAATTGAAGATTTTGAATTTCCTGGAAAATCTTCGAATGTAACCGCCATTGTCATCATCGGTCTTTTGAGAGGTAACCAATCCCTAGATTTGACGTTTGGTCAAAATTGGGGTGTCTACAGGTGGTTCCCCAGTTTGGACTTTTACAGGATAATACTGAATCTGTGACTGCTGATTTCACAAAGGGGTCCACCTTGCGCCCTTCTATTATGAAGGCTTTCATTGAGACTTGGCATAGCAGGATGGCTGCTCCATTCCCGAGGATTTCTGCTCTGACTGTGCCTACTGCCCAGTATCTTCTAGAGATCCAGGCCTTGGTTGCGAGAGAAGCTTGACAGACACATGCAAAATAAAGTAGACGAAAATAGGGAAAAGCTTGCCATTTTACAAAACTTTCTGACAGACCCTGCCTACTCCCTTTTTTACGCTTTTGAATGTGATTTTCTTTATTTTTCTCTTCAAGAAGTGTTGTTATCTTTAGGAAAGTTCTAACATGTTTAACCAAAGTGCTTAACCATTTGATTAATCTTTTATGAAGAGTTCTCCTTTCAATGTCTTTACTTGGCTCTTTTACTTTGCTTTTTGCTTAAAACTTTTACTCCTTCTATACCATGGATTCTCATTTGTTTCTTTATGGTACTTATCTTGATAGCCCGGTGATCCAAGGGATGGTTTTGTTTCTGGGCTCTTTGGCTAGCAAACGAAGTTTGCCCCTGGTTTTAGGGATTCAAAGTGGTTCCAGGCAAACGCCAGTTTGCCCCTAGTTTAGCACAGTTTTTTTTATTGAATGAATGACCGAACCAAGTAGGTTGCCTACGTATCCCCTAGCGGGAATCAGGTTGAGCGTAGTTCATCAAGGTAGGAGGTTTCGAAAGAAACGGTTTCAAGCTAGCAAAATATTTCTTGAGGCGATCGAGGTTAATTGGTTGTTTAAATTCAACTCCATCTAGGTCCATGAGATACGTCGCTCCTCCGGAAAGGAGAGTCTTAATGATGTACGGCCCGACCCAGTTGGGTTTGAATTTTCCTCTAGGGTCATAAACAGGCACTTTTAGTTCTTTGAGGACTAGGTCGCCCTCAGCAAGTTTCCTTGGGCGGACCTTTTAATTGAAAGCACAAACTATCCTCTTCTGGTACCCCCGATTATGGTTTATTGCGGCCAGCCTCTTTTCATCGAGTAACATCAACTCCTCATATCTTCCTCGTACCCATTCTGATTCGGTGATTTCACACTCTGCTAAAACCCTAAGGGAGGGTATTTCTACTTCGACTGGGAGAACGGCTTCCATCCCGTAGACCAACGAATACGGCGTAGCACCCGTTGAAGTTCTCACCGAGGTTCGGTATCCCCACAAAGCAAACGGCAGCTTCTCATGCTAATCCTTATATGTATCCGTCATTTTCCCCAAGATTACTTTAACATTCTTATTCGCTGCTTCTACTGCTCCATTCGTCTGAGGCCTATACGGGGATGATTGATGGCGAGTGATCTTATACTTTTCCAAGAGCAGGATAACCTCTCCCTAGAAATGACTGCCATGATCGGAGATAAACTCACTCGGGACCCCATACCTGCATATTATGTTTTTCTCGATGAAACTCACCATGTCCTTAGCTTTCAAAGTTGCATACGAGGCTGCCTCTACCCACTTTGTAAAATAATCGATTGCCACGATTATGTATCGGTGTCCATTGGAAGCCTTCGGAAATATCTCACCAATGATATCAATCCCCCACATGGAAAATGGCCAAGGGGTAGTCATGTTATAGAGCTGTGACGGCGGGGTATGCATCAGATTTGCATGAATCTGACACTTGTGACATCTTATAACATATTCGCAACAGTCTTTGTCCAAGGTCGTCCAATAGTACCCCTGTCGGATGATCTTCTTTGCCAGCATGTGCCCATTCATATGGGGTCCACACACTCCCTCATGTATTTCCTCCATCATTCTCTTAGCTTCTTTCCCGTATAGGCATTCCAAATTATACCCGGTATAAGATTTCTTCCATAGCTTATCAACATAGATCACAAATTGAGCGGCGAATCGTCGAATTGCCTTTCTGTCCTTTTCTGAGGCTCCCTCGGGGTATTCTCCTTCTTTGATGAACTTCCACACATCCACATACCATGGTACTTCCCCTTCGTCTTCTATGGCTGCGATTGTCTCAAACGAGGGCTTATTTCTGATTTCTATGGATAATGGGATCATCGTGACCCCTGGGGGGATTTGTATCATTGATGCCAGGGTTGCCAGGGAATCGGCCAATTGGTTTTCCTCTCGGGGAAGGTAGTAGAATAATGATATCTTCTTGAATTGTTCTTTCAAATTCTCCAAATAGTCATGGTATGGTCTCATCTTTTCGTGTTTCACTCTCCAATCTCCCCGTACTTGGGATATGATCAAATTGGAATCTTCGAACACATCAATTCTTTCAACTTTTAAGGCCAGTGCCGCCTCCATTCCCACTATGCATGCTTCGTACTCTGCGGTGTTGTTGGTTGAGTTATACTTGAGTTTGACGGCTAATGGGGTAGGGACCCCATCGGGTGCTATGAGAATGATTCTAACTCCGTAACCTAGTTGGTTGGTTGCTCCATCGAAGTACATTTTCCACAAATCCTCTTTGACTTCCATTATTCCTTCATCCGGGAACTTGAATTCTCCCTTGTCCTCGGATTCTATAGCGAGGTCGGCTAAAAACTCAGCGACAGCCCTTCCTTTTACGGACTTGGCAGTGACATACTTGATGTCGAACTCAGCCAGCATCATGGTCCAACGGGAAATCCTACTGGTCAAGACGGGTTTTTCGAATAGGTATTTTAATGGGTCCAATCGGGATATCAGGATTACAGGGAAGGCTAGCATCTAATGGCGAAGGCGATGGGTACACCTAACCAAGGCCCAACAGGCCTTTTCCAAGGGTGAATACTTTAACTCATATCCGACCATTCTTTTGCTCAAGTAGTAAATGGCCTTCTCCACGTGCCCCTCTTCTCCTTCTTGGGCCAACATACACCCCATTGAATCTTCGGATACGGAGAGATAAAGTAACAGGGGTCTCCCAGGTGAAGGTGGTGACAAGACAGGTGAGTTTTGGAGATAGGTTTTGGTTTTGTCGAAGGCTTGTTAGCAATGGGCGTCCCATTCAAATTTCTCTCCCTTTCTGAGCAGTTTGAACAGTGGGTCGCAGGTTAAGGTAAGTTTGGAAATGAAGCGGCTGATGAACTGTATTCTCCCCAAGAATCCTCTCAGTTTTTTCTCATTTTTCGGTGAGTTCATTTCGGTTATGGCTTTTATCTTGGTGGGGTCCACCTCTATTCCCCTCTAAGTAATGAGAAATCCCAATAACTTTCCAGTAGTGACTCCGAACGTACATTTCTGCAGGTTTAGCCTCATTTGGAACTCCCTCAATCTCTCAAAGAACTTTCTCAAAGCCTCTAGGTGCCCTCCTCTCTTCTTGGATTTCACAATCATATCATCCACATACACCTCCACCTCCTTGTGGATCATATCGTGTAGTAAAGTGGTGGCAGTCCTTTGATAGGCCGCACCTGCATTCTTAAGTCCGAACGACATGACCCTATAGCAATATGTCCCCCATGGAGTGATGAACGTGGTTTTCTCCCTATCCTCGGGTGCCATGAGGATTTGATTATACCCAGAGAATCCATCCATGAAAGATAGAAGCTCATGTCTGTAGACACCCCATTTTGTCGGCTATCAGATTTAGGAGACCCATAGCTTGGTGGTTCACAATGATCTAAAAAGACTCGAAAGGACTCCTGGAAGTCAGCTCTATCTCTCAGAATGCTCAGAATGACCAAAATGCCCCTGAAAGCCCGAAAACTCCCAGATTTGGTCTCAAAGTTCTGAAAACATGCTATGTCGTAAGAAAAGCAATAAAATGAGTTTTTAAGATAAATCAGATGAAATCGTCAGCTCCCAGAGACCCCCGGAAGTCCTGGAAGTTCCCGGAAAGTCCCCGTTGACCGGTTTGACCAAGGTTTGACTAGGTTTGACCAAGGCTTGACCAGGTTTGACCAAGTTTGATCAAGTTTGACCAAAATCGTCCGAATTCACCAGAATCATTTCAAATTATGAGAAAAGTGTTAAAACAAGTTCCAAAAGAAAATCAAGCGAAAACATCAGCTCCTAGGAACTCCCGGAGGTTTCCAGAACTTCCCGGGAATCCCAGGTTTGACTAGTTTGACCAGAATTTGACTTTGGAACCGAGGCACCAAAACAATTTTCGAACATTTTTCATGGATACTAGAGGTCAATAGCTTTCCAACGGTATATCGCACATAATTTCTGGATTTAAAACGAATTTATTATGAATTTCCAAAGACGAAAAAGGCGATCAAATCGGCTTTTATCGCGAATACCGCAAAAATTTTCAAAGTGACCTATCCCCGAACTATTTTTTATGTAAATTAGACTCCATTACCTTTCCAACGGTATATCACAACCTCAATTTGGAGTTCGTATGCATTTTCTGTGAATTTCGGACGAAATAGGGCCTTTTCGCGAATACCGGAACTTCAGGGGGCCTAAACAGCATTATCTGGACGAGGGAGGAGCACTGCCGCCGCGGCACTCTCCTCCAGAACAGTGTATTTTTGTAATTAAGTTTGTGGTCCCATTTTGATTAATTAAAAGCCAAAACGACATAGTTTATGATTTTAGATGTTTGGAGCCAATGGGAATACTTTCTAAATCCCAAAACCACCCCAAGTTGGCCTATATAAACACCTCATTACTCTTCATTTTAGGGGAGTCAACTGTGAGTTTTGGAAAAGTTTGGGAGAGAAAGTTGTAGAGATAAGGTTAGAGTAGAGAGAAAAGAAGCTTTCTTCTTTGATTTTCAAAACAAAAGTGAGTTCTAACTTTGTTTTTTACTTCATTACTTCCATTTACTTCAACATTCAATACTCCCAACCACCATTTTAGTGAGCATTTAAGAGAATGGAAGCTTCTTCCATGTCTAGTATCATTACATATGAGTGAAACACCAATCTACAAGTCTCATGCTTCATGAATATCATCTATTGATCATTATCTACTTGCTTGTTTGTTTATTGTTCATCTCTTCTTATCCCATTTCTTTTTGATTTTCTTTATTTACTTACTAGTTCATCATCATCTAAGTGATGACATGAAGTTTGGGGTGAGTGAATCCTTATGGATAGTAGCTCTTGACCTCAAAAACATGTTTGATAGATGATGATCATAACCTCAATACTTCCAAGGTATTCTTGGAATGTATTGAAGTTATGTTAAAAAATAAAATAAATCTCTCCAACAATCTTGGAGGTTCTTAATGATGAGTTTGATATAGGTATTCTAAGTGGCTATAATCCTTATTGAATATTGAAAACATGTTTTCAAAACATCTATTTCAAAACCCCTCTCAATCCCTCTCATTTGGTTTCAAGAAACAAAACTTTGTTTTCTCCAAAATCTTCAAAACAATGAGTCAAAACAGTGAGTGAGTTGAGTTCAAAGATTTCTCTAGAACTCAATACTCAACATATGAATGCAAGGCCACTTGGAAAGTCTTCCTAACTCATTGGAGAACACCCATGATTTTTGGTTTGACTTGGAAGTACTTGGAAATGGTCCATTTGGATCCCAACATTCCTTCCAAACATTCTGTTTTTGCTGTCACAACAGCTAGGTGCACTTCCAACCTCTTTTACAGAAAACTTTTCCAAAAAGGGTGGTCCTAACTTATTTTTCCCTTAAAATTAAATGTCTTAGGGAACTTTCTGTATAAAATGGGCCCTTAGATCATTCTTTTTCATTTTATAAGATTTTTTAACATTTCAGTCGACAGTACGGACTCTGTTTCTGAGTGACCTGTGTTGTTTATATGTTTTCTCTCAATCTGTGATAGCTATTCAAGACTGGATTTTTGGGTTGTATTCTAGACACAATAAGGAACATATCCATAAAAAATCATGCATTGAAAACATTCCTATCCCCTCTTTTCAAATTTCCAAAGATGATGCTACTGTTCTGTCCACTATTCACAGCAAGCATACCTTAACTTTCATTCTTTGATTTAATGCTTATATGCATTCCAAATTAGCTCATATCTTAGGAAGTGTTCATACTACATTTGTATATATCCCATGTTGATTTAATCCATTCATTCATACACATTTTAGACTCCTAAGTCATTTTAGAAATTCATGTACACAAAACACACTACAACCTTTGCACATTTTTAGATACATACAATGCATTCATGCAAGATTTGGGGTTTTTGTAACTCTTAATCTAAGAAGATTATAAGGAATGAACTTGATCACACGTTCATGCTTCCCCTCAATCTAATCATCCTTTCTCATCCGTCCCGGGGATTGAGAAATCTTCTTTTCTCAAAATTAACATGCATCATTTTAGCTTGCTAAGCATACTTTGATTTCTTTGTTTATTTGTTCCAAGAACAATTCATGTCCCCTCTAGATTAAGGAAACTTAATTACTTGATAAATGATTAGACGACTTTTCCTAGGTTTATTTGTGTGATCTTTCACTTTACATTGCATGATATTTGACTTAGATCTTATGAATGATATTTTATCTTTTGATCTTCCATTTCAATTTTCTTATGTGATGTAATATACTATCATAGTATTATTTGTCGAATCATACATAGTATAAGATGATTATTTGGATGCTAATTGAGGCCCGTCGAAAGACGGGGCGAGTTGAGGGTGTTTTAGTCGCGACAAAGGCTCCTTCCTCTCTCGTACCAAAACCCCGAACCAAGTTCTTTGGTTATGAAGGGCCGGTGCCCTTATCCGTTTGGGTGAGTCAAAATTAGGTTTCTTGGTTCCTTAAAGACCAAGTGGCGACTCTGTATCTGTTTTCAACAGACCTTTCGTTTTCTTTCCTTGATTCAAATAAAGTTTCAAAAACAGTCTCAAACGAGGGAGAAGTGGTCCGATTCCGCGTGTCCACAATCTGGCGACTCCACTGGGGATTTTTATTTTCAAAACAAAATAATACAGAGGTTTGACTCATAAGAAGCATCCTTAAAATCATCTTTTTACTGTGTTTGGTTCACCGCATTGCACTCTTGCATTTCCCCCTCCGACTGTGTCTGAAACGCGGCGCTGACATTGTTCAGGTCTTGCTGTGCCAGGGCACAAGTCACCGTTGATACTGTACCTTCCAAGGTATATCAAAAAGAGTAAAAACCTCCGTACTGTCTCTCTGACGGTATATTGGAACTCTCGTCAACGGACCCTCTTTGACTAAACCCAGCCTTTGCATATAGATTCCTGTAGAACCTTTCATAGGACTGTTCATTTATCTTTTCAGATAGGACAATGTGATATAACTGCTGTATGCCCTGGTGGGATTACCTGCGCGGTGTAGATGCTTATGTGGCATGAGGCAGAACCTCTTTCTTATTATTCCCAAGGCAATCACTCACATGTGATCACATTGAGTTGACCTACCTAGGCACCATGACAAGGATGTCTGCTCCATGCTCACAAAGATATACACCGCAAACCTTGTTTGTCGGTCCTGAGACATAAGAGTATGAAAACCTGCTAGAAAGTACGATCACTATAAACATACTTACCGTACTTACCAGTTTCTCCCAGAAACTCTGTCCAGATATCCCAGATATAACCGTACTTACCAGTTTCTCCCAGAAACTCTGTCCAGATATCCCAGATATAACCGTACTCACCAGTTTCTCCCAGAAACTCTGTCCAGATATCCCAGATATAACCGTACTTACCAGTTTCTCCCAGAAACTCTGTCCCAGTCAATCGGAAATGTCTAAAAACCCCTGTTATCCCTTGGTGATCGTACTGGAAAGTAAGATTGGCACACTCTATATGGTTAGGACCTTAATTGCTTAACCTCTATCTGTTAGAAATAGGAACATCATATAGATTAAGGCTTACATCCGCATGCTTATCTCCCATGCATACACCATTCCCATCTCTCTGCACGCACTGTCCCGAGTCTGTCCACGTCGCTAACTTTGTCTGTCTAAAAGTCGTCACTATCAGGATCTGATACACCCCTTCTCTCAAAATCTGTCAGGTCAGTATAGATTCCCAAGGTCAGCAGCCGGAATCCTCGTTGTGGACCAGGAGTTCGGATAATCGTTTAGTCAGAATCGGTCCGACAGCCCGCTTCAACATGAATAGAGAAGAATTGGAAAACAAGGTCACCGAGTTGGGAGCGACTATAAGCCAACAATCCGACAGTCTAGCCCAAGTCCTGAAATTCATGGAAGAACTGAAGCAGCAACAGCCGCAACCTCCGCCCGGGTTTCCGCCACCAGGGTTTGAACCTCCTCTACACGAGAATAATGGGGAGGAAAACTGGTTCCAAGGGATCCCACCGCTTGCGTATGAGAAGAAGCTCCAAGAGAAAATGGACAAGGTCGACAAACTGGAGAGCGTGCTGAGAAAAAGCAAGGGAGTCGATGATTACATGCTAGATCTGGAAGGCCTCTTTGAGCCTGTCAAGTTGAAACTGCCGGAGAACTTCAAAATGCCTGCCATCGATCGTTTTGATGGAACTGGGAACCTGAAAAGCCACGTGAAGCTATGTGAGTATCTTCCAGTCCATGGATTGCACCCACGAGCACATTGCAATGCTGTTCCCATAAACTCTGGCAAAATCTGCACTATCATGGTTCCTAACCTTGGAAGCCTCCAAGACCCGGGCCTGGGAAGATATCGTTCGAGTTTTTGTCGATCATTACTCTTACAGCCAGGAGCTGGATGTCACTATCAGGGATTTGGAAACGACCCGGCAAAGCAACAATGAATCCTTCGCTGCGTTCTTAAGCAGATGGAGGAAGGTAGCTCAAATGACCCACCGGCCGATTGAAAAGGAACAGGTAAGAATGCTAATCTGGAATCTACAGCCGCTCTACCACGAGAAATTATTCTACCAATCCATCTCCACCTTTGAGGAGTTGTTTGAAGTCGGAATCCGAATCGAAGATGCTATCAGGGAAGGGAAGATCAAAAAGGAAGACCCTCCGAGTCAGCCAAGAAGGCCCAACTACTCCCGGAATCCCCCGGATATCAATGCCCTTAGCAGCCAACCCATGGCATACCCTCCAAGACCATACCAACCCTCCAACCAGGCAAATCCCTCCAACCGCCCTTTCCAGAAAAAGCCCCCTCGCAATTTTGCCAAGCTAAAAATCTCTCTCTCCTCAGCCTTGGACCGCCTCCTCAAAAAGGGCCACCTCCAACTACTCCAGTCTCGAAATACCCCACCCCCGCCTAACTGCGATATGTCTAAAAGATGCGCCTACCACCAAGCCCCTGGCCATAACACTGATGATTGCATGCGCCTCCGCCATGATATTCAAGACCTCATCGACCAGAATATCATCGAACCGCCCCCCGAAGCAGCCCCATATCACCCAAAATCCCCTACCAAACCACCAAAATGTCAACCTCATCGAGTCCAACCCTATATCCTTCAACCCTGCTGCTTATATCATCCCCCTAGGACAACCCTTACCCCTCATTGACATCCCGGATTCTGAGGGAATTCATCTGATCGGAAGGGAGAATGACGAGTGGCAGTAGCAGCTTAACGATGAGCAAGACTTGTTCTTCTTGGAAGAGCATGACCAAGGGGTGGTAGACCTCAAATGGTATGATCCTAACAACGAGAGTGATGCTTCCATCTGGAACGAGCCAGAAAAGCCCTTTGTGGGAACGGATTGTGATTGGTTCAAGAAGGATGGGACTGTAGAAGGGCCTACTCCTGCTGAGATTGATCATCTGACCAGGTCAGGCCGTCATTATCAGCCTCCACAGCCTGCCACCGACGCAACTGAGAAAGGTCCAGTCAAGGACAAGGGGAAGGGTAAGATGGATGAGATCATCGAAGAAGATAATGAGTTGATAAAGTAGCTAAAGAAGACCCAAGCACATCTCTCGATGTGGGATATCATGGTAACATCCTACAAGCATAGGCAAGCCGTGTTGAATGCCTTGGCTGGGATTAAAGTTCCTATCGATGCCGCACCGGAGGATATGGTGGCTTTCTTGGGCGCACTTACCCCGACCCGATCATTACATTTTCTGATGAGGACTTGCCACCGGAAGGATCCACGCATAACAAAGCATTATACATCACTGTTGGATGTAAGGAGCAGCAGGTACCGTTTTGTCTGGTCGACACAGGTTCTGCTTTGAATGTTTGTGCCTTAAGAACTGCCACTGCTTTGGGGGTCAATATCCTTGACATCACACCATCTGTGCAATCTGTGAGGGCCTATGATAACACCAGGAGGAATGTGATGGGGACTGTCTCTCTGCAAATCCGGGTAGGATCTTTGGCAAGCACTGAGATTTTTCAAATCATGGACATACCTGCCTCGTTCAATCTGCTAATTGGAAGGCCCTGGCTTCATGCCAACAAAGCTGTATCATCCACTGTGCATCAAATGATCAAGTACATTCATGAGAAGGAAGTAAAGATCATCCTCGGTAATAGTTGGGGTAACGAAGCTTTCCCAAATTACGCTCCCATTTTTGAAGTCCAAATACCTGAGCTAGAAGAAGGAGAAATCGGAGGATTCTTCATGGAAGAAGTTCATATGATCAACGATGAAGACCGATTCCCTGAGGTCCACTCTGCAGTTGTCAACATTGTCCGCAGGATGAACTATTTCCCCGGAATGGGATTGGCTCGACGCCAGCAAGGAATTCGGGAGTTCCCGCAGATCAAAGGGCAACAAGGCACTTTCGGGTTGGGGTACAAGCCCACTGAAGAAGACGTCGAGCTACAGAGGCCATGGAAGAAAAGGGTGAAGGGTCTCCCCCCATACCGCAAGACTTTGAACGGACAGTTCATCAAAGAAGGGGATGATTTCCCTTACTTCGGGTTCCCTGAACCCTGGATCCATCGAACCACTGGGAAAAGGCACCCCGGGCTTGAAATCTTCGCTGACTGCGAAAGGCCCCCATACCAAGACCCGTTCTATCCCGAAGAAGTTGAGAAGACCCCGGAGGAAGACTGGTTGAAATACCTGGACGCTGAAGCCATCAAGAAAATGTGGGAGGAATCCGCTGAGAAGAAGGAAGAAGAGAGGGCCGAGAGCCAAGATGATCAGATCAAGCCAACTGAGGAGGGTCTGAGCAACCAGGCTGTAGAGTCATCTATCTGTGTCTCCCAATCCCCTACCCCCCCGGAGTCTGTACTACCAATTATCGAGTCTGTACCAGAGTCGGCTGCCGTAAGCCCACCACTATCCAATGTAATCACTTCACCTATCATGAATGAAATGAAAGACGATTCTGCTTACTCCTCTGTGTCTAACACTTGTGAATGCACAGATCCCTCCGAGGATCTCCCAATCGAACTTAAGCAACTAATTGAAAAACCGCCTGCTTATGAAATAATCGAGGATACTTTATCAGTTAACCTAGGTGAAACAGATAATCCACAAATTGTGCAAATTGGCTCAACTCTCAATAAAGAAGAAAAAGAAAAATTAACCCTCTTGCTAAAAGAATTCAAAGATGTTTTTGCTTGGTCTTACGAAGACATGCCTGGGGTCGATCCCGACATCGTCCAACATCATATTCCTCTCCTCCCCAATTCTAAACCTGTCAAGCAGAAACTGAGGCGCATGAGACCGGAATGGGCCCTCAAGGTTAAAGAAGAAGTGGAGAAGCAGTTCAAGGCAGGGTTCATCATTGTCACCGAATATCCGGAATGGATTGCCAATATCGTGCCAGTCGCGAAGAAGGATGGAAAAGTTCGTGTGTGCGTCGACTTTCGTGATCTGAACAAGGCCAGTCCCAAGGATGACTTCCCGCTTCCCCACATTGACGTCTTGGTAGATAACACCGCAGGACATGAGCTACTGTCTTTCATGGATGGTTTTTCAGGGTACAATCAGATTCTAATGGCACCAGAAGATCGGGAAAAGACGACATTCACCACCCCTTGGGGAACCTACTATTATAGAGTAATGCCCTTCGGACTCAAGAACGCGGGGGCGACTTACCAAAGAGCTGCCACCACTCTGCTGCATGATATGATTCACAAGGAGGTAGAAGTGTACGTAGACGACATGATTGTGAAATCCAAGGATAGAGAAGGGCACCTGGTAGCGCTGGAAAAGTTCTTCGAAAGGTTGCGCAAATACAAGATGAGGTTGAATCCAAAGAAATGCACTTTCGGCGTAACCTCCGGTAAACTCCTGGGTTTTCTCATCACACAAAGGGGAATAGAGGTGGACCCCTCTAAGATCAAGGCAATCCTCGAAATGACGCCACCCCGGAGCGAAAAAGAAGTAAGGGGGTTCCTCGGAAGAATCCAATTCATCAGCCGTTTCATTTCCAAGCTCACAACTATGTGCGATCCTCTATTCCGGTTATTGAGAAAAGGGGAGAAGTTCCAATGGGATGACCAATGCCAAGCCGCTTTCAATAAAATAAAAGCCTACCTTCAAAACCCACCTGTCCTCTCACCACCCACTCCTCATAAGCCCCTTTTCCTTTACCTATCTGTCTCCAAAAATGCCATGGGTTGCATGCTAGCCCAAGAAGGAGAAGAAAGCCACTCCGAAAAGGCCATATACTACCTTAGCAAGAGGATGACTGGGTATGAGCTCAACTACTCTACCCTCGAAAAAACATGCTGGGCCTTGGTTTGGTGCACTCGCCGACTAAGGCACTACATGCTGGCCTTCCCAGTTGTGCTCATATCCCGCATGGATCCTCTAAAATACCTCCTCGAAAAACCCGCCCTGACCGGTCGTATATCCCGTTGGTTACTCCTATTATCCGAATTCGATATCAAGTATGTCACAAGCAAATCGGTAAAAGGGAGAACCGTAGCTGAGCATCTCGCAGAACATGCCGTCGAATCCGAAGAAAGTGGAGACTTTCCGTTTCCAGACGAAAGTATCATGGAAGTCAAGGAAGAACAGTGGAAGTTGTACTTTGATGGAGCAGCCAACATGAAAGGATATGGAGTAGGAATGATTCTCGTATCACCAAGCGGGGACCATACTCCATTGGCAGTCAAGCTCAATTATAACTCCACCAACAACACCGCTGAGTATGAAGCATGCATTCTGGGAATGGAAGCAGCCTTAGAGCTGAAAGTTCAGAAGTTGGATGTCTTCGGGGATTCAAACCTCATTATATCGCAAGCTAGAGGAGAATGGAAAGTAAAAGAAGAAAGGTTGAAGCCCTATCACGATCATCTCGACCAACTCAAGAGGCGTTTCAAGAACGTCACATTCCTCTACTTGCCTAGGGAAGAGAACCAACTGGCAGATTCATTGGCTACCTTAGCCTCTATGATCAAGATTCCTGTGGGAGTCAAGATGATGCCTTTGGTAATTGAGCAAAGGTACGGGCCTCCATTCAACATGATCGCCGTAATCGAGGAAGAAGAGAATGAAGCACCATGGTATCAGGATGTCTGGGATTTCATAGAAAAAGGGACATACCCCCAAGAGTCTACCGAGAAAGACAAGAGGGCCATTCGAAGATTCGCAGCGCAATTCATCATTTGTGGGGGGAAATTGTTGAAGAAAGGATACAATGGTCACAACCTGACTTGCTTGTTCGGGAAGAGCTCCCGAAGAATGATGGAGGAAATACACGAAGGGGTATGCGGTCCGCACATGAACGGTCACATGCTGGCTAAGAAAATCATAAGACAAGGGTACTACTGGACAACATTGGAGAAAGATTGTTGTGAGTACGTGAGGAGGTGTCACAAGTGCCAGATTCATGCAAACATGATGCATACACCACCATCCCTTCTGTACAGCATGACTTCGCCTTGGCCATTCTCAACCTGGGGAATCGACATCATTGGTGAAATCATTCCGAAAGCCTCAAATGGAAATCGGTACATCCTGGTAGCCATAGAATACTTCACAAAATGGGTAGAAGCTGCATCTTACACCAAGTTGGGGGCCAAAGAAGTGGCCAAATTCATCAAAAGAAATCTCATCTGCCGTTATGGAGTTCCCCATGAGATTATTTCGGATAACGGAAGTCATTTCAAGGCAGAAGTCAGGGATCTGTTTGAGGAGTACAAAATCACTTATCACAAGTCAACCCCATATAGACCACAGACTAATGGGGCAGTCGAAGCTGCGAATAAGAATGTCAAGGCCATACTACAAAAATCAGCCGATACCTACAAAGACTGGCACGAAAAGCTACCGTTCGCACTTTGGGGATACAGAACATCGATAAGGACGTCCACGGGAGCAACTCCTTACTCGCTGGTGTATGGGATGGAAGCGGTACTCCCGGTCGAGATAGAACTGCCGTCTCTACACGTATGGCAGAATGTGAAATTTCGGAATCAGATTGGTTGAGAGAAAGATACGAAGAATTGGCTCTCATAGATGAAAAGCGCCTAGCGGCAGTCGACCATGTCCGAATCTATCAAAAGAGGATAGCCCGTGCTTTCAACAAAAGGGTTCGCCCAAGGAAGATTGTCAAGGACGACCTTGTCCTTAAGGAATTGCGAGCTCCGATCTTTGATCCTCGTGGGAAGTTCAAACCGAAATAGGTGGGCCCTTATATCGTCAAGACCATTCTTTCCGGAGGAGCAACTTATCTCATGGACCTCGATGGTGTCGAATTCAAAGAACCAATTAACATGGATCGCCTCAAAAAGTATTATGCTTGACCATTCCATAACCCATTTTTTTTCAAACCTTGCCTTGAACTACGCTCGACCTGATTCCCACTCGGGGATACGTAGGCAACCACATCGGTTCGGTCGCTCTATCCACAAAGAATAAAATAACCTTTCCTTCAAAACCTTGGCCCGAACTACGTTGGACTTGATCCCCGCTCGGGGGTACGTAGGCAGACTTTCAAAAAGAAAAGAAGGATGGCTCGCTAGGTCGAAAATCTGAAAGGACGCCTAGGCAAAAATTAGAGCTAAATCCAAAGTGAGCAATAACAAAAGAGAGAAAATAGCTCGCCAGGCCGCCTCCTTGGTGCCTGGGCAAAAATTATGAGCATGTGAGAAAATAAAGTCGCGGTCCTTACCATAACCCGGAAATCACCCTCCACACTAGGGGCAAACTTCGGCCACTCGCCTCGTTTGCCTAAACCTCTTCTAAACTAGGCGCAAACGTCGGTCATCTACCTCGTTTGCCTCACAACCATACACATCCCAAACTAGGGGCAAACTTCGGTCACCCGCCTCGTTTGCCTCTAATAACCCCGGCACGCCCAAGCAAGTACCCAAAGCAACAACTAATTGAAATCTCAGTTACAAAATGTTTTCAGAAAGCTAAAGTGCATAAAATAAGATTCCCAAAGTAACCAAGGTTCACTGATAAACAAACTTTGAATATTACATAAAACAGGAGTAATCGAAGAAATAAAAGTCTTTCAAAAAGCAATCACATGTTCAAAGACACTTGGAGGAATGAGCAGAATCAGTCAGGTCTAGTCTTGTCTTAGTGTCTTTTATTTCTTCAAAGGTCTTTAGAAATAGGCTTTTACTCGGTCAGTCCAACCATCAATAAAAGCAGCAATAGTGGTAGCCCTGGTCCTGGAAGCAAAGACCCTCTCAGTAAACCCCCGGGGAACCTCCTGAACCTGTCTATACTGTCTGGCCAAACGGCGAGGATGATAGAAAGAAGTCTCTCTCAGACCCATCAACCACACTCTCTGGTGACCCCTGAGGCTCGTGGTGACAGCATGAAGGCCCCAACGCCTCACGATCCAGCAAATGTCGGCCTCAGATAAAGCACCCATCATGCCCACCCAATCGGCAAAAGTATAGTGAGAGTAAAGCACAGCTCGACGAAAGTAAACTGGTGGTATGCGGCCCGTCCATAGCTGAAGGTGCTCGTATAACCAAGCCTGTAACACCAAAGGCGCCCCAGAAAGAAGAGGAGTCCCTTGATTGAAGGCATTATCCAAACCATTCAAGGTTTCAGCTAGAACCATGGCCATGGGATTCTTGCTAAGCTTCAACCCAAGGCACACATGTACCAAGTCAACAGAAGTACTCGAGAATAAGAAGTGTGAGGTCATGCACAGTATCAAAGCAGCCCCGTGGGTTGCATCATACACGCTGAGATTCCCAGGACTGGCATACTGAGCAATAATAGAAGCAATATTAAGGACCTCACCTTGAATCAGCCGGCGGGAAATAGTGATGGAGCAATTCAGATATTCAGCCAAGCCTCGCGTAGGACTGAGGGTACCAGTGGAAGGGAGAATCAGATCAGAGTCAGAATCATAGCCGAGAATAGCACAGAACTCCTCAAACACGGGGCAAATCTCCAGGCCATTGAAGTTGAAGACATGGTTCACCGGGCCCCAGTGACCAATGACAGCACGCAAGAACTCAGTGTTCAGGGTCATCTGGCAAAGAAAGAATAGCTCGGTCAAGCCGTAGCTAAAGAGGTTGATCCGTTCCACGCCATCCGTAATGTTCAGCCAAGCTGTGAGTTGAGCGGGGTTATACAAAGCCATGTTTTCTGTCGCGGCTCTAGGAAAATTCGAAATTTCGGCAGCACCTCCCCGTTTCACGGACTATCCCACCTGCAAGGCAAAAGCACTCAACATCACAAAACTGCCCATCGCAGTAACATCCCGCAATCACAGTGCACATATATCAACAAGCACACAACTGCGCCTCTAAACCGGAAGATATCCGGCCTAGGAGGCAAAACATCATAATACTCTGTCGAAAGGTCACAAATTGTGCTACACATCGTCCTACACTGTCCAAATAATCATATCCCCAGTACAACCCAATCGAAAACAGAAAAAGAAAATAAAATAATAATTCCCACTTGGGAAGCCTCAGTCCTCCTCTTCTTCGTCCTCCGTCGGACCGCCCGGAGTGTATGTCGGCGACGGCCTCTTCCTGCCACCTCTGCATCTTGGACCTGTCCTCGATGAGCCAGCCCCGCCTCCACGGTACTGCACGCACAAATAAAATGAAGGCAATCAGTAAGGGAACAACAAAAAAGTACAAAAACAGAGTCGAGTCAGAGACTTACCAAGGACGCCATCTGGTTGGCAGCGAATTGCCGCATACTGTCCATCTGTCAAGGGTAAAATCTAGGGTTAGAACCTCATAACCTTAAGAAAGTGCAAAATTAGAGATGTACCCGGTGGTCTCGTGTGAGGACCAGGGACCGTAAGCTAGCTGCCAAGGCGTAATCCTCCTTAGCGTAACTCCAAGGAACGTTGAGGACGCCCGCTGGCTGAGTAGGGTACCCACATGTGACTCGTGGCACCTCCATCATTTGGGGAGTGCCATCAACGCCTAGAACGTTAACGGTCCAATCCCAAGGAGGGATAGGGTCGGGAGCCTGAGGAGCCTGTCTCTTGTACATCTCACGAAGCTGTAGGCACAAAATAAGTTAGGAAAAGATGAGTCAAAACATAAACAACTAATAAAGGCAAAAATGTAAAAAGGGACCTCACCTCCAGGAGTGGGAAGTTAGGCATCAAGAAGCGGCCGCGGTAAGCCTCATAGTCGGTCTCAGAGAGAAAATGATCCCAAACATCAGTGCCGGCTAAGGCCGCCAGCAGAGCATCACCAGAGAGGTCACTAGCATCCATCACGGGAGGATCATGAGGAACGCGATACCTGGGACCACCAACCACCTGCCCAGAGACCCGCTCCCCAAGGAACCACTGCCTGCACTCGGTACTCTCCAGCAGAAGGCAGCAAGAGGTAAGAGATTTAACTGCTTGTATCTCCTCTGGGGCGGCGTAAGCGACGCCCTCCCAAGGCGTCCAATCAACACTAGAGGCCGTCAGCTCAGTTAAGAAGTTTCTGAGCAAAATAATCCGGTGGGCCCCACTCTTTACCCCAACAACGTCCCTCCGCCATCTCAAACCTCGTGGGAATAGAGGCACAGGAGCCATGCCATCCTCATCCTCACCTGATTCATCCGCCGGGGAAGGAGCCAACATCTTCAAGTATTCAAAACTCCAAAGCTGCACAGACAAAGGAGAAATTAGAACAAGTATGGAAATCAAAAAGATGGAAAATAAAAGAAGAAACAGTGCGTACCTCCCAAGCTCGCCAGAATCCCCCAGTAGATTTAACATCGCCCCAAGAGACCTCTCCCATATGCTTGTAGAGATGGGCCAGGGCAGCACCGCCCCAGTTGTAGGAGGGGATCTCATCAATGGTCGCCAGGCAAGAAAGGAGCCTCAAGCTCACCCGATCGTTCCTTGTCGCAAAGATTGAGCACCCGAGGACATACAGAAGATAAACCCTCAAAAGCTGGGAATTGTTCAGATTGTGATTACCTCTGCCATAGGCCCGGTAAAGCCAGCCGCAGGGAAACCAATGCCTCTCCAGGTTAGGGGGAACAGCCCCAATCAACATCTCCACCGCCTCCGGGTCGATCTCATAAAAGTAATCCAGAATCAAGCGCTTCCCGCCGACCCTCAAGCCCGTAATCATGGAGAAGTCGAAGGGCGTCATGGTCATCTCTCCAAACGGCAGGTGGAAAGTGTTGGTAGTGTTCCACCACCTCTCAGCCAGTGCATAGAAGTGAGCCAAATCATTGCTACTTTTCGAAACCAAGCGGACGAAGCCTCCGAACCAGGCATCATCAACCATCCTCTTGACGGTAGGCGAGAGTTGGGTATACCACAAGAAAGCATGGGCAAGGCTACCATGGCCTTTCAATGCCACTTCCGGCACCTGCACACAACAAAGACGACAAAAGATTCACAAAATCACTATTCACGACCCGAGAGCCAAATTCACAAAATCAACATTTGAGCGCAAATCGAACTTCTAACGATCTCTAGGTGCACACTACGACTCACAAAACTAGCACAATACATGAAGGTGGTCCTAAAATGTCAAAAGTTTCACATACCAAGCTCGCTAGAGCCGCGGCCGAAAGATGGCGTTGGGGGTCCCTCAAAATCAAGTCTGGGGTGTGCATCTCGGCCTTCATCCGTCCTTTGGCCTTCTTAGACGGTCTCATTGAGCTCGAAGCCATGGATCTACAAAGAAAATGGAAGTCTCAGTTAAACTTTCTTCTTGAAAATTTGGGCAAACCAAAACACCAATCAAAAATCCGACTACGGGGAAAGATTACTCACCTGAGCGCGCACAAGCTGCGTTTTGATGAATTTTGGCTTCAAAACACCCCAAAATGGCCAAGAATGAGCTTCAAAAGCTCAAAAACCCGAGATATAAGAAGATGAAGTCCGGTCACCCAGTGCCTCCGTGGTACTAGCCAACTGCCGCCGCGGCAGTGGCCCAGTGCCGCCGCGGCACTGCTCCCCGTGGGCCCCGCTTCTCTCTGTTTCGCCCCGTTTTGGCCCGTTTTGGCCTTTTTCAGCCCGTTTTTGACCCCGATCAGCCCCGGTGGCCCAGTCCAGTCAAGATTTATGAGGTTTTACCCCAAGCAGACTAAAAGTTGTCAGGACTACCTCCAGCAGGCAAAAACTGGGAAAAATCGGCTCCCGAAGACCCGAATTGGTCGTTTCAGGACAACCGTCGCAAAAATCGATCAAACGCGAGAATTCTGGTAACGGATCCTGGTTTTTAGCTAATGTACCAAATAAACAAGAAAAGAGATTCCCCGAGAACCCTGCATCATCCCCCGAGGACAAAAGCAGACAGATACCAGCTCCCAGAGGCCCTGACCGGCTCTCTCGGATTGAGCGCCGAAAGATTTGATCAACCATGAGAGGTTCAGAGATGGATCCTGGTTCCCAATCAAGAAAAGAGATTCCCCGAGAACCCTGCATCATCCCCCGAGGATAAAAACAGATAGATACCAGCTCTCGGAGGCCCTGACCGGCTCTCTCGGATTGAGCGCCGAAAGATTGGATCAACCATGAGAGATTCAGAGATGGATCCTGGTTCCCGATCAAGTTCTCCGAGAACCCTGCATCATCCCCCGAGGACAAAACCAGACAGATACCAGCTCCCGGAGGCCCTGACCGGCTCTCTCGGATTGAGCGCCGAAAGATTTGATCAACCGTGAGAGGTTCAGAGATGGATCCTGGTCCCCGATCAAGAAAATAAAGATTCTCCGAGAAAGATACTACCACCAGCCGGAACCGATTCCCGAAAGTCGGCCGTCAGGAACAATCAGAACATCGCCTGCATCCAGATCTCCTGATTGTCAAGAATTTTCTCACAGCTTTATCACAAGATCCCTCGGTCACCTTTGGTTATTGTCTTCTAAACAAAACGCTTCTGATCTATCTCACTCGTTCCAGAAGTTTGCCCTTAGACCCGGAGTCTTCTAAACCTCGGTGCCCTTATCCGAGTCATCCACCACATCACAGTCGCAAACACTAGCACAACACCAGCCCACTCGGAGTGGCACACACATCACTTGCTCATACTAGGGTCATAACACTAGACGTATTAGGACTCATGACACAATTCATGCATTGCATATCACTCTTATAGCATAGCATCGGCTTGTCTTGTTGTGCATGTGTGGTTTGTTCCTTTGTGCCCCGAACTACGTCCTGGTCTGATTCCCCTTGGGATACGTAGGCAGCTCACGCAGAGCACGACCAGCACTAACCTCATCATCCTTGCATCTTTTGCAACGCTATTTATCCTAAATCTATAGCCTCCAAAAAGTCTTGTCTCTTCAAAGCTTTGGCACTCGCTTGCGACATGCGTTGCCTCGCAAGTTCATGCCAAAGAGGGGCAAACTGTAGACACCCCATTTTTTTGGCTATCAGATTTAGGGGACCCATAGCTTGGTGGTTCACAATGATCTAAAAAGACTCGAAAGGACTCCTGGAAGTCAGCTCTATCTCTCAGAATGCTCAGAATGACCAAAATGCCCCTGAAAGCCTGAAAACTCCCAGATTTGGTCTCAAAGTTCTGAAAACATGCTATGTCGTAAGAAAAGCAATAAAATGAGTTTTTAAGAGAAATCAGATGAAATCGTCAGCTCCCAGAGACCCCCGGAAGTCCCGGAAGTTCTCGGAAAGTCCCCGTTGACCGGTTTGACCAAGGTTTGACTAGGTTTGACCAAGGCTTGACCAGGTTTGACCAAGTTTGACCAAGTTTGACCAAAATCGTCCGAATTCACCAGAATCATTTCAAATCATGAGAAAAGTGTTAAAACAAGTTCCAAAAGAAAATCAAGCGAAAATATCAGCTCCCGGGAACTCCCGGAGGTTTCCAGAACTTCCCGGGAATCCCAGGTTTGACCAGTTTGACCAGAATTTGACTTTGGAACCGGGGCACCAAAACAATTTTCGAACATTTTTCATGGATACTAGAGGTCAATAGCTTTCCAACGGTATATCGCACATAATTTCTGGATTTAAAACGAATTTATTATGAATTTCCAAAGACGAAAAAGGCGATCAAATCGGCTTTTATCGCGAATACCGCAAAACTATTCAAAGTGACCTATCCCTGAACTATTTTTTATGTAAAGTAGACTCCATTACCTTTCCAACGGTATATCACAACCTCAATTTGGAGTTCGTATGCATTTTCGGTGAATTTCGGACGAAATAGGGCCTTTTCGCGAATACCGGAACTTCAGGGGGCCTAAACAGCATTATCTGGACGAGGGAGGAGCACTGCCACCGCGGCACTGGCCCACTGCCGCCGCGGCACTGGCCCAGTGCCGCCGCGACACTCTCCTCCAGAACAGTGTATTTTTGTAATTAAGTTTGTGGTCCCATTTTGATTAATTAAAAGCCAAAACGACATAGTTTTATGATTTCAGATGTTTGGAGCCAATGGGAATACTTTCTAAATCCCAAAACCACCCCAAGTTGGCCTATATAAACACCCCATTACTCTTCATTTTAGGGGAGTCAAATGTGAGTTTTGGAAAAGTTTGGGAGAGAAAGTTGTAGAGATAAGGTTAGAGTAGAGAGAAAAGAAGCTTTCTTCTTTGATTTTCAAAACAAAAGTGAGTTCTAACTTTGTTTTTTACTTCATTACTTCCATTTACTTCAACATTCAATACTCCCAACCACCATTTTAGTGAGCATTTAAGAGAATGGAAGCTTCTTCCATGTCTAGTGTCATTACATATGAGTGAAACACCAATCTACAAGTCTCATGCTTCATGAATATCATCTATTGATCATTATCTACTTGCTTGTTTGTTTATTGTTCATCTCTTCTTATCCCATTTCTTTTTGATTTTTTTTTATTTACTTCCTAGTTCATCATCATCTAAGTGATGACATGAAGTTTGGGGTGAGTGAATCCTTATGGATAGTAGCTCTTGACCTCAAAAACATGTTTGATAGATGATGATCATAACCTCAATACTTCCAAGGTATTCTTGGAATGTATTGAAGTTATGTTCAAAAATAAAATAAATCTCTCCAACAATCTTGGAGGTTCTTAATGATGAGTTTGATGTAGGTATTCTAAGTGACTATAATCCTTATTGAATATTGAAAACATGTTTTCAAATCATCTATTTCAAAACCCCTCTCAATCCCTCTCATTTGGTTTCAAGAAACAAAACTTTGTTTTCTCCAAAATCTTCAAAACAATGAGTCAAAACAGTGAGTGAGTTGAGTTCAAAGATTTCTCTAGAACTCAATACTCAACATATGAATACAAGGCCACTTGGAAAGTCTTCCTAACTCATTGAAGAACACCCATGATTTTTGGTTTGACTTGGAAGTACTTGGAAATGGTCCATTTGGATCCCAACATTCCTTCCAAACATTCTGTTTTTGCTGTCACAGCAGCTAGGTCCACTTCCAACCTCTTTTACAGAAAACTTTTCCAAAAAGGGTGGTCCTAACTTATTTTTCCCTTAAAACTCAATGTCTTAGGAAACGTTCTCTATAAAATGGGCCCTTAGATCATTCTTTTTCATTTTCTAAGATTTTCTAACATTTCAGTCGACAGTACGGACTCTGTTTCTGAGTGACCTGTGTTGTTTATATGTTTTCTCTCAATCTGTGATAGATATTCAATATTGGCTTTTTGTGTTGTATTCTAGACACAATAAGGAATATCTCCATAAAAAATCATGCATTGAAAACATTCCTAACCCCTCTTTTCAAATTTCCAAAGATGATGCTACTGTTCTGTCCACTATTCACAGCAAGCATACCTTAACTTTCATTCTTTGATTTAATGCTTATATGCATTCCAAATTAGCTCATATCTTAGGAAGTAGTTCATACTACATTTTTATACATCCCATTTTGATTTAATCCATTCATTTATACACATTTTAGACTCCTAAGTCATTTTAGAAATCCATGTACACAAAACACACTACAACCTTTGCACATTTTTAGATACATACAATGCATTCATGCAAGATTTGGGGTTTTTGTAACTCTTAATCTAAGAAGATTATAAGGAATGAACTTGATCACACGTTCATGCATCCCCTCGATCTAGTCATCCTTTCTCATCCGTCCCGGGGATTGAGAAATCTTCTTTTCTCAAAATTAACATGCATCATTTTAGCTTGCTAAGCATACTTTGATTTCTTTGTTTATTTGTTCCAAGAACAATTCACGTCCCCTCTAGATTAAGGAAACTTAATTACTTGATACATGATTAGACGACTTTTCCTAGGTTTATTTGTGTGATCTTTCACTTTACATTGCATGATATTTGACTTAGATCTTATGAATGATATTTTATCTTTTGATCTTCCATTTCAATTTTCTTATGTGATGTAATATACTATCATAGTATTATTTGTCGAACCATACATAGTATAAGATGATTATTTGGATGCTAATTGAGACCCGTCGAAAGACGGGGCGAGTTGAGGGTGTTTTAGTCGCGACAAAGGCTCCTTCCTCTCTCGTACCAAAACCCCGAACCAAGTTCTTTGGTTATGAAGGGCCGGTGCCCTTATCCGTTTGGGTGAGTCAAAATTAGGTTTCTTGGTTCCTTAAAGACCAAGTAGCGACTCTGTATCTGTTTTCAACAGACCTTTCATTTTCTTTCCTTGATTCAAATAAAGTTTCAAAAACAGTCTCAAACGAGGGAGAAGTGGTCCGATTCCACGTGTCCACAATGTCCCGCAGTGTTATCAACCAACACGTCGGTGTGGGGTAATGGAAAATCGTCTTTAGGGCTTGCCCTGTTTAAATCTCGAAAATTAACGCAAACCCTAACACGACCATCCTTCTTTGGGACAGGCACAATGTTGGCAATCCACTCAGGATACTCGGTGACCATCAAGAATCCAGCCTTTAATTGCTTTTCAACCTCCTTTTTTACCTTAAGTGCCCATTCTGGCCTCATTCGTCTCAATTTTTGTTTTACGGGTTTTGAATTGGAAAAGAGAGGGATGTGGTACTGGACTATTTTTGGATCAATGCCTGGCATATCATTATAAGACCATACAAAAACATCTTTGAATTCATTTAATAGATTGATTAGTCCTTTGCTTTCTTTATTGCTAAGTGTAGAGCCGATAAAGACATTTTGAGGATTATTTTCATTTCCTAGATTAATTGTTAGAGTGACCTCAATGATTTTACATGCAGATTCTTTTTCCTTTTCAATTAACTTTTGCAATTCAATGGGTGTTTCATGATCATCACATTCATCACATTCATTAAGCGCGTTCGAGTAGGCAGAATCAGTCATGTTTTCATTGATTTACTTTGGAGTGATTACAACAGACATAGAAATTGAAAGACGCCTCATTTGGGCCATTATAGACTCTGGGTGTGGAGAAACTTATCACTAGACTCAAAAACTCACTCTCTCTTGTTCTCTCCCCCCAAATCGGTGATGAAGCATTCTTCCATATCTCCTGCCTTGGTAATCTCTTCCATCTCTTCCTTCTCGGCCCTTCCTTTATTGGTTTCACTCTAATCTTCCTCATCTTTCCCACTCTCGGCTGCTTCCTCCACCAGACCTTCGACGTATTCACCCTTGGCCTCTTCGTGATCTGCGCTCCCTTCGCCCAGCAGATCTTTCATGACAGAGTTGTCTAATGCACCAATCCAATCCTTGGCAGTAACAAGCTTCTCAGGCATTTGCAAAAACGGGTCTTTGTACTTGGAGAATTCATAGGAGAAAAAGATCTCGAACCCTAGTTTTAGACATTTGTCTTTCTGGTCCACCCATGGCTCTGGGAAGCCACAGAAGGGGAAATCTTCTCCTTCTTTCATAAAATATCCATTGAGCGTCTTTAGGTAAGGGTCTAATGGCCCATTGACGGCCTTCTTCCTTGCCCTCAGTTCTTTCTTTATTGGCTGGTACCCCAGATAGTGAGTGTGAGTCTGAGTAGGGATTCTTGGAGACTCCGGCAGGCCCTGAAGGTTCTTCCCCAACCCTAATCCTGAAAAGAAACCCATTCTCTTCATGATCCCTGCGACCACTGGACTGGCATACTGATCAAAATGGAGCGGTAGAAACTCTCTTGGCTTTCCGTCTTCCAGCATGCTGATGAACTCGAGCCCTCCCACGTTCGCTTCCTCTTCTTCCAGTTGTAATTCTAGCACCGGTGCGCTTGACGATGTTTCGGACAAACGAACCCAGCTGTCCCCGAGAATGTCGCAGATCTGGCCTTTCCAAATGCATTTTACCTTTTGATGAATGGTGGACGGTATGACACCTAAGCTATCCAACCATGGCCTACCTAGTAGAAGATTGAAGGAGGCAGGGATATCGATGATCTAGAATTCAACTTCTTTGTCTACTGGCCCAATAGCAAGATTAAGAAAGATAATGCCCATGACTGCTCTCTGGGTGTTGTCATATGCCCTGACCTTTTGCTGGGACGGTACGAAGGACGATGCATCTAAACCCATTTGCTTGGCTGTTCGAAAGGGACATACATTTAGAGCAGACCCGTTGTCAACGAGACAAGCAGGCACGGTGTTCCCCAAATATTCGACAGTAATGTACAATGGTTTTTTTGAGCATGTGTCCTCCGAGGGGCACGTCATTTGATGAGAGGGTAATAGCCGAAGTCAGAATTTTTTTGATCAGCCCTATGAGGTCCTCCGGGGTGATGTCGATAGACACGTCAGATTGGTTCAGAGCATCTAGGACCATCTGTCTATGGCGTTTGGAGGCAATCAGCAACCCCCAAATGGTGATATTGGCCTGGGTTTTCTTCATCTGTTTTAAGACCCTGTCTTCTTCTTCTTCTTCATTCATCTTCCCTTTCCTTTGTCTAGATCTCTCTCCGGATGATCCTCCTCTAGCTCATGTGGTTTAAAGTGTCTGCCCGACCGAGTTAAATGACTGATTTCTTCCCTTGCCCACAGATTGTCAACTTCTGGATCAACTTTCAGGGTACCCTCCACCATCTCTGTTTCTTTGTCGCTCTCATACCAGAGATCATCTTCTACCTGGCTCACATCTCAATTGTAACTCCCTTGGATCAACCAGTCTGACTGCCCTATTTCACTCTTCATCGGCTGATCCTTCAAAGCACAGATTGTTGAATCCTCAGGCAGCTGGTATGGCCTTCTTGGTGTCCCGGCCTTAGTGATTAGCCTAGACGGATCGAAGGTTGCTTCTTCTATCCCCAAAAGATAAAGGCCCTGCGGTGGTGGCACAGCTTGATGATTCGGAAGCGGATTTCTAGTAACATTTGGAGCTTTGGTAGGTGGTTCTGAAATTACTTTGTTATCAATGAGGTTCTGGATTTCATGCCTCAATCTCATACACCGATCCGTCGAGTGACCTTTCTACTGATGAAATTTGTAGAAGAGGTCTCCTTGGAAATTTGGCGGAAGTGGTCTTGGTAGCGGCCGAGGTTCCAATTGACGGAGATGCCCCTTTGCTAACAGTCTATCAAGGGCGGTCGACAGTGATACTGCCAAATCCGAGAATTTTCTCGGTGGGTTATCTCCTCCCCCCTTAGGGTAGCTTCTCGTGATATCAAATTTTCTCTCTGGCTCGCTAAGTGCATTGACATCAGTAGGGCCGGAGTCACCCCCCGAATGTCCTCCACCTTATCCATAGTTCGGCCTCCTATATCGGTTCGGTTGTTCTTCCTTCTTGATGGTCCCCTCTTGAATCGCGTCTTCAATCCTTGTCCCCACATCAAACACCTCAGCAAAAGTATTGATGGATTGAAACCTCATCTTCTCTTGATAGACTGGCTGTAGGTTCTTCATCAACATCCGGATCTGTTCTTTCTCAGATGGTCTCTGTACCATCTTTGCGGCCTTTCCTCTCCAACGGCTCAGATACTCAGCGAATGACTCTTTGCTTCCTTGCCTGGTTGTTTCTAGATCTCGGACAGTGACGTCCAGGTCTTGATTGTACTCATACTGGGCCACGAATGACTTCACGACTTCCTCCCAAATTCTGGTTTCGCCCAGCTCAAGCGTAAGGTACCATGATAGAGCAGCTCCGGTCAGGGTTTGTTGTAATAGAACAGCCATCATGGTAGTGCTTAGACCGCTAGGCTGAAAAGCTCCTATGCACATTCGGATATGACTGCGAGGATTCCTGGTGCCATCAAACTTATCAAAACCGGCATTTTGAACTTGGTAGGCAGCGTTTCATGGACCCCGTTGTATAGGCCTTCTAATTCCATCAGATATGTATCAACTCCCTGACCCTTGCGCATCACCCTTTCCAACTTCTCTATTTTCTCGGTCAGTAGCTTCTCCTTCTCAACTTTTTCTCTGTCTCTGTTAGCCCGTAGTACGTCAGTCCATTGTGCTTCCTGATCATCGAACCAATCTCCTTCCCCTCCTCCCAAAGGTGGGTCTATAACAGGTGGAATTACATGTGGTGGTCGGCGATTTAGTTCTTCTATCATCCCCATCATGCGATTCATGTTTTCGGCCTGTCGCCTCATCTGCTCCGCTTGTTGTTCTACCAGTACCCTTAACCCGGCCATCTCTTCGTTGTTCCTCTCTTCGGCCATGTTAGTGTATCCTCTCCTTACTAGCCTTGCCGTGGGATCTCTAAACCACACTTGATTTGCTATTTTCGCTCCTACAATAAATTTTGAAATTTTCTCTTTTAAAATCTTTTTATCTTCATTTTATCATACAAAAGACATTTTAAAAACTTTCTTTTTATATGTTACGCGGATGCAATGCATGTGTGCGTGTGTGCTTACTCTATATGCCAAAAAAAAGGAGAAAATTCTAATCCTAACACATAAGCACATAAAATCCTTACCCACGTCAAGTGCGATAATTTATCCTCTCACTGTGATCCTTACTACCTTCTCAAAAGTTTGGATAAAAATTTCAAAATTCATTTGAAAAACAATTCCCAAGATTTTGGATTTTTAGATAATGATCATGCGAAAATGTACCTTGATAAAGGTAATTAATTTGGAGTTTCAAAAGAAGTGAAACTTCAAAGATTTTTGAAAAAGTGATTGAAAACTTTGGAATAAAGATGGCAAAAAGCTGTTTGCTTTTAAAGATGGGTTTAAAATTCTTTGGGTAGAAGGATCACATGATCGGATTATCACCGTACTTTCCATGAATTCGGATGCATACAAGATCAATGATGCTTTAGCTAAATATGATACGGGAGATGTAATCTTATAATCACAATCTAACACCTTCCCTAGTGTCATGAGACATAAAGGGGAATTGTTAGAGAACGATTAAGAGTTTACATTACCCGTATTAAGTGAGCATAGTCATCATCTCAGATAATCCCTTCCGGGCACACAAGACTTCCTAGCATATAATCCTACCAAGAGTTGATTTCCTAAGATTGAAAGGTTCTATGGAAGCTACTATGCAAAAGCTGGGATTTTGGTCAAACAAGGGACCCTTGACACACATCCGATAGGATGCTTAATATACCAAATCATGGTACAAGATCAAGGGTGATCACACAGTCCCATGATGACTTGACCGACCGGGTTGCCCCGAGCCTCCAAGGTCATAGTTCCGTGGAATCGATTGGCTGGACATGCAAGTGAAATGCAATAGGCACACAAAGATTAATTAATTCGATTAAAAGGATATTTTTCAAGTCTAATCCTCGAGTGAACCCAAAATCAGAATTCTGGTCTGCGAAACCAGAGATTCTGGGTTCGATCCCCAGCAGAGTCGCCAGATTGTGGATATCGCAATTTTCTTACCCACAGCTTTTCTTTTAAAATTCTTTGAAAATTTCAAATTCAAAACAAATGAGTCGCCACTTAATTTTTAAAAGGAAAAATTAAGAAACCATTTCAAATGGAAACTGATCTTTTGCGAGACCAAAGATTAAACTAGGTCCGGGGATTATGGAATGAGAAGGGAAGGAGCCCTTCGGACTAAAGTACCCCTTCTCATCCTGTCTCGCGATAGGCCTCTACTTAATATCCTTTTAATCGATTTATTAATTTAAATGTGCCCTCAACTAATACATATGTATAAATATACATTACAAAAGCATGTCTAAAGGGTGTAAGATTGCAAGTGATAAAATATCATTCAAAAATCACATAATTCAAGTAGCAAGCAATACGATATGCAAATAGGGAACTAGAGAACTTACCCGGGATCCGACCGCGAATATTAAATCTGCAATGCATACAAACAATAGGAAATCCTAACAAGGGTCTCTAATCACATATACATATAAGGCAAGATCCTAATCTAATGAGTCGCGCATGAGGTTGAAAAATCAATAAAATCAAGAAATTAAAATAAACTAAGAGGAGTCTTAGGAACCATACCTTAACAGCGCTACAAAACGGAAGGTTAGTCCACATGATATATGATAGAAATAGCAATCCTAGATTTCTAGCTTAAGTCTATCAAATGCAATTAAATCCAAAGCAAATAAATCCTAATTACAAGTATCAACATCTATGGATGAATGTATATGAATTCATGAATATGAATAAGAATAAATTATGAAATACTCAATGGTTTGAATAATTTAAAGTTTCAATTCAAGCTTAACTAATCATTATTGAAACATGGTTTGAGCCTTGACTCATGAAAATTTCATCTAAGTCATCATTCACAAGATTGATGAAAATTATTGCAGAATTCCGGGAATTGCTGAGAGCAGATCATAACTTTAAAAAATTAAACAGTATGGTTCCCATAGTTTGATCTTAATTAATTTTGGATACAAGATGCCTCTGTGTGTCTAGTTTTTATCCCAAAAAAGAAATCAAAGTTTCAACGGTCGGATCTCCGAGAATTGGACAAAGACCAGACATCACTCAGCATTCTACAACCTTCTGTCCAGAGTTCTTGCACGATTTTCTAAAAATAGTAAAACGATCAGAAATGCTTTGTTCTTTTTAGGGTGACTTACTAACACATTAATCTACTTAGAAAAAATTATTTTGGGTCACAAACACTTTATTAGAACTCTGGTTTAATTATTTCAAAAGAATGTTACTGTGCTGAAACTTTGGACAGATTGTAGTGACTTTGCAAAACTCATACCCAAATCATTTTAAATATGAAATGTCCTTGAAACAAAAATTACAGTGGTAGAACTTTGAGTTATTGACACCTTCCCGTTGGTTTCACTTGATTCCAACGGTTAGATTTCAAACTAAAAATCCTTGATCGAAACCGGTTTATGAACCCATTGTTTCGTTGTTAAGTTCAACTTTCATTTGTTAACCCCAACTTATTAAACCATGAAGTTGGACTTAAACTAAACCATTTTATCCTACCATTTTATGGTCATTGGAGGCTAAAGACTTTTATATTTGTAGATTTCAAATGAAATATGAATTGACTTCATGAAATCTCAAGATAAGGAATCTAAACCATGGAGATGGGCTTTGACTCAAAACCACTTTCTCCTACCACTTGATGGTCATTGGAGATCAAAACATGACTAATACTCATGAGTCTCAAAGGAATATAGAAAGGATTCCATGAAACATCAAGTTAGAGGATCCAAGTCATAAGTATGGACTTGGATCCACCTATTTGCTAATAAAATGAAGTGATGATCAAACTTTGACTCCCATGTGAAGCATAACCTTACATGAGATTCAAAAGATCAAACTTAAAAGATTTCAAGAGAGATATTGAGGATCTCTAAGAGTCTTAAGAAGGAAGTATGATCAACAAAAGAAATAAAACAAAGAAAACAAAGTAGTTTGAGGATTAGAGATTCAAAAGAAAGAATGCAAATAAACAACTTATGGTTAGAGGATCACCTCCAAACTATCCTCAAAGTTTCTCTCCTTTTGAAGATCTTCCAAGCTCTTCTCTCTAGTTTTTTTAAACTCTCTCTTTTCTTTCCAAAAATGTTGGTGTAGTGGTAGTGTTTTTTTTTTGTATCTCTTGTATATCTTTTTTTTGTTGTCTCCCTTTCTCATGGAAGATCCTCCCTCTTTTATAGACAAAATTACCAAGTATTTTTCAGTGAATTCAGAGTAAAAGACAGGTGAAAATGTCTCATTTGGTGGTACAATACGTACTTCCTGAAAATAGACAGACTGCTGCACAGGGCGGCAATCAAAAAACTCTTACGGCAGTCAGTGGATGCCGCAACGGCACTTCGTGAATGCCGCGGCGGCATTCCATGACTACCGTGCGGCACTTATTGAGAGCCGCAGAAAATTATTAACTGCCGCGTTTTAGTCAGCCTTTAGTTTGTCAGTTTTTGTTTTTATCCGCATACATATACGTATTGTACCACAAAATACGGACTTTAAAAGCAAACGGCAGTCAGAAAATGTCGGCGACACTCAGTAAATGCCGTTCGGCACTCACAGAATGCTGTTCGGCACTCACTGAGTGCCGCGAAATTCTACCGTGTGCCGTTTTTTGTTGAGCTTCCCTTTTTAGGTCTTTTCTTTCTTCCTTTTTCTTAAAGAAACTTATTTTTGAAGATCTTTTCCAAAAATAGTGTTTTATACCTGAATTCTCCTAAATACCTGGTATTATCTTCTTTTTGTGAAATTTTATTGCGTTTGGAGAACTTTCTGAAGAGCTTGGAATGCTTCGAATCTTTCGGTCCTTATCATCATTGGACGTGGAGGTGACGCTCTCCTAAATTCGACGATCGGTCAAAATCGGGGTGTCTACAATAACTAGTAAATGAGATTTACCTTGATTGTTCTATCTGGCGCGATAAACCGGACATTGCTTCTTCCAGTGTCCTAGCTGCTTGCAAACAAAACATTTTCCTGTAGGCTTTCCCGGTTGTCCTCTTGGCCTTTGGAATGGCAGAGGACCCGCGACCTTCTTTTGGGACTTTTTCATTTTCTTCTTGCCTTTTGGCTTTGAAGTAGAACCTTTCTCAAACGCAAGAGCACTCCCTGACTTTCTGTTGAGACCCTCAGTTGCCTGGAGTTCTTTAAGAAGTTCCGCCAAAGCATATTTAAATTTATTCATGTTGTAATTGAGGCAGAATTGCTTAAAGGACTCTGGCAGTGACTGGAGTATGATATCGACCTAGGTTTCCCCGTCGATTTCAGCTCCAAGGATCTCTAGTTCATTAAGAAGATATATCATCTTAAGAACATGATCCCTAACAGGAATCCTCTCAGCCATAGTTGTGTTCATCAAGTCTTTTATGGCAACCTGCCTAGCAGCACGACTCTGATCCCCGAACATCTCTCGGAGACTCTCCATCATGTCATAGGCACTGGTCATTGACTAATGCTAATGTTGCAGAACATTTGACATGGATGCCAAGATGTAATACAGCGCCATCTCATCAGCCTTGACCCATTTCTTGTGAGCCTGGGTTTCCTCAGCGACTGCCCCCTCACCATGTTGCTTAGGACATTCTTGAGTAAGCACAAACTTGTACTCTTCAGCAGTTAACACAATATCCAAATTCCTTTTCCAGTCTATGTAGTTTAGTCCAGTATGTTTGTTTTCTTTAAGTATAACAGCAAGTGGATTGAAAGTACCCATTTAAAAGCCTGAGAATCACATAACATATATAATTACGTTTGGGCAAAAATTACTATGGATTCGAGTTGAAATATTGGTTCCCTCTACCATATTTGAAAGGAATCTGCCAGTAACCTGATACACCGCGAATAGTATGACTTGATGGGAAGCCATATACTATCCATCATTTGTTCAGGTAGGCAATTGCCTTTTCATTTTACTATCCAAGCAATGTACCTTGCCTAGTAAAATTACACTACTGACTTGCTTTGATCCTATAAATAATAACAGTGACTCAGATGGAGAGGATGTTATTATTGATAGCTAAGTGTATACCATCACTTAATTCTAGGTCAAGAGTTCCGTGAGGAACACCTCTGATGGAGAGGTGACCCACACTAACAACCACCTAAAACATTCTTTTAAAGAAGTTTGTATCGATGATTCCATGATCAACTGCATCCGATGGGGAGGATGGCACTAGAGCCATCACACAAAATTAATCATATCATCTACAAACCAGTGATGGAGACCATGGGATTTATACATGGTAAATTCCCTCTCCCACTTGGAATTTTAAAATTTTTTTGAGGGTTATGATTTTTAGAAAAACTTTTAATTTAATAAATAAAAAATAATGGAATACTTGACAAGGATTAGTCCATCCTTACTTGTCAAACACACATATGTAGATAATAAAATTATTCTATTCTCATGATTTTAGAAATTAAGTACTTATGTTTCCAAAATATGGAATTAGTTTTATTTCTAAATACACATGTAGTTGTCCATCATTTTAAATTATTATAAATTAAACATGCAGCTAGACATCTGAAATAGGTCTAGGAACAATTATCTATGTTGTTCTATTCATTAAACGTGAAACAGTAATAATCATTCAATCACACATAAATAAGAAAACCACAAAAAATAGGTATTATGGTCAAGCAGCAACTGTTATGAAGAAATCTTCCTTGAACCCGATTAGCTCTATGTTGCCACTTCGTACGGGGGTCGAGCTCCCCGGTCAGCTCACGGGGATCGAGCTGCTCGGTCAGCTCGAGGGGGCAGTGCCCCCCGCGAGGTTTCCGGGACAGCGCCCCGAAAGCTAAATCTGATCTACCATTAGCAACTGCCTTCCAGAACTGTTTTCTGAAACAGTCTTCTGAAACTGCCTTCTGAAACTGCTTCTAGATCGCTTTTGGAAACTACTTGTAAAACTGCTCTCACGAACCATCTTCACGGATTTACTTGAGATAAATTACATAAACCTATGCCTCCATAAAGGAGTTCACATGCTATTTATTTGCAGTAAATTAACCATGCATCAATCAAGTGTGGGATCCAATACATACAAATCCTAAGCCTCCATAAAGGAGTTCACATGTTATATCAAAACAGAAATATTAACCACGGATAAAACCATCTTGGGATCCAATCACACATAATCAGTGACCATAATAGTGGAATAAGAATGCTGCAAAACAAGGGTTAGCACATATCTACGTTCTATCCATCCATCAATGCACGGATATGTAGACACCCCGATTTTGACCAAACGTAGAATTAAGGGGAGTGTTACCTCTAAGATACGATGATGACAAACGTCCGATTAATCCAAGACTTCCAAAGGTAATTCAAGCTCTTTTGAAGATTGTTTCCAATTTTAAAACAAAAGAAAAAGAGGGTAGAAGGAAAATAATAAAAAAAGGGCATATGACGGGGGCTGCGGCAGTCTCGGACTGCCGTTGCAGCACTCCCTGGAGTGCCGGACGGCATTCTGTGAGCGCCGCGAATTTCAGCAATGGCCGCCTAACTATGGATTTCTACAAAAAAAAATGGCAGTCTGTGGAGTTGTCCGCGACACTCACTGATTGCCGTTCCGGCATTTACTGAATGCCGTTATGGCAATCAGTTACTGCTGCATCGGCAATCACTAACTGCCGCCCCTTTCTCCCCGAATGCCGCTTTTTTGTGACAACCTGTCCTAAAATAGGTCGGTTTATATCATCAAAAGGCGACTGAAATTAGGATTTTGGCTGCGAATTACCCAAGATAACCCCCTGAAGATTGCCTATATATAGAGGATGTGTATCCCATTAAAAAAAAACTTGACTTGAGATTAGAGAATGTTAGGATCCCAATATTAATTCTCTTTCAAAACTTTCTAAATTAAGAAAGGTGTGGAATTAGAAGAAAGAGTTGGAAGAAGAGCTTGATTATCATCCTTGGAAGATCTCAAAGCAATGAAAGGAGTTGAGGATAATTAGAGGTAAACTCTAAATCATTTAGTTTTAAACATCCAAGTTCAATCACAATATGTAGATACTTAGGATCTTTTTACACATTTTGAAAACCTCTCTTCCCACCCCATTTCATCACACACCACACATATTGTGATTGAACTCTCATTTCATTAGTTTGGATCAAAATTGCCTTGGGATTAAAATTTAAATAAATCTTGGAGTTGATGTTGCTTGAAGTTTGGTTTTCTTTTCTTTTTGACTATGTCTCTCTTTTTGAGATTCATAAGACTTTCCATGTCTTACTGAATCTTTGTGTCTAGTGTCCTTCAATATTCTTATGAACTTATGATTCATGAGAGGATTGAGGTTGATTTTTGGTAAATTAAGTTAATGAATCCAAACTTCATCCATAGTTTGAACTCATTACTTTGAGATTTTATGAAGTTCCTTATACTTCATTAAAATCCACAAGTTTAAGTGTTCTTAGTCTCCAATGACCATGAAATGGTAGGAGAAGAAGTGTGAATCTAAGCCCATTTCCATGGTTTAGACTTATTGTCTTGAGATTTTGTGAAGTCCATTCATACTTCACTTAAATGTATTGAAGTATCCTTAGTCTCCAATAACCATCAAATGGTAGGAGAGAATGATTTGGTTTAAGCCCAACACTTTGGTTTAATAATTTGGGGTTAACAAATAAAGTTGAACTTGACAAACGAAAATAGTGGGTTCACAAACTGTTTTTGATCAAGGATTTTTAGTTAAAAATCTAACCGTTGGAATTAAATGAAACCAACGGGAAAGTGTCTATAACTCAAAGTTATACCACTACAATTTTTGTTTTAGTAAGGTCTTAAGTTTAAAGTGGTTTGGTCATGAGTTTTGTGAAACAACAACAATCTGTCCAGAATTTCAGAACAGCAGCACCTCTTCAAAATGAGTAAATCAGAACCTTAATCAAACATTTTTGACCCTAACTATTTTTTCCTACCTAATTCAATGTGTTACCCTAAAAAGACCAAAGTGATTCTGATTTTTTGCTATTTTTTAAAAACCGTGCAAGAACTCTGGACAGAGAGCTATGATGTTCTGAGTGATGTCTAGTGTTTGTTTAATTCCCGGAGATCTAACCATTGAAACTTTGATTTTCCTTTTGGGTTAAAAACTAGACTCACAGAGGCAATTCGTGTCTAAAATTTATCAAGATCAAACCACGGGAACCATTCCTCTTATTTCTTTGAAGTTCGGGTCTGCTCTCTGGAATTTCCAGAATCTTGTGACAGATTTAGCCAACTTTGTAAATAATGGTTCAAATGATCTTTTCTTAACCTAATGCTTATACCATACTCTAATAAAGATTGCTTAAGCTTAAAACCAAAATCTAAATGATCCAAATCAATGAATAGTTCACAGCTTTCATGTCATTCATATTTATGTATCCATGTGCATTCATTCATAAAGATTTATACTTGAAAAATAGAATTTGCCTCTTGTTAGGAATTGCTACTTAGGATCCAAATTATGTGTTTTGTTTAAAATGTGTGCACTAACCTTTGTTTTGTAGCGCATTTGAGGTACAATTTCTCAACCCTTCTCTAGTTTAATTTGCTTATTTGATTTTTATTAATTTTCGACTCCATGTATGACACCTTGGAAATAGGTCTTGTTTATTTGTATACTTGAATTAGAGACTCTCTTATTAGGATTTCCTTTTGCTTTCATGCATTGCACGTTTAATATTCGCGGTTGGATCCCGGGTAAGTTCCCTTGTTCCCTATTGCATATCATGTCGCTTTCTAAATGAATTGTGTGGCTTTTGAATGTTATTTTGCCCTTAGCAATCTTACACCCTTTGGACATGCTTTTGTGATGTATATTTATACATATATATTAGTTGAGGACACATTTATATTAATGATTCGATTAAAAGGATGTTGAGTATAAGCCTATCACGAGATAGGATGAGAGAGGGTGTTTTAGTCCGTCGGGCTCCTTCCTCTCTCATTCCATAATCCACGAACCTAGTTAATCTCTGGTTTCCAAAAAAAGATAGGTTCGTTTTAAAATGGTTTCTTAATTTTCCTTTTAAAATTAAGTGGCGACTCATTTGTCTTGAATTTGAAATTTGAAAAAGAATTTTAAAAGAAAAGATGTGGGTAGGAGAAATTGCGATAGCCACAATCTGGCGACTCTACTGGAGATCGAACCCAGAATCTCTGGTTTCACAGATCAGAATTTTTTAATTTTGGGTTCATTCGAGGATTAGACTTGAAAAACATCATTTTAATCATACTAATTAATCTTTGTGTGCCTGTTGCATTTCACTTGCATGTCTCGCTAGTCGATTGCACGAAACTATGACCTTGGAGGCTCGGGGCAACCCAGTCGGTCAAGTTATCATGGGACTGTGTGATCACCCTTGATCTTGTACCATGATTTGGTATATGAAGCATCCTATCGGATGTGTGTCAAGGTCCCTTATTTGACCAAGGCCCAGCCTTTGCATGGTAGCTTCTATAGAACCTTTCAAGTCTTAGGGAATGAATCCTCTATTAGGGTTATGTGCTAGGGAGTGTTGTATGCCCGGAAGGGATTACTTGAGATGATGACGGTGCTCACTTAATACGAGGCATGCAAACTCTTAATCGCTTTCGAGCAATTCCTTTTCATGTCCCATGACATTTGGGGAATATGTTAGATTTTGATTATAAGATTACATCTCTTATATCATGTTTAGCTAAGCATCATTGACCTTGTATGTATCCGAATTCATGGAAAGTACGGTGATAATCCGATCATGTGATCCTTCTGCCCGAAGAATTTTAAATCCATCTTTGAAAGCAAATGAATTTTTGCCGTCTTTGTTCAATCGCTTCTTCAAAAAAATCTCTTTGGAGTTCACTTTTTGATTAAAGCTCCTCTATTTTCACATGATCATCTTCTTTAAAAATCCAAAAATTTTGGGAATTGTTTTTGGAAGAAATGCTCTTCAAATGAATTTCAAAGCAAAATTTCAATCCAATCATCTTTATTGAGAAATATTTCCACATCCTTATTTTTTTTAAAAAAAGACTCAAAATCCTTGGGAATTGTTTTAAAAAGATCTCATCATTTAAAGAAATGCTTTTCAAATGAATTTAAAAAATTTTGAACTGAGAGGGTAGTGAAGATCACAATGAAAGAAGAAATCGACGCACTTGACATGGGTGGGGATCTTATGTGCTTATGTGTTAAGAGCATCTCCAATGGGGCTACCAAATCCACTACCAAAGTCATAAAATGATAGCTCATCAATTTTAATCCACTCCAATGCAAGGCCAAATGCTCTACCAAAAAATGACAAAGTCATTTACATTGTCAAATTTGAGAGCTCAAATGACTTTTGTCAAATGAATGGACCCCACAAATATTTGCAATACCAACGGATATATTTTGTGTTTTTACTTTTATACCCTTCCAAATGTCTATAAATAAAAAACTTGAACCCAATTTTTATATTGTGCTCTTTTGTCCAATTTTATTATTATTATTTTTTTCCTTACAATGGTTGGTTGAGTGTCACCCAAGATCCAATTGTTGGTAACTTGCAGTCACAAAATAATTGAGTGTATCCATCTCCATGATTATGTTTTTTTTTATTATTATTTTTTTATGATTAATGAAAATGTTAAGTTCTTGTTGAATTCATTAAGCCGTAGAGATTCATAGATTAACATTTTCTTACAAATATCCATACTAGCATTTAGCAGTATTGTAGGTGAAAGTTGACTAGGAGAATGGTTGTGTTGATCCAAAATTTGGTAGTTGGATGAAATCTACCATTGGAGCAGTATTGTCAAAATATAGCTTTTTGGTACTGTAGCAGTGTCAAATTATAGCTTTGAGATGGAAAAAATAACTTTTTGCATTGGAGATGCTCTAATGTGTTAGGGTTAGGATTTTCTTTTCTTTGGCATGTAGAATAGGCATACACGCACACATGCATTGCATCCGTGTGACATGTGAATCATTCAAAGATTTTAAAAAGGAAAATTAATAAAGAGAAGTATAAGTTCTTTTGAAAACACCAAACAAAAACTTTTTCAAAATGTGATTGTAGGACACAAATAGCATCTGAATCGGGCATCATCTAGCTTAGGGGTCCCGCAGCAAGATTGGTTAGAAGAGAAAGGGGTATTGAGATGACAGACGAAAGAAATACTGGGGAAGTAGCAGAACTGAGAACACTGGTAGAGTAACATGCCGAACAAATGAGAAGACAGCCTGAGAACATGACTCATATGATGAACATGATAGAAGCAATAGCCCGCCCACCACCAATTGTGAATCCACCAAACAATGATCCACCTCCTGTCAGAGAAGAAGGCTGGTTTGATGACCCAGAGATGCAAAGGATTGAGATCCTTAGGGTAGAAAGGGAAAGGGCAGAAAGAGAGAAGCTGAGAAAGACAGGTTAATGGCTGAGAAAGTGGAAAAGCTGGAAAGGGTGGTCCGTAAATCCCATGGGGTTGACACTTATTTGCTAGAACTAGAGGGTTTATATGATGGGGTTTGTGAGGTACTTCCGCCGGTTTCAAGATGCCCGTTTTTGATAAATTTGATGGCACAGGCAACCCCCATAGTCATATTCGAATGTATAGGGGCTTTTCAACCAAGTGGCTTAAGCACGACTAGATGCCTGTTCTGTTTCAGCAAACATTGATCGGAGCTGCACTGTCATGGTACCTTACACTTGAGCCGACCAAGACCCGAATCTGGGAGGAGGTGGTCAAGTCATTTACAGCCTAATATGAGTATAACCAAGATTTGGATGTCACTGTCAGGGACTTAGAAACAACCAAGTAGGGAAACAAGGAGTCGTTCGCTGAATATCTGAGCCGATGGAGAGGGAAAGCCGCGAAAATGGTACAGAGGCTGTCTGAAAAAGATCAAATTCGGATGCTAATGAAAAATCTATAGCTGATTTATCAGGAAAATATGAGGTTTCAGTCGATCAACACTTTTGCCGAGGTATTCGACGTAGGGACAAGGATTAAAGATGCGATTCAAGAGGGGACGATTAAGAAGGAAGAACAATCAAACCGATACCGAAGGCCCAGTTACGGATCAAACGGGGGGCATTTGGGGATCACTCTGGTCCCATCGACGTCAATGCGCTTAGTGAACCGGAGAGGAAATTTGATATAGCAGGAAACTATCCAAGGAGAGGAGGAGATAAGCCACTAAAAAAATTCTCAGATCTGGGGGTATCACTGTTAACCGCCCTCGATAGGCTAGTGGCAAAAGGGTATCTCCGCCTTTTCGAACCTCGACCCTTGCCTAATCCCCTCCCTCCAAGCTTCTGGGAAGACCTCTATTGCAAGTTTCACCAACAAAAGGGTCATGGTACAGATCGGTGCACAAGATTGAGGCATGAGATTCAAGATCTCATTGATAACAAAGTAATATCCAAGCCGCCTATCAAAGCCCTGAATGTTACTAAGAACCCATTGCCAAACCATCGTGTTGTGCCACCGCCGCAGGGTCTCTATTTCTTGGGGTTAGAAGAGGTGACATTTGATCTGTCCAAGTTGATCACAAAGGTTGGGGAACCGAGAAAGTTTTATCAGTTGTCAGAGGATTTGGGAATCTGTACACTTGGAGATCAGTTAGAGATATGGGAAGAGGAAATGATGGGACAGTCAGATAGGTAGGCCCACGAAAGCGATGATCAAAACATAGGTCAAGTAGAGGATGATCTTGGTATGAGAGCGACAAAGAGGCAAGGGTTGAAAAAGAAAGCTCAGAAGAAATCAACAACCTGTGGGAAAAAGAGGAGGTCAGTCACCTAACCCGATCTGGTAGACACTTCAAGTCGCATGAACTAGAAGAGGATCACCCGGGAAGAGAGTTTGAAAAAGGGAAGGGAAAGGTGAATGAAGAAGAGGAAGAGGATAGGGTCTTAAAGTAAATGAAGAAAACACAAGCCAACACACCATCTGGGGGCTATTGATCGCTTAAAAAAGACACAGGCAAGCAATTCTGGATGCCTTGAATCAATCTGATGTTTCTATCGACACGGCGCTAGAAGACCTCGTGGGAATGATCAAAAGGATCTCGACTCTGGCTATTACCTTCTCGTCTGGTGACCTGCCTCAGGGAGGGCCTGTCCACAATAAACCGCTGTATGTCACTGTTGAATGCCTGGGAGATACTGTGCCTTCCTGCCTTGTCGACAATGGGTCTGCTCTAAGTGTATGTCCATTCCGCACTGCTAAGCGTATGGGTTTGGATGAATCAACATTCATACCATCTGAGCAGAAGGTGAGAGCATACGACAACACTCAGAGGACAGTCATGAGAATTATCCTCCTTCATCTCGTTGTTGGGCCTGTAGAGTAGGAAGCCGAATTTCAAGTCACTGACATCCCTGCTTCTTTTAATCTACTACAAGGGAGGCCATGGTTGGAGAGTCTGTGTGCCATACCATCTACGATTCATTAAAAAGTCAAGTGCGTTTGGAAGAGCAAGAACTGTGACATTTTTGGGGATAGTTGGGTCCGTCCATTTGAAGCTTCGTCAAGCACACTACTTTTGGAAGTACAGCTACAAGAAGAGGAAACGAGTCTGGGAGGGTTTGAGTTCATTAACATGTTGGAGGAAGCAAAACCAAGGGAGTTCTTACCACTCTACTTTGATCAATACGCAAGTCAACTGGTCGCAGGAATCATAAAGAAATGGGCTTCTTCCCCGGGATGGGATTGAGAAAATATCATCAAGGTCTGCCAGAATTTCTGAAGATCGTCACTCAGACTCATACTCATGGTCTAGGTTATCAACCATCAAAGAAGGAACTAAGAGAAAAGAAGAAAGCAACCGATGCATCGTTGGTCCCGTATCAGAAAATGCTCAATGGATACTTTGTGAAGGAGGGAGAGGATTTCCCCTTTTTTGGCTTCCCAGAACCATGGGTGGATCAGAAAGACAATTGTTTGAAGCCAGGTTTTGAGATCTTCTTCCCCCACGAATTCTCTGAGTATGAAGATCCATATCTACAGGTGCCCGTGAAGTCAGCCACTGCCAAAGATTGGATTGGCGCACTAGATGGCTCGGTTATGAGGAATCTGTTAGGTGAGAAAAAAAACAAAAGCCGAGGGAATAGGCCAAGATGAGGTCGTGGAGGACAAGGTCAGTGAAGGACACGCCATTGGTTTGGTAGAAGATGACGTGGAAGAGTCAAAAAAAGAAGAAATGGAAGAGATTACCAAGACAGGGGTGCTGGAAGAATGCTTCATCACCGACGAGGGAGGAGAAAGCAAGAAAGAGTGGGTTTTCGAGCCTAGTGATAGGTATCCCCCACACCCAGAGTCTGTAATGGCCCAAATGAGGCGTCTTTCAATTTCTATGTCTGTTGTAATCGCTCCAAAGAAAATCAATGAAAGCATGACTAATTCTACCTACGCGAATGCGCTTAATGAATGTGATGATCATGAAATACCAATTGAATTGCAAAAATTAATTGAACAAGAAAAAGAATCTGCATGAAAAATCATAGAAAATACTCTAACAATCAATCTGGGGAATGAAGACAATCCCCAAAATGTTTTTATTGGCTCTAAGCTCAGCAATGGAGAAAGCATAGAATTAATCAATCTATTAAATGAATTCAAAGATGTTTTTCCATGGTCTTATAGTGATATGCCATGTATTGATCCAGAGATAGTCCAACACCATATCCCTCTCTTTCCCAACTCAAAACCAATATAACAAAAATTAAGGCGAATGAGGCCTGAATGGGCACTTAAAGTTAAAGAGGAAGTTGAAAAGCAGTTAAAAGTCGGAATTTTAATGGTCACCGAGTACCCTGAATGGATAGCCAATATTGTACCAGTTCCAAAAAAGGATGGTCGTGTCAGGGTATGCGTGGATTTCTGAGATTTAAATAAATCCAACCCTAAGGACGATTTCCCCTTACCATATATCAACGTATTGGTTGATAATACGGCGGGGCACGAACTCTTTTCTTTCATGGACGGATTCTCGGGGTATAACCAAATTCTCATGGCACCGGAAGACAGGGAGAAAACTACCTTCATCATACCCTGGGGAACCTACTGTTATAGGGTGATGCCATTCGGTCTTAAGAATGCAGGCACGACCTATCAGAGGGCTGCCACCACCTTGCTACATAACATGATCCATAAGAAAGTAGAGGTATATGTGAATGATATGATTGTGAAGTCTTAGGAGAGATGAGGGCACTTAGAGGCATTAAGGAAGTTCTTTGGGAGGTTGAGGGAGTTCAGAATGAGACTAAACCCACAGAAGTGCACCTTTGGAGTCACCACCGGAAAATTGTTAGGATTCCTTATCACTCAAAGGGGGATAGAGGTAGACCCAACCAAAATAAAAGCCATAACCTAAATGAACCCGCCAAAAAATGAGAAGGAGATAAGGGGATTCTTAGGAAGAATACAGTCTATCAGCCGTTTCATCTCCAAACTCACCCTAACCTGCGACCCGCTGTTCAAACTGCTCAGAAAAGGAGAAAATTTCGAATGGGATGGCCTTTTCCAACAAGCCTTTGATAAAATCAAAGCCTACCTCCAGAACCCACCTGTCCTATCACCACCCTCACCCGGAAAACCTTTATTGCTGTACCTTTCTGTGTTCGAGGATTCGATGGGGTGTATGTTGGCCCAAGAGGGAGAAAAAGGGGACGTGGAGAAGGCCATCTACTACTTGAGCAAAAGAATGACTGGATAAGAGTTGAAGTATTCACCTTTAGAGAAAGCCTGTTGGGCCTTGGTCTGGTGTACCCGACGCCTTCGCCATTACATGTTAGCCTTCCCTGCAACCCTGGCATCCCGAATGGAGCCACTAAAATACCAGTTCGAAAAACCCATTTTGACCAGTAGGATCTCCCGATAGACCATGATGCTAGCCAAATTTGATATTAAGTACGTCACTGCCAAATCTACGAAAGGAAGGGCCATCGCTGAGTGTTTAGCTGATCTCGCCATAGAATCCGAGGGTAAGGGAGAATTTAAGTTTCCTGATGAGGATGTAATGGAGGTAAAAGAGGACTTGTGGAAAATGTACTTTGATGGAGCGGCCAACCAATTAGGTTACAGGGTTGGAATCATTCTCATAGCACCCGATGGGACCCCCACCCCACTAGCTGTCAAACTCAAGTATGACTCAACCAATAACACCGCAGAGTACGAAGCATGCATAGTCGGGATGGAAGCGACATTGGCCGTAAAAATTGAGAGAATTGATGTTTTCGGAGATTCTAACCTGATCATATCCCAAGTACGAGGTGATTGGAGGGTAAAACATGAGAAGTTGAGACCTTATCATGACTACCTAGAAAGCTTAAAAGTGCAGTTTGAAAAGATTTCCTTTTATTACCTTCTCCATGAAGAGAACCAACTGGCTGATTCCTTAACAACCCTAGCCTCAATGATCCAAATTCCCTTGAGAACCACCATGATCCCACTATCCATAGAGGTGAGAAACCAGCCTTCATTCGAAATGGTCGCGGCCATAGAAGAAGAGAGTGAGGCGCCTTGGTATAAGGATGTCTGGAACTTCATTAAAAAGGGTGAATACCCTTAAGGAGCCTCAGCGAAGGATAAGAAAGCAATTCGAAGATTTTTCGCCCAATTTATAATTTATACGGATAAGCTATGGAAAAAATCCTACACCGGGTATAATCTGGAGTGTCTGTATGGGAAAGAGGCCAAGAGAATGATGGAGGAAATACACGAGGGAGTGTGTTGATCCCACATGAACGGGCATATGCTAGCAAAGAAAATCGTCCGACAGGGGTATTATTGGACGACCTTGGACAAAGACTGCTGTGAATATGTCAGGAGGTGCCATAAGTGCCAGATCCACGCAAATCTGCACACCCCACCGTCACAACTCTATAGCATGACCACGCCCTGGCCGTTTTTTGTATAGGGGATTGATATCGTTGGTGAAATAGTTCCGAAAGCCTCCAACGGGCACCGATACATAATCGTAGCAATTGATTATTTTACCAAGTGGGTAGAGGCAGCCTCGTATGCGACTTTGAAAGCCAAGGATGTGGTGAGTTTCATCGAGAAGAACATAATCTGCAGATATGGGGTCCCGAATGAACTCATTTCTGATCATGGCAGTCATTTTCAAGGAGAGGTTATCCCGCTCTTAGAGAAATATAAGATTACTCGCCACCAGTCGTCCCTGTATAGGCCTCAAACGAACGGACCAGTGGAAACAACAAATAAGAATGTCAAGGCAATCTTGGGAAAAACAACGGACACATATAAGGACTGGCATGAAAAGCTGCCCTTTGCTTTATGGGGATACCGAACCTCGGTGAGAACTTCAACGGGTAGTGTATGGGATGGAGGTTGTCCTTCCAATTGAGGTAGAAATACACTCTCTTAGGGTCTTGGCAGATTGCAAAGTAACCGAGCTAGAATGGATGAGGGGGAGGTATAAAGAGTTGATGCTGCTTGATGAGAAGAGATTGGCTGCGATAAATCATACTCGGGGGTACCAAAAGAGGATAGCCCGTGCTTTCAACAAAAAGGTTCGCCCAAGGAAGCTTGCTGAGGGTAACCTGGTCTTCAAAGAACTTAAAGTGCCCGTTTATGACCAGAGGAAAATTCAAACCCAATTGGGTCGGGCCATACATCATTAAGACTCTCCTATCCGAAGGAGCTGCCTATCTCATGGACCTAGACGGGGTCGAATTTAAACAACCTATCAACCTCGATCGCCTTAAGAAATGCTTTGCTTGAAACTCTTTTCTTTCAAAACCTCCAGAGTTGATGAACTACGCTTGACCTGATTCCCGCTAGGGGATACGTAGGCAACCTATTTGGTTTGGTCGTTAATAAAACTGTCTGAGCGGTACTTTCCGTCAAGCCTTAAAATTGAACTACTGCGGGCCTGATACCCACTCGGGGATAAGTAGGCGGGCTATTGATCAACCTTCGGTCCATGAAAACTCAAAAATCCCTGTGCCAAACTAGGGGCAAACTGGCGTTTGCCCTGAACCACATCAGAGCCTCATAACTAGGGGCAAACTTTGTTTGCTATCCGAAGAACCATACATTTACCTTAAACCCATCTCTGGATCTCCTGACTATCAAAATGAGTACTATAAAGAAACAAGTGTGAATTTATGGTATATAAAGAGTAAAGCTTTAAGCAAGACACAAAGCAAAGTAAAGAGCCAAGAAAAGCCGTTAAAAGGAGAATTCTTCATAAAAGATTAATTGGAGGAGTGAACACTTTGATTAAACATGTTAGAACTTTTCCTAAAGATGAAAGCACTTTTTTGAAAAGGGAAATAAGAAAATCACATTCAAAAGCATAAAAGGATAGGCAGGACTTGTCTGAAATTTTTGTAAAGTAGAGCTTTGTCCTGTTTGTTTTACTTTCATCGATGCATATCTATGGATCTTGTCTCTGGATCAAAGTCTGAATCTGACGAAGGTACTCAGCAGTAGGTACGGTCGAAGCAAGGGTCCTCAAGAATGGAGCAGCCATCCTGCTATGCTAAGCCTCAGTGAAAACCTTCGCAATAGAAGGGCGCAAAGTGGACTGCCTCGTGAAATCAGCAGTAACGGTCTCGGTAGTATCCTGCAAGAGTCCAAACTGACGGAACACCCGGTCAGGAACGTAGAAAGTGGTAGCATGCAAGCCAGGAAACCAGATGCCGGGCCGCCCAGGAAGTCGTACTACGAGAGAGTGATAAACCCACTGCGGACAGAACCAGCAAATATCACCAGAAGAGTGGCCCTGGAGCCAACCGAGCCATGCATCGCCAGAGTGAAATAAGTGGTGAATCTCTATACGATCGTAAGTCAGTGACCCGCGAAGATGGGAAGGGTGTATAAAGAGATCCAAGCACTCTATGAGCCAAATCTGTAAAACAAAAGGCGCCCTGGCAGATAACATGGCCCCAGCAGTGCAGGCACGATCCAGTTCCATCAAAGTTTCACCAAGAACCAGCATGATGGCACTCTTCATTTTCCTCAAACCACAGGCAATGGGTATAAGAATGTCGGAGGATGACTGAAGAGGAAATAAGAAAGCATAGCGATCGATAAAGTGCTATGCCGTGTAACCTGATACCTGCTGTCATAAGGATCCCCAATGAGAGCGTAGACCGAAGAGAGATGCTCAAAATTGACTTGTCTATCATGTATAAAAGAGCCTGCGGCACTACGGGATATATGGAGAAGAGATGCCAAATCCTGAACATACCCAGCTTGCACCAGAGGAACAGTCAGATCCACAGAAGGATCAGTATGAAGAATAGTGTTGAACTCCTCAAACAGAGGACAAATCTCTTGGTAATCGAAACAGAAGACGTGGAGTGAAGGATCCCAATAATGAATAGCAGCTTGAAGCAAGCTTTCGTTTAGAGTCATCCATCGGAAGGAGAAGAGGTCGTTCAGTCTAGAGCACTCGAAGTTGAGCTTATCAATACCAGATAGAGTATCCATCCACAGGAAAAGGATTTGGGGACTGATGGGGGCTAATTGAAAAGGAAGAGAATGAAAAAAGAGAGTGTTTTGCAGAGTTTTGAAGAGAAGGGGGTATGAATAGAAGTGGATCTGCCCAGAACACAGAGCGGCACTCAAAAAGGCAAAACGGCACTCTATGATGTGTCGCGCGGCAGTCCGTGAATGCCGTGCGGCATTCTCTGATTGCCACAACGGCACTCATCGAGTGCCGCAAAGACCAAATTGAGTACCGCAAAAAGCCTACTTTTGGCCAGGATCTATTTGTACTATTTTCTGCCCACCTGCAAACAAAAAACTGAATAAAAGCAATAAAGCGTGCGCATCATGCAGCATGTACAACAAGACCAAGCTATGGTCACATTCATTCATCCATTCATTCATTTAAAGAGATAATAAGAGAAATAACATTCGCAGAAATCATAAAAGTGATGAAAAAAGGACCAAGCCATGGTCACAATCAGAAAAAGAAAAAAAGAGGAAGCAGTAAGCAATAAAATGCGGGGCCAAGCCATGGCTGCAATCATCAAAATAAGAGTATGCCTATCCTACCCCGGCTGTCCAAGAGCTGCCATCAAAATAAGTGTATGTATATATATAGTCATCCCAGTGTGTGTGACCTCTCCAGAAACACTCAGAAAATAAAAATAATAAAAAGAGAGGGGTCAACCCTGGCCCCGGCCTCGAGTCTGGCGGGTGACACGTCTGAGAGGCTCCTCCTCTGACTCTGTTCTACTCCCGCCAACTCCGCCTCCTCCTCCTCCTCCTCCTCCTCTGCCTCCGCCTCGGCCGCCACTTCTACCGCCACTGCTACCTCCACGGCGTCCAGCACCGCTACCTCCAGGGGCATCGCTGAAGGAAATGCCAAACTGCTGAAGCCGCTACTAGAGCTCCCCCACCAGTTGGGCGAACGCCCTGTTCTCCTCCACCTGAAAAAGAGAAAAAGTAAAATTCGGAAACTGTTGAGATAAAATGAAAATTTGAAGATAGAGCGGAGATTTTATCTGGGCCCTTAGCTGGGCCGCGGCCGCGGCCGTCGCCCGAGCTCCCTCATGCTGAAATCAAGAGCCGAAAATAAAAGATTAGTAAATAAGAGGTAGCCAAAATCAATGTGAAAGACGAAATAAATTCTTACCATCCACTCTCGCCCGAGGACCCACTATCGCACGCTGTGGGCATACGTCAAGCCCTCCTCCGCGTAAGCATGAGGGACATTGTCATACTGAAGAGGAATGGTAGGGGAACCATGGGAGAGCCGGGAAATCGTCGTCGAGAACTGCTCGCCGAAAGAAACAGTCAACATGGTCCAGTCCCACTCAGGTAAGGTAGGAGGACGAGTAGCAGCAGGGACATGCTGTAAACAACAAGAATGTAATATAAATAAAGAATAAAGAGAGAACTCAGGAAGGGATAGAGAAATCATGTACTCACCCGAGTCGCTTCCATCAGAGGGAAGTTCGGCATCAACCTTGCAGCATGGAAAGCTGTGTATCCCATGGGAGGGTCCAGGAAGTCGTGAATACCCAAGCCCATCAGAGCGGCCGTAAGTGCGCTACCCTGAAGCATGTCCGTGTCTCTCATAGAATCTGGAGGAGGGAATGGCACGAAGAATCTGGGAGCCGCCAAGGACTGCCTAGTAACCCTCTCTCCTAAGTAACATGCTCGGGCCTCTGGCCCATCGAGTAGTAATCTCATCGTGTCGCACCCACCCGATGCCCGTATCCCCGCAGAAGTAGTGGGAAGCACCCTGAGCCATGGCTGCCAACGAACGTGCGGCTCTCTCAAGTTTGTCAGGAACTTCCTGAACGTCGTAAAATCGCGAGCCCCGGTCTTTCGCCCGACCCTATCCTTCGCCCATTTTAGTCCCTGGGGCATGATGAGGGCGTCGGCATCACGTGTCTTAGGGGACATCATGTGAAGGTACTCGTGGGATCAAATCTCCAATAAAAATAAGAAAAGAAAAAAGGGGCGTGACTCTCGCAGTTTAAATAATTTTGAGAAGTAAATAAAAATGAAATAAAAATAAAAGAGGACGTACCTCCCACGCCCTCTAGAAACCACCCGTAGAAGCCGGCCGATCTCGGGAAACATCCCCCATATGCTTGTACAGGATGGCTAATCCTGCACCAGCCCAGTCGTACTCATGTATCCAGTCCATAGGATCCAAGGACGCTACCAGTGTGACGGAAATTCGGTCACCCTTGGTGCTCAGAAGAAAGCACCCCAGCATGTATATAAGGAAGCCCCGGGCCATCTGCTGGTTGGTAAAGCCCTGCTGGCCCCTGAAAGTATCCATAAACCACTTGACCGTGACCAAGGGCTCATCACGAATGACTCCCAAGAGTGGCTCGACCTGGTCCCACTTCGTTACCGCATCCAGGTATCGCAGGCGCTCCCCCCGAAGGGAATCCCAGTGATCATCGTAAAGTCGAGGGGGGTCATGGTCATCTCCCCGAAGTCAAAATGGAACGTGCTAGTAGTGTCCCATCAATGCTCTGCAAGGGTATCTATCTGTCGAAGATCATTCGAGCTCTTCGTCAAGAGCTTGATGAAATCTCCAAAGACTGTAGTAGTAACGAGACCCTTCACCGTCTCGTTCAGCTCCCCGTACCACTCAAAACCGTGAGCCAAGCTATCGTGCCCCTTCAACACGTCGGGCTGGAGCTGCAAAAGTTGCAAGAGTCAATGTCAGCAAGTGAATGAAAGAAAGGAGGAAAGGAAAGAAATTAAATGAAAAAAATAAATAATAAATGAATAAAAGAAGAACAATTGCAAAATCATGAGCATAAAAGTTGTATCCATGGGAGGGTGCATAGAGTCTCGTTTGATGTGCATCGCATTCATAAACTTTCGAACGATTTTTTCTAAAATGAAGAACGATGAACTGAATATGGGTAAATAAACGTGGTTCATAAGAACGACAATCGCATTAGATAAAAGCATAAGGAGTTTTGTTGTGCATCACATTCATAAGAAAGGATATAATGTCACTGTGGATACCGGGATTCCACCGCTTTGTTTGCTTTTCGTTTGAAATTTGATTTGAATCAAAGGAAGAAAATGGTCTGTTGAAAACAGATACAGAGTCACCACTTGGTCTTTAAGGAACCAAGAAACCTAAATTTGACTCACCCAAGCGGATAATGGCACCGGCCCTTCATAACCAAAGAACTTGGTTCGGGGTTTTGGTACGAGAGAGGAAGGAGCCTTTGTCACGACTAAAACACCCTCAACTCGCCTCGCCTTTCGACGGGCCTCAATTAGCATCTAAATAATCATTTTATACTATGTATGGTTCGACAATTAATACTATGATAGTATATTACATCACACAAGAATCTTGAAAAGGAAGATCAAAAGATAAGATATCATTCATAAGATCTACATCAAATATCATACAATGCAAAGTGAAATGCACACAAATAAACATAAGGAAAATCGTCTAATCATGTATCAAATAATCAAGACTTCCTAATCTAAAGGGGGACATGAATTGTTCTTGAAACAAATAATCAAAGAAATCAAAATATGCTTAGCACGCTAGCATGATGCATGTTAATCTTTGAGAAAAGAAAACTTCTCAATCCCCACGATGGATGAGAAAGGATGATTAGATCGAGGGGAAGCATAAACGTGTGATCAAATTCGTTCCTTATAATCTTCTTAGATTAGGAGCCATGAAAGCCCCAAATCTTGCATGGATGCAATGTATGATCCTAAAATGTGCAAAGGTTGTAGTGTGTTTTGTGTACATGGATTTCTAAAATGACTTAGAAGTCTAAAATGTGTATGAATGGAGGAATGAAATCAACATGGGATATGTACAAATGTAGTATGAACTACTTCCTAAGATATGAACTAATTTGGAATGCATATAAGCATCAAATTAAAGAATGAAAGTTAAAATGTGTTTGCTATGAATAGTGGACAGAACAGTAGCTAGATATTTTGAAAATTGAAAAGAGGGGTTAAGAATATTTTTAGTACATAATATTTTATGGAAATCTTCCTTATTGTGTCTAGAACACTACCCAAAAAGCCAATCTTTAATAACTATCACAGATTGAGAGAAATGATATAAACAATGAAGGTCACTCAGAAACAGAGTCCGTACTGTCGACTGAAATGTTAAAATATCTTAGAAAATGAAAACAGATGATCTAGGGGCCCATTTTATACAGAAAGCTTCCTAAGACATTGAAGTGTAAAGGAAAAATAAGTTAGGACCACCCCTTTTGGAAAAGGTTTCTAAAAAAGAAGTTGGATGTTAACCAAGCTGCTATGACAGCAGAGGCAAAATGTCTGGATGGAATGTTTGGGTCCAAATGGACCATTTTCAAGTACTTCCAAGTAAAACCAAAAATCGTGGGTGTTCTCCAATGAGTTAGGAAGACTTTCCAAGTGGCCTTGTATCCATATGTTGAGTATTGAGTTCTAGAAAAATCTTTGAACTCAGATTACTCACGGTTTTGAAAATTTTGGGAAAAACTAGAGTTTTCTTTCCTTGAGATTAAAATGAGGGGGGTTTTAAGAGGGGTTTTGAAGTAGATATTTTGAAAGCATATTTTCAATACTCAATGAAGGTTATAACCACTTAAAATTCCAACCTCAAACTCATCATCAAGAACCTCCAAGATTGTTGGAGAGATTTATTTTTATTTTGAACATAACTTCAAGAATACCTTGGAGGTATTGAAGTTATGATCATCATCTATCAAACATGTTTTTGAGGTCAAGAGCTACTATCCATAAGGATTCACTCACCCCAAACTTCATGTCATCATTTAGATGATTAAGGACTAGTAAGTAAATAAAGAAAATCAAAAAGAAATGAGATGAAAGGAGATGAACATTATATAAGCAAACAAGCAAATAGATATCAATCAATAGATGATATTCATGATGTATAGAACTTGTAGTTTGGTGTTTCACTCATATGTAATGACATTGGACATGGAAGAAGCTTCCATTCTCTTAAATGCTCACTAAAATGGTGGTTGGGTGTATTGAATCTTGAAGTAAATGGGAGTAATGATGTAAAAATAAAGGTTAGAACTCACTTTTGTTTTGAAAATCAAAGAAGGAAGCTTCTTTTCTCTGTATTCTAATCTTATCTCTACAACTTTCTCTCCCAAACTTTTTCTAAGCTTTCATTGGGTAATACTTGGGGCACAACCTTCATACAACTTTCATACAACCTCCCCAAAAGATGTGTCTATCTCTTTCCTGTGTCACTGTGGGGTCCAGTGACATCACAGGAGAGAGATAGACACATCTTTTGGGAAGGTTGTATGAAAGTTGTATGAAGGTTGTGTCCCAAATATTACTCACTTTCATTTGACTCCCCCAAAATGAAGAGCAATGGAAGGTTTAAACAGGCCAACTTGGGGTGGTTTTGGGGTTTTAGAAGTATTCCCATTGGCTCCAAACATCTGAAATCATAAAACTATGTCGTTTTGGTTTTTAATTAATCAAAATGGAACCCCAAAATTATTTACAAAAACACACTGTTCTGGAGGGTAGTGCCGCGGTGGCACTGGGCCAGTGCCGCGGCGACACTGCTCCTCCCTCGTCCAGATAATGCTGTTTAGGCCCACTGAGGTTCCGGTATTCGCGAAAAGGCCCTATTTCGTCCGAAATTCACAGAAAATGCATATGAAATCCAAACTGAGGTTGTGACATACCGTTGGAAAGGTAATAGAGTCTACCTTACATAAAAAATAGTTCGGGGATAGGTGACTTTGAAAAGTTTTGCGGTATTTGTGATAAAAGCCGATTTGATCACCTTTTTCGCCTTTGGAAATTCAAAATAGACTCGTTTTAAATCCCAAAATTATGTGCAATATACCGTTGGAAAGCTATTGACCTCTAGTATCTATGAAAAATATTTGAAAATTGTTAAGATTCCCCGATTTTAAAGTCAAATTCTGGTCAATTTGGTCAAACTTGGGATTCCCGGGAAGTTCTGGAAACTTCTAAGAGTTCCCAGGAGCTGACGTTTTCGCTCGATTTTCTTTTAAAACTCATTTTAATACTTTTCTCATGATCCAGAATGATTCCGGTGAATTTGGACGATTTCGTTCAAACTTGGTCAAACTTTGGTCAAACCTAGTCAAACTGGTCAACGGGGACTTTCCGGGAACTTCCGGGACTTCCGAGGGTTGCTGGGAGCTGACAATTTCATCCGATTTTTTCTTAAAAACTCATTTTATCACTTTTCTTATGACGTAGCATCTTTCCAGAACCTTTGGTCCAAATCTGGGAGCTTTTGGGCTTTCAGGAGCGTTTTGGTCATTTTGAGCATTCTGAGAGATAGAACTAACTTCCAGGAGTCCTTTTAAGTCTTTTTCGATCATTGTGAATCACCAAGCTATGGGTCCCCTAAATCTGATAGCCGAAAAAATGGGGTGTCTACAGTTTGCCCCTCTTTGGCATAAACTTGCGAGGCAACGCATGTCGCAAGCGAGTGCCAAAGCTTTGAAGAGACAGGACTTTTTGGAGGCTATAGATTTAGGATAAAAAGTGTTGCAAAAGATGCAATGATGCTGAGGTCTAGTGCTGGTCGTGCTCTGCGTGAGCTGCCTACATATCCCAGGGGGAATCAGACCAGGGCGTAGTTCAGGCACCAAGGGGCAAATCACGTATGCACAACAAGACAGACAGATGCTATGTTATGAGGAGGATATGCTATGCATGGATGAATTGTGTCATGAGTCCTATTATGCCTATTGTTATGATCCTAGCATGAGCAGGTGCTGTAGGGTGTGCCAGTTCGAGTGGGCTGGTGTTGTGCTGGTGACTGTGATGTGGATGACTCGGATGAGGACACCAAGGTTTAGAAGGCTCTGGGTCTAGGGGCAAACTTCTTAATTTTGGGAAGTGTGCTTCGTAAGCGAACGTAATTGGATGTGGGGTCCCAGAGGGCTATAATCGGAGATGCCGTTAGATAATTAACCGACGAACACGGAGGCCCTGGAAATTAAGAGACGGACACAAGAGTCCTGAGACGTCAAGTGATGGACATGAAATCCCGAGATGTCAAGCGATGAACATGGAAGCCCCATTGATTGACATAGAAGCCTAAGATTTTGAATGGGCACGACATATTTTGAACTAATGATGATTAATGAACCGACGATGTATGAATCGAGATGATGAGTCGATAATGGATTATTGTGACTGTCATGGATCGGATCAAATAGTTGGGCTAACCGCGACCGGAAGAAGTGTCGATGCACGAATCGAGATAATGAGTCAACACTAAACTACTGTGACTATCATGGGTTGGATTAACGATGTACTAATCGAGAAGATGAGTTGATAGTGAACTACTGTGACTGTCATGATTGAACTGACGTTGTACGAATCGATATGTCTGCTGGGGATTAAACTAAATCTGCTGGGGATGAAGCGACTCTTTCTGGGATCTCTCTTCGACTACTTCTCTTGATTGGGATCCATCAAAATCTTTTGGTGCTCAATCCAAGAGGGCCGATCGGGGCCTCCGGGAGCTGGTATCTTTCTGTTTCTGTCCTCAGGGGATGATGTAGGGTTCTCTCTTTTCTTGAACGGGAACCAGGACCTATCTCTGAATCTCTCACGGTTGATCAAATCTTTTGGTGCTCAATTCAAGAGGGCCGGTCGGGGCCTCCGGGAGCTGGTATCTTTCTGTTTCTGTCCTTGGAGGATGATGTAGGGTTCTTGGAGAATCTCTCTTTTCCTGATCGGGACCAGGACCCATCTCTGAATCTCTCACGGTTGATAAAATCTTTCGGCGCTCAATCCAAGAGGGCCGGTCGGGGCCTCTGGGAGCTGGTATCTTTCTGTTTCTGTCCTTGGGGGATGATGTAGGTTTATCGAAGAATCTCTCTTTTCTTGATCACGAACCAGGACTCATCTCTGAATCTCTCACGATCAAATCTTTCGGCGCTCAATCCAAGAGGGCCGGTCGGGGCCTCCGGGAGCTGGTATCTTTCTGTTTCTGTCCTTGGGGGATGATGTAGGTTTCTTGGAGAATATCTTTTCTTTTGTTTTGGTGCATCAGTCAAAATCCAGGATTCGTTGTAAGAACTCTCGTGTTTGATCAAAATTTGCGACGGTTGTCCTGAAACAGCCGATTCGGGCCTTCGGGAGTCGATTTTTCTCAGTTTTTGTCTACTGGAGGTAGCCCCGACAACTTTTGGACTATTGGGGGTAAAACCCCATAAATCTTGACCAGAATGGGCCACCGGGGCTGATCGGAGCCAAAAATGGGCTGAAAAAAGCCAAAACGGGGTGAAACGGAGCGAAAAGGGGCGAAGCGGGACCCGCAGGGGGCAGTGCCACGGTGGCATTGGACCACTGCCGCGGCGACAGTTGGCCAGTGCTGCGGTGGCACTGGGTGGCCGGAATCTATCTTTGTATATCTCGGGTTTTTGAGCTTTTCAAGCTCATTCTTGGCCATTTTGGGGTGTTTTTGGAGCCAAAATCCGTCAAAACGCAGCTTGTGCGCGCTCAGGTGAGTAATCTTTCCCCGTGGTTGGAATTTTGATTGGTGTTTTTGGTTTGCTCAAATTTTCAAGAAGAAAGTTTAACTTTGACTTCCATTTTCTTTGTAGATCCATGGCTTCGAGCTCAAGGAGACCGTCTAAGAAGGCCAAGGAACGAATGAAAGCCGAGATGCAGACCCCGGACTTGATTTTACGGGACCCCCAACGTCATCTTTCGGCCGCGGCTCTAGCGAGCTTGGTATGTGAAACTTTCGACAGTTTAGGACCATTTTCATGTATTGTGCTAGTTTTGTGAGCCGTAGTGTGCACCTAGAGATCGTTAGAAGTCCGATTTGTGCTTGAATGTTGATTTTGTGAATTTAGGATTTGGGTTATGAATAGTGATTTTGTGCATCATTTTTATCGTCTTCATCGTGTGCAGGTGCCGGAAGTGACATTGAAGGGCCACGGTAGCCTCGCTCATACTTTCCTATGGTATACTCAACTCTCGCCCGCCGTTAAGAGGATGATGGATGATGTCGGGTTTGGAGGCTTTGTCCGTCTGGTTTCGAAGAGCAGCAACGATTTGTCACACTTTTATGGTCTAGCTGAGAGGTGGTGGGACACCACCAATACTTTTCACCTGCCGTTTGGTGAGATGACCATGACGCCCTTTGATTTCTCCACGATTACCGACTTGAGGGTTAGCGGGAAACGCCTGATTCTGGACTACTTCTACGAGATCGACCTGGAGGCTGTAGAGGTGTTGATTGGGGCTGTTCCCCCTAATCAGGAGAGGCACTGGTTTCCTTATGGCTGGCTTTACCGGCTTATGGCAGAGGGAATCATAACTTGAACAATTCCCAGCTTTTGAGGGTGTATCTTCTGTATGTCCTTGGTTGCTCGATCTTTGCAATGCGGAACGACCGGGTGAGCTTGAGACTCCTTTCTTGCCTGGAGACCATTGATGAGATCCCCTCCTACGACTGGGGCGGTGCTGCCTTGGCCCATCTTTACAAGCACATGGGTGAGGTCTCTCGGGGTGATGTTAAATCGACAGGGGGATTCTGGCGAGCTTGGGAGGTATGTACTGCATCTTCTTTCATCTTTTAGCTTTTCAATTTCTGTACTCTTTCTGACTTTCTCCTTTGTCTGTGCAGCTTTGGAGCTTTGAGTACTTGAAGATGTTAGCTCCCTCCCCTGCGGATGAATCAGGTGAGGACGAGGATGGCATGGCTCCTGTGCCTCTGTTCCCACGAGGCTTGAGATGGTGGAGGGATGTTGTCGGGGTGAAGAGCAGGGCTCATCGGATTGTTTTGCTCAGAAACTTCTTAACCAAGCTGACGGCAGCTAGTGTTGATTGGACGCCTTGGGAGCGCGTCGCCTATGCTACTGACACGACTAAAAAGTTGTGCGCTCTTGTACAACACCCAAGTGTAGGTGATCATGCAAGTAATACTGGATAAGTCCAGGTCGATCCCACAGGGAAGGAATAGGGAGAATGTCTACTAAGTTATAACCTAAAGCAAAAGAAAAGAAAATAAGAATATAAAAGTGGAGATTCTACGAATCCTAATGAATTAAATAAAACTAAATAATAAACTAAGAATATAGAACATACCTAATTAAACAGATAAACTAAAGGTTTTGGAAATACGTGAATTCACATTGGTCCTAACCATCTACAATGCAAATTCATTAACGTTCTATGGAGTTCATTCCTTTTCAGCATTCCGTATTTTTCTAAAGATAAAGAATCAGTAGCCCTTTCATGACCGGGACTACATCATCACATTTGATTCAGATACATGGAAGATGGTTTAAAACAATGGTAATTACTTGCACTCTAAATGGTGTTAGCATTCAAAGTGGTTTTCAAAAGTCATTGAAGAAAAGGCCTTAAGGCTTTAAGTTCTAAAAACTGTTGTGACAAACTGAGCTTTTTGGGACAATTTGATGACAGATTTCTAAAACAGAAAGTCATGGAATACTTAAAAGAATCATCTCAGGAATTAACATGTTCGATCGATCAAAGAGCTCTCGATCGATCGGATAGCATCATCCTTCAATCGATCGAAATACCTTCGATCGCTTGACTATCTCTGGTTCGATCGATCGAAATACCGTCGATCGATCGAGCCCAAGTTTTCTAAAGATTGCATGGAAGAGGCTTAGAATCAATATATCATCACATATTTCCAACGTCTAAACTACAGAAACATGGTTAAACTAATACAGGAATAACAAACTAGAGCAATCATAGCATATAAACTAATAGCAATCAAATAACAAGAATTGGAAAGAAAAACCTGGATATAATCTGAAATAAACTTGAAATAAACATGAAAGAAACTTGAATCTTCAATAATCTTCAGTAAATCAATGGAAAAGAGGAAGAAGAAGATTAATCTAACCTAAACTACTCCTAATCTAACCCTAAAACTACCCTAAACTGCTGTTTTTCGCGTTTTGGAGCGTCCTCCCTTCATCTGGCGTCAAAACGGCTTATATATAGGGTTCCCGCAGAGTTCACGCAACTTTTGGATGAAAATAAAGTTCGATCGATCGAGCTTAGTTCGATCGATCGAAAGTTCGATCGATCGAAGGTTCGATCGATTGAACTCTTCTTCAATCGCTTGAACTCTCTGATTTTGACAGCACTGCGCACCGATGGGAGAATGGCCATAACGTTTTACTCGGACCTCGGATTGACCTCCCGTTTGCGGCCACGCGACCGTAACTCAAAGATCTACATTTTATATCTCTGGGAAAATATTCCAAATCTGAATTCTTCATTGTCAAAATTGGTGTTTTCCCAGCTGCTTCTGTTGTTCTCTTCACCAGAATCACTTTCTATGCAATGGTTGCTTCCTATAACCTGCAAAATGGTGTAAAAACATATATTTGAGTCTCAACATCATAGAAAACACTTAATCATTGATGTGCATCTAAATCTAGGGACTTGGGGATAAAAGTATGCATAAAAGACTATGAAATACGCTATGAATATGCATTTTTCACCTCTAATCACACCCCCAACTAGCTCGTTGCTAGTCCCTAGCAGTGAAGCGAACTACAGCAGTGTTTATTTAAACTCTAAGAATTGAAAACAAAAGAAAGTAAAAATCCTAAATCACTTTCGCAGGAATCGCAATTGCATTTAGCATATGCAACTAGCCTTTAAACCCCTAGGTTCCCCCTAGTGGACGAGTGTTGTCTCGTGAGGGTTTGCAGTGAATCTACCCACAAAATTCATGTTTATGGTAATGGTTCTCATTTAAATGTTTTCAAGAAATATTCCTCTCATTTAGTAATATAGTTAAGCTCAACAATCTCATGAAACTCTCTAGTAAGCCATAGCAATGCAACACACACATTACAGTTAATCTACTATCAAAGTCATTAGAATATTCCATACCTATTAATCTTCAAGTGTGTGTGTAAATGGACAGCCAAAATACAAAACTTTAATTTCAAAGCTTGCATAACCTAAGACACTATCAAGACGTTCATTTTGACTCAACTCTCACTGGGATTACACTCTCAAGATGAAATCACTCCGAATTAGGTGTAATAATTATCACTCATGATATACAAGCTATAAAGAGTAAATATAAATGGAATCCAATGCTTCTCATATCTAAATAGAAAAACGGACATTTTAGTGCACAAAGTCTCATGAAATGATACTTTTCACTAGAAGAGCGAGATACCGTGAATAACTCTCTCATTACCTTAACTTCAAATCCAATTTACTTAAAATCATCAGGACTTTGAAAAAGAGGTGTTAGATTAAAACGAAAAAGGCTCGTGATATTCAATTGGGTCAAAGGATGTGATTGGAATGTCTACTATAACTTTTCAAACTTCCCACATCTCCAATCTCTCTCTTCTTCTTTTCTTTTATATATTTTTTTCACAGTCTTCTTTCCAATCCTTTTTTTTTCTTTTGTAACAACCATTGGCATTTTTTTTTCTTTTTCTTCTCATGCTTTTCTTTTTTCTTTCATTTTTTCTTTGCCAACTTTCCCTTATTCACACTTACATACTTCTTGTTAACGCAACACATCCCAATCACACCTAAATAAAGAACTGATGCTTGAACTCCTAATTTGGAGTTAGGTATAGACTTTTGGATTGTAATGACAAGGTGATTATGATAAGCTCAAGAGGTGAATTAAAGGAATAGCATCGAGGTAGGCCAAGGCTGTATTATCCATGTATGGTCAAAAGATGGCCTAAATCATCTTCTAAGTTAATAGGATAATTCATTTCAGTAAATTCAAGAGCTCTAAAGTTTGGTAAATCCTGAACGTTCTCTTCTAGTGATCAGTCAAAATGAAGTAGAAAAATGAGACTTTCAACGAATTAATACGCTTTTCAAAAAGTAAGAGTAATTTTATAAAACCCTCAAAAACAAAGAATGGCACAAAAGCTCACTTGAGTTATTAGTCTCCACTACAGTCTTTCAAGACACTTAAACTATGCTTACTAATCTATTTTAGATAAGTACAAGGTTGTCACAACGTGCTCAAAGTATTTGAAGATTAAAAAGCATAGAATATACTATAACTAAGATAGTAAAGAAACTACCATAGTATATCACATACTAATAACATACAGAAAATAACACTACTGCATCATAACTAACTACATTAACTAATAGAAAAATACAAGAACCATTTTATTATATTTAAATAAAATTAAAAATTTCAAAATTTTTGCAAAATTTTGATTTACTGAGTCATGTTGCTAAGCAGGTATATTGACATTAAAGCACCACAAAAAGATATGAGGCATGCAATGGCTCACTCCCCCCAACTAAAACTAAACATTGTCCACAATGTTCTAAACTAAACACATGGATATGTAAAGTAAAGCGAGAGAAGGAAGGATTTTACCTCGAAGCGTAAATATCAATTTTTTTCAAGCTACCTGCAAGATCATTAGTAGCAACAAGGAAACATAGATACAACTACTCTGTAAATAAATTCGGTTAATCAAGATTTTTATCATAGATTAACAACCGAAATTTTTGAGGATCTTCCCAATAAAATAATTTAACAGTGAGAAGAATGTTGGGATCCTCATAAAAATGCAACTCCCCCCAACTAATGTCAGGCTCAAGGTCAGAGGAGATGATGCAAAACCTATGGCTTCCAAATTTTTTTGGGACAGTTATAAAAGATATACCACACTTTTTAGGAATCATAATCAAGGAAAGATCTTTGGTGTTGGTATTTTCTATAACAGCCTCAATTTTTTTATTATCAACAACAGGCGGAGGCCATGGTTCAATAAAAGTGGTAGGGTCTAAGTAATATTCTAATGAAGCTTTACTACCCTCCTCTTGTTCTAGAACAGAATCTATAGAGATGTGATCATATGAATTGGATTTCTGTTCTATGTACATTGATTTGGACTGGACTTGGATAAAGCAATCTATTTGGGCCTCAATGTCATTATTATTCAAGAAGGTCAAGCAGTCTAGGAGATTACTAGCTTCTTGTTGAAGTTTAAGATCATCAAATGTGGGCCCAATATTTTCCAAGTCTTCTCTCAAAGAATTTTGAAAGTTAAAATTTTGTGAAGAACATGTGCTAGTATCCTTACCATCCTCTTCCACAACACATTCTGTTTGTTCACGAATGGGGTACACATAACATTCAGGACGAGAGCTTTGATTGATAGCAAGGATAGGTGATGGGCAACTTGGTGACACCACCTCTTCGGTCGAAAGAGGTGAGGGTTCATGAATATCACAAGAATCTAAATCAGATTTAGATTTTTCAATTATGTCCTCTCTAGGGTCACTTTCAAAGGTAGGGGTAGAGTCAACAGGGGACTCTTCCTTTCCTAATTGCGTGCAATCATCTAAACTCTCGTCATCTTTTAAAACCTTATTCTCATCCTTGTAACTCTCCTCACTATATATGTCATCTATTGAGGTGCTCTGGACAAAGAGATTGTGCAGTTTTATCCAGGCAGTGAAGGAGTTGATGTCTGGGGTTGTATATTGAGGAGAAGATGGTTCTACAACTTCATGCTCAATGGTTTGGTTTTGGAGTTCTTGTTGGGTTATCACTTTCTCAAATGAGTTGTTAACCTCACTCAGTATGAACCCATCATTGTCCTCTAATTCCATTCCATTGTTAGTGTCTTGAAATTCAGGTTGTAGCGTTGAAGGACTGGTATCGTCTTCTAAAGGTTGGCTATCAAATGCTTGTTGATATCTAGCTCCTAATTTATCAATTGCACTCTCTAGCCTTTTCATTTCACTAAGCAGCAATTCTAACATACCATTATCCTCAACTTGGTTATTCTCCTCATTATAATTATATGAAGTTTCCCTCTATTGTTGTTGGTAATAGTCCCCTTCCCATTGTGTTTGTGTGCAAGACTCCCCAGAAGGAAAGTCTTGGTGCATTTGGTAATCGTGGGAACTACTACTATATCCTACACTATCACTTTGGTTATATCCCCATCGCGATTGATAGAACTCTCCAGGTGGAGGTTCTTGATACGTTTGATAACATGGGGGACTAACACGATGGTTTTCCCATTGTGGTGATTGGTAGCACTCAGGTTGATAATGTGCATCATATGTGGGTGCTTGCCAACTCGGGGTATAGTTCTCATTACCTAATGTGTACCCATTCGTGGTATTTGTGTTGTATGGAGGGTAATATGGATAAGACATGTTTACCCAAAATATTTAAACAAAAGAAATTTTTTTTTTCTTGTGAGAGAAAAAGTCCAATGATTTTTTTTTTTTTTTTAAGTAAAAGAAGAAAAATGGAAAAACTTAGTAAAATCCTAACCTAGTTGCCTTCCCCGGCAACGGCGCCAAAAACTTGACACGACTAAAAAGTTGTACGCTCTTGTGCAACACCCAAGTGTAGGTGATCGTGCAAGTAATACTGGATAAGTCCAGGTCGATCCCACAGGGAAGGAATAGGGAGAATGTCTACTAAGTTATAACCTAAAGCAAAAGAAAAGAAAATAAGAATATAAAAGTGGAGATTCTACGAATCCTAATGAATTTAATTAAACTAAATAATAAACTAAGAATATAGAACATACCTAATTAAACAGATAAACTAAAGGTGTTGGAAATACGTGAATCCACATTGGTCCTAACCATCTACCATGCAAATTCATTAACGTTCTATGGAGTTCATTCCTTTTCAGCATTTCGTATTTTTCTAAAGATAAAGAATCAGTAGCCCTTTCATGACCGGGACTACATCATCACATTTGATTCAAATACATGGAAGGCGGTTTAAAACAATGGTAATTACTTGCACTCTAAATGGTGTTAGCATTCAAAGTGGTTTTCAAAAGTCATTGAAGAAAAGGCCTTAAGGCTTTAAGTTCTAAAAATTGTTGTGACAATCTGAGCTTATTGGGACAATTTGATGACAGATTTCTAAAACAGAAAGTCATGGAATACTTAAAAGAATCATCTCAGGAATTAACATGTTCGATCGATCGAAGAGCTCTCGATCGATCGGATAGCATCATCCTTCAATCGATCGAAATACCTTCGATCGCTTGACTATCTCTGGTTCGATCGATCGAAATACCTTCGATCGATCGAGCCCAAGTTTTCTAAATATTTCATGGAAGAGGCTAAGAATCAATATATCATCACATATTTCCAACGTCTAAACTACAAAAACATGGTTAAACTAATACAGGAATAACAAACTAGAGCAATCATAGCATATAAACTAATAGCAATCAAATAACAAGAATTGGAAAGAAAAACCTGGATATAATCTGAAATAAACTTGAAATAAACATGAAAGAAACTTGAATCTTCAATAATCTTCAGTAAACCAATGGAAAAGAGGAAGAAGAAGATTAATCTAACCTAAACTACTCCTAATCTAACCCTATAACTACCCTAAACTGCTGTTTTTCGCGTTCTGGAGCGTCCTCCCTTCGTCTGGCGTCAAAACGGCTTATATATAGGGTTCCCGCAGAGTTCACGCAACTTTTGGATGAAAATAAAGTTCGATCGATCGAGCTTAGTTCGATCGATTGAACTCTTCTTCAATCGCTTGAACTCTCTGATTTTGACAGCACTGCGCACCGATGGGAGAATGGCCATAACGTTTTACTCGGACCTCGGATTGACCTCCCAATTGCAGCCACGCGACCGTAACTCAAAGATCTACATTTTATATCTCTGGGAAAATATTCCAAATCTGAATTCTTCATTGTCAAAATTGGCGTTTTCCCAGCTGCTTCTGTTGTTCTCTTCACCAGAATCACTTTCTATGCAATGGTTGCTTCCTATAACCTGCAAAATGGTGTAAAAACACATATTTGAGTCTCAACATCATAGAAAACACTTAATCATTGACGTGCATCTAAATTTAGGGAATTGGGGATAAAAGTATGCATAAAAGACTATGAAATACGCTATGAATATGCATTTTTCACCTCTAATCAGCTACCCCGGAGAAGATTCAAGCGGTCAAACCCCTTTCCTCTAATCGACTCCTGATGGAGAGCACCGAGTGCAGGCAGTGGTTCCTTGGCGAGAGAGTGTCCCGACAGGTGGTTGGTGGTTCCAGGTATCGCGTCCCTCATAATCCCCCTACGATGAATGCTAGTAAACTTTCTGGTGATGCTCTAATAGCGGTGACACACGAATAATCTTGTGTGCGTTTGTGTGCTACACCCAAGTGTAGGTGATCGTGCAAGTAATATAGTACTGGAAGTCCAGGTCGATCCCATAGGGAAGGAATAGGGAGAATGTCTACTAAGTTATAACCTAAAGAAAAGAAAATAAAAATGAATAATTGGAGGTGTACTAACAAATCCTAATCAATTAAATTAAACTAAATAATAAACTAAAGCATAAAGAAACATAACTAATTAAATAGATAAACTAAAGGTGTTGGAAACACGTGAATCCACATTAATCCTAACCATCTACCATGCATATTCATTAACGCTCTATGGAGTACATCCCTTTTTAGTATTCCGTATTTTTCTAAAGATAAAGAATCAATAGCCCTTTCATGATCGGGACTACATCATCACAAGTGATTTAAAATACTTAGAAGACGGTTTAAAACAATGGTTATTACTTGCACTCTAAATGGTGTTAGCATTCAAAGTAGTTTTCAAAAGTCATTGAAGAAAATAGCCTTAAGGCTTTAAGTTCTAAAAACTGTTGTGACAAACTGAGCTTATTGGGACAATTTGATGACAGATTTCTAAAACAGAAAGTCATAGAATACTTAAAAGAATCATCTCAGGATTTAACATGTTCGATCGATCGAAGCGCTCTCGATCGATCGGACAGCATCATCCTTCAATCGATTGAAATACCTTCGATCGCTTGACTATGGCTCTGGTTCGATTGAAACATCGATTCTTAGCCTCTGCCATGCAATCTTTAGAAACTTTGGGCTCGATCGATCGAAGGTATTTCGATCGATCGAAATACCTTCGATCGATCGAGCCCAAAGTTTCTAAAGATTGCATGGCAGAGGCTAAGAATCGATGTTTCATCACATATTTCCAACGTCTAAACTACGAAAACATGAATATATTAATACAGAAACAGTAACCTAGAGTAATCATAGCAACTAGATTAACAAACAATCAAATAAAGAAAAGGAAAGGAAAAACCTGGAATAATCTAGATATAACTTGTATTAAACTTGAAATAAACTTGAATCTTGAACAATCTTCAATATAATACTGAAAAGGTGGAAGAAAAACATTAATCTAACCTAATCTACTCCTAAACTAACCCTAAAACTACCCTAAACTGCTGTTATCTGCGTTCTGGAGCATCCTCCTTTCGTCTGGCGTCAAAACGACGTATATATAGGGTTCCCGCAGAGTTTACGCAACTTTTGGGTGAATACAAAGTTCGATCGATCGAGCTTAGTCCGATCGATCGAAGGTTCGATCGATTGAACTCTCTTCAATCGCTTGAACTCTCTGATTTTTGACAACACTACGCACCGATGGGAGAATCGCCATAACTTTTTACTCGGACCTCGAATTAACCTCCCGTTTGCGGCCACGCGACCGTAACGCAAAGATCTACATTTCATATTTCTTGGACAATCTTCCAAATCTGAAGTCTTCATTGTCAAAAATGGTATTTTCTCAGCTGCTTCTATTGTTCTCTTCACCAGAATCACTTTCTATGCAATGGTTGCTTCCTAGAACCTGCAAAATGGTGTAAAAACACATATTTGAGTCTCAACATCATAGAAAACATTTAATCATTGATGTGCATCTAAATCTAGGGACTTGGGGATAAAAGTATGCATAAAAGACTATGAAATACGCTATGAATATGCATTTTTCACCTCTAATCAGCTACCCCGGAGAAGATTCAAGCGGTCAAACCCCTTTCCTCTTATCGACTCCTGATGGAGAGCACCGAGTGCAGGCAGTGGTTCCTTTGCGAGAGAGTGTCCCGACAGGTGGTTGGTGGTTCCAGGTATCGCGTCCCTCATAATCCCCCTGCGATGGATGCTAGTAAACTTTCTGGTGATGCTCTAATAGCGGTGACACGCGAATAATCTTGTGTGCGCTTGTGTGCTACACCCAAGTGTAGGTGATCGTGCAAGTAATATAGTACTGGAAGTCCAGGTCGATCCCACAGGGAAGGAATAGGGAGAATGTCTACTAAGTTATAACCTAAAGAAAAGAAAATAAAAATGAATAATTGGAGGTGTACTAGCAAATCCTAATCAATTAAATTAAACTAAATAATAAACTAAAGCATAAAGAAACATAACTAATTAAATAGACAAACTAAAGGTGTTGGAAACACGTGAATCCACATTAATCCTAACCATCTACCATGCATATTCATTAACGCTCTATGGAGTATATCCCTTTTCAGTATTCCGTATTTTTCTAAAGATAAAGAATCAATAGCCCTTTCATGACCGGGACTACATCATCACAAGTGATTTAAAATACTTAGAAGACGGTTTAAAACAATGGTTATTACTTGCACTCTAAATGGTGTTAGCATTCAAAGTGGTTTTCAAAAGTCATTGAAGAAAATAGCCTTAAGGCTTTAAGTTCTAAAAACTGTTGTGACAAACTGAGCTTATTGGGACAATTTGATGACAGATTTCTAAAACAGAAAGTCATAGAATACTTAAAAGAATCATCTCAGGATTTAACATATTCGATCGATCGAAGCGCTCTCGATCGATCGGACAGCATCATCCTTCAATCGATTGAAATACCTTCGATCGCTTGACTATGGCTCTGGTTCGATCGATCGAAATACCTTCGATCGATCGAGCCCAAAGTTTCTAAAGATTGTATGGCAGAGGCTAAGAATCGATGTTTCGTCACATATTTCCAACGTCTAAACTACGAAAACATGAATATATTAATACAGAAACAGTAACCTAGAGTAATCATAGCAACTAGATTAACAAACAATCAAATAAAGAAAAGGAAAGGAAAAACCTGGAATAATCTAGATATAACTTGTATTAAACTTGAAACAAACTTGAATCTTGAACAATCTTCAATATAATACTGAAAAGGAGGAAGAAAAACATTAATCTAACCTAATCTACTCCTAAACTAACCCTAAAACTACTCTAAACTGCTGTTTTCTGCGTTCTGGAGCGTCCTCCTTTCGTCTGGCGTCAAAACGACGTATATATAGGGTTCCCGCAGAGTTTACGCAACTTTTGGGTGAATATAAAGTTCGATCGATCGAGCTTAGTTCGATCGATCGAAGGTTCGATCGATTGCACTCTCTTCAATCGCTTGAACTCTCTGATTTTTGACAACACTACGCACCGATGGGAGAATGGCCATAACTTTTTATTCGGACCTCGAATTGACCTCCCGTTTGCGGCCACGCGACCGTAACGCAAAGATCTACATTTCATATTTCTTGGACAATCTTCCAAATCTGAAGTCTTCATTGTCAAAAATGGCATTTTCTCAGCTGCTTCTATTGTTCTCTTCACCAGAATCACTTTCTATGCATTGGTTGCTTCCTATAACCTGCAAAATGGTGTAAAAACACATATTTGAGTCTCAACATCATAGAAAACACTTAATCATTGATGTGCATCTAAATCTAGGGAATTGGGGATAAAAGTATGCATAAAAGACTATGAAATACGCTATGAATATGCATTTTTCACCGCTAATCTCACCCCCAACTAGCTCGTTGCTAGTCCCTTGCAATGAAGCGAACTACAACAGTGTTTATTTAAACTCTAAGAATTGAAAACAAAAGAAAGTAAAAATCCTAAATCACTTTCGCAGGAATCGCGATTGCATTTAGCGTATGCAACAAGCCTTTAAACCCCTAGGTTCCCCCTAGTGGACGAGTGTTGTCTCGTGAGGGTTTGCAGTGAATCTACCCACAAAATTCATGTTTAAGGTAATGGTTCTCATTTAAATGTTTTCAAGGAATTTTTTTCCTCTCATTTAGGAATGTAGTTAAGCTCAACAATCTCATGAAACTCTCTAGTATGCCATAGCCATGCAACACACACATACTAGTTAATCTACTATCAAAGTCATTAGAATGTTCCATACCTATTAATCTTCAAGTGTGTGTGTGAATGGACAACCAAAATACAAAACTTTAATTTCAAAGCTTGCATAACCTAAGATACTATCAAGACGTTCATTTTGACTCAACTCTCACCGGGATTACACTCTCAAGATGAAATCACTCCGAATTAGGTGTAATAATTGTCACTCATGATATGGAAGCTATAAAGAGTAAATGTAAATGGAAACAAAGGCTTCTCATATCTAAATAGAAAAATGGACATTTTAGTGCATAAAGTCTCATGAATGGATACTTTTCACTAGAAGAGCGAGATACCGTGGATAACTCTCTCATTACCTTAACTTCAAATCCAATTTACTTAGCATCATTAGGACTTTGAAAAAGAGGTGTTTGGTTAAGAAGAAAAAGGCTCGTGATATTCAATTGGGTCAAAGGATGTGATTAAAATGTCTACTATAACTTTTCAAACTTCCCACATCTCCAATCTCTCTCTTCTTCTTTTCTTTTATTTATTTTTTTCACACTCTTCTTTTCATTCCTTTTTTTTTCTTTTGTAACAACCATTGGCATTTTTTTTTTCTTTTTCTTCTCATGCTTTTCTTTTTTTCTTTCATTTTTTTCTTTGCCAACTTTCCCTTATTCATACTAACATACTTCTTGTTAACGCAACACATCCCAATCACACCTAAATAAAGAACTGATGCTTGAACTCCTAATTTGGAGTTAGGTATAGACTTAAGGATTGTGAAGACAAGGAAAATATGATAAGGCTCAAAGGGTGAAATAATGGAATATCATAGAGGTATGTCAAGACTGTATTATTCATGTATGGTCAAAAGATGGCCTAAATCATTTTCTAAGTTAATAGGATTATTCATTTCAGTAAATTCAAGAGCTCTAAAGTTAGTAAATCCTGAACGTTCTCTTCTAGTAATCAGTCAAAATGAAGAAAATTGAGACTTACAACGAATTAAAACGCTTTTCAAAAAGTAAGAGTAATTTTATAAAACCCTCAAAAATAAAAGAATGGCACAAAAGCTCACTTGGGTTATTAGTCTCTACTACAGTCTCTCAAAACACCTAAGCTATGCTTACTAATCCATTATAGCCAAGTACAAGGTTGTCACAATGTGCTCAAAGTTGTTTGAAGATTAAAAAGCACAGAATATACTATAACTAGGATATTAAACAAACTACTATAGTGTATCACATACTAATAACATACAGAAAATAACACTAATGCATCATAACTAACTACATTAACTATGAGAGAAATACAAGAACCATTTTATTATCTTTAAAAATAAAAATAAAATTTTTAAATTTTGTCAATTTTAATTTACTGAGTCATGTTGCTAAGCAGGTATATGACACTAAAGTACAACAAAAAGATATGAGGCATGCAATGACTCACTCCCCCCAACTAAAACTAGACATTGTCCTCAATGTTCTAAACTAAACACATGGACATGTAAAGTAAAGCGAGGGAAGGAAGGATTTTACCTCGAAGCGTTAATATCCATTTTTTTCAAGCTACCTGCAAAATCATTAGTAGCAACAAAGAAACATAGATACAACTACTCAGTAAATAAATTCGGTTAATCAAGATTTTTATCATAGATTAACAACCGAAATTTTTGAGGATCTTCCCAATAAAATAATTTAACAGTGAGAAGAATGTTGGGATCCTCATAAAAATGCAACTCCCCCCAACTAATGTCAGGCTCAAGGTCAAAGGAGATGATGCAAAACCTATGGCTTCCAATTTTTTTTGGGACTGTTATAAAAGATATACCACACTTTTTAGGAATTATAATCAAGGAAAGATCTTTGGTGTTGGTATTTTCTATAACAGCCTCTATTTTTTTATTATCAACAACAGGCGGAGGCCATGGTTCAATAAAAGTGGTAGGGTCTAAGTAATATTCTAATGAAGCTTTACTACCCTCCTCTTGTTCTAGAACAGAATCTATAGAGATGTGATCATATGAATTGGATTTCTGTTCTATGTACATTGATTTGGACTGGACTTGCATAAAGCAATCTATTTGGGCCTCAATGTCATTATTATTCAAGAAGGTCAAGCAGTCTAGGAGATTACTAGCTTCTTGTTGAAGTTTAAGATCATCAAATGTGGGCCCAATATTTTCCAAGTCTTCTCTCAAAGAATTTTGAAAGTTAAAATTTTGTGAAGAACATGTGCTAGTATCCTTACCATCCTCTTCCACAACACATTCTGTTTGTTCACGAATGGGGTACACATAACATTCAGGACGAGAGCTTTGATTGATAGCAAGGATAGGTGATGGGCAACTTGGTGACACCACCTCTTCGGTCGAAAGAGGTGAGGGTTCATGAATATCACAAGAATCTAAATCAGATTTAGATTTTTCAATTATGTCCTTTCTAGGGTCACTTTCAAAGGTAGGGGTAGAGTCAATAGGGGACTCTTCCTTTCCTAATTGCGTGCAATCACCTAAACTCTCGTCATCTTTTAAAACCTCATTCTCATCCTTGTAACTCTCCTCACTATATATGTCATCTATTGAGGTGCTCTGGACAAAGAGATTGTGCAGTTTTATCCAGGCAGTGAAGGAGTTGATGTCTGGGGTTGTATGTTGAGGAGAAGATGGTTCTACAACTTCATGCTCAATGGTTTGGTTTTGGAGTTCTTGTTGGGTTATCACTTTCTCAAATGAGTTGTTAACCTCACTCGGTATGAACTCATCATTGTCCTCTAATTCCATTCCATTGTTAGTGTTTTGAAATTTAGGTTGTAGCGTTGAAGGACTGGTATAGTCTTCTAAACGTTGGCTATCAAATGCTTGTTGATATCTAGCTCCTAATTTATCAATTGCACTCTCTAGCCTTTTCATTTCACTAAGCAGCAATTCTAACATACCATTATCCTCAACTTGGTTATTCTCCTCATTATAACTATATGAAGTTTCACCCCATTGTTGTTGGTAATAGTCCCCTTCCCATTGTGTTTGTGTGCAAGACTCCCCAGAAGGAAAGTCTTGGTGCATTTGGTAATCGTGGGAATTACTACTATATCCTACACTATCATTTTGGTTATATCCCCATTGCGATTGATAGAACTCTCCAGGTGGAGGTTCTTGATACGTTTGATAACATGGGGGACTAACACGATGGTTTTCCTATTGTGGTGATTGGTAGCACTTAGGTTGATAATGTGCATCATATGTGGGTGCTTGCCAACTCGGGGTATAGTTCTCATTACCTAATGTGTACCCATTCGTGGTATTTGTGTTGTATGGAGAATAATATGGATAAGACATGTTTACCCAAAATATTTAAACAAAAGAAACGTTTTTTTTTCTTGTGAGAGAAAAAGTCCAATGATTTTTTTTTTTAAAGTAAAAGAAGAAAAATGGAAAAACTTAGTAAAATCCTAACCTAGTTGCCTTCCCCGGCAACGTCGCCAAAAACTCGACACGCGAATAATCTTGTGTGCGCTTGTGTGTTACACCCAAGTGTAGGTGATCGTGCAAGTAATATAGTACTGGAAGTCCAGGTCGATCCCACAGGGAAGGAATAGGGAGAATGTCTACTAAGTTATAACCTAAAGAAAAGAAAATAAAAATGAATAATTGGAGGTGTACTAACAAATCCTAATCAGTTAAATTAAACTAAATAATAAACTAAAGCATAAAGAAACATAACTAATTAAATAGATAAACTAATGGTGTTGGAAACACGTGAATCCACATTAATCCTAACCATCTACCATGCATATTCATTAACGCTCTATGGAGTACATCCCTTTTCAGTATTCCGTATTTTTCTAAAGATAAAGAATCAATAGCCCTTTCATGACCGGAACTACATCATCACAAGTGATTTAAAATACTTAGAAGACGGTTTAAAACAATGGTTATTACTTGCACTCTAAATGGTGTTAGCATTCAAAGTGGTTTTCAAAAGTCATTAAAGAAAATAGCCTTAAGGCTTTAAGTTCTAAAAACTGTTGTGATAAACTGAGCTTATTGGGACAATTTAATGACAGATTTCTAAAACAGAAAGTCATGGAATACTTAAAAGAATCATCTCAGGATTTAACATGTTCGATCGATCGAAGCGCTCTCGATCGATCGGACAGCATCATCCTTCAATCGATCGAAATACCTTCGATCGTTTGACTATGGCACTGGTTCGATCGATCGAAATACCTTCGATCGATCGAGCCCAAAGTTTCTAAAGATTGTATGGCAGAGGCTAAGAATCGATGTTTCATCACATATTTCCAACGTCTAAACTACGAAAACATGAATATATTAATACAGAAACAGTAACCTAGAGTAATCATAGCAACTAGATTAACAAACAATCAAATAAAGAAAAGGAAAGGAAAAACGGGAATAATCTAGATATAACTTGTATTAAACTTGAAACAAACTTGAATCTTGAACAATCTTCAATATAATAATGAAAAGGAGGAAGAAAAACATTAATCTAACCTAATCTACTCCTAAACTAACCCTAAAACTACCCTAAACTGCTGTTTTCTGCGTTCTGGAGCGTCCTCCTTTCGGTTGGCGTCAAAACGACGTATATATAGGGTTCCCGCAGAGTTTACGCAACTTTTGGGTGAATATAAAGTTCGATCGATCGAGCCTAGTTCGATCGATCGATAGTTCGATCGATTGAACTCTCTTCAATCGCTTGAACTCTCTGATTTTTGACAACACTGCGCACCGATGGGAGAATGGCCATAACTCTTTACTCGGACCTCGAATTGACCTCCCGTTTGTGGCCACGCGACCGTAACTCAAAGATCTACATTTCATATTTCTTGGACAATCTTCCAAATCTGAAGTCTTCATTGTCAAAAATGGCATTTTCTCAGCTGCTTCTATTGTTCTCTTCACCAGAATCACTTTCTATGCAATGGTTGCTTCCTATAACCTGCAAAATGGTGTAAAAACACATATTTGAGTCTCAACATCATAGAAAACACTTAATCATTGATGTGCATCTAAATCTAGGGACTTGGGGATAAAAGTATGCATAAAGACTATGAAATACGCTATGAATATGCATTTTTCACCTCTAATCAAGCGGCCTTAGCTGGTACCGACGTTTGGGATCATTTCCTCTCTAAGACCAGCTATGAGGCTTACCGTGGCCGCTTTCTGAGGCCCAACTTCCCACTCCTGGAGGTGAGTTTCCTTTTACGTTTTTGTCTCTATCCGTTGCCTATATTTTTGACTCATCTTTTTCCTAACTTGTTTTGTGCCTACAGCTTCGTGAGATGTACAGGAGACAGGCTCCTCCGGCTTCCAATCCTATCCCTCTTTGGGATTGGTCCGTCAATGTTCTAGGTGCTGATGGCACTCCCCAAGTGATAGAGGTGCCACGAGTCACATGCGGGTACCCTACTCAGCCAGCGGGCGTCCTCAACGTTCCTTGGAGCTACGCCGAGGAGGGTCACGCCTTGGCGGCTAGCTTACGGTCCTTAGTCCTCACACGAGACTATCGGGTACGTCTCTAATTTTACGCTTTCTTAAGGTTATGAGGTTCTAACCCTAGATTTTACCCTTGACAGATGGACGGTATGCGACAATTTGCCGCTAATCAGATGGCGTCCTTGGTAAGTCTCTGACTCGACTCTGTTTTTGTACTTTTTGTTGTTTCCCTACTGATTACCTTCATTTTATTTGTGTGTGCAGTACCGTGGAGGCGGGGTTGGCTCATCGAGGACTGGTCCAAGATGCAGAGGTGGTTGGAGGAGGCCGTCGCCAACATACACTCCAGGCGGTCTGACAGAGGACAAAGAAGAGGAGGACTGGGGCCTCCCAAGTGGAATTTTGTTTTATCTTCTTTTTATGTTTTCGATTGGGTTGTACTGGTGATATGACTATTTGGACAGTGTAGGATGATGTGTGGAACAGTTTGTGACCTTTGATAGCGCATTATGATATTTTGCCTTTTAGGCCAGATAGCTTTCGATTTGAAGGCGCAGTTGTGTGCTTGTTTTAGTTGATGATCGTGTGATGATATATATGTGCATCGTGATCGTTGGATGTTACTGCGATGGGCAGTTTTGTGATAGTGAGTGTTTTTGCCTTGCAGGTGGGATAGTCCGTGAAATAGGGAGGTGCTGCCAAAATTTTGAATTTTGCTAGAGCCGCAACAGAAAATATGGCTTTGTATGATCCCGCTTAACTCACAGCTTGGCTGAACATCACGGATGGCGTGGAACGAATCAACCTCTTTAGCTACGGCTTGACCGAGCTATTCTCTCTTTGCCAGATGACCCTGAACACTGAGTTCTTGGGTGCTGCTATTACCCACTGGGACCCGGTGAACCATGTCTTCAACTTCAATGGCCTGGAAATATGCCCCCTATTTGAGGAGTTCTGAGCTATTCTTGGCTATGATTCTGACTCTGACCTGATTCTCCCTTCTGCTGATACCCTTAATCCTACGTGAGGCCTGGCTGAATATCTGAATTTTTCCATCACTATTTCTCGTCGGCTGATTCAAGGTGAGGTTCTTGGCATTGCTTCCATTATTGCCCGATATGCCAGTCCTGGGAATCCCAGCGTGTATGATGCTACTCGTGGGGCTGCTCTGATTCTGTGCATGACTTCGCACTTCTTATTCTCGAGTACTTCTAGCGACTTAGTGCATGTATGTCTCGGACTGAAGGCAGGTAAGAACCCCATGGCTATGGTTCTAGCTGAAACCTTGAATGGCTTGGATAATGCCTTCAACCAAGGGACTCCTCTTCTTTCTGGGGCGCCTTTGGTGTTACAAGCCTGGTTATACGAGCACATCCAACTGTGGACAGGTCACATACCACTGGTTTACTTTCATCGAGCCGTGCTTCATGCAAAGCGGGGGTATTTGTAAAATACAACCGCGCTAAAAGGAAGAATTGTATTGGTTTTAATCACAACTTCCCGTTTTATCTGCAATTTGCATTACAATGCTAGTTTTCATACGAAGTGATTAATCTATGATAAAGTGTTTTGTTTTAGCTATTGTTTGTGCAGATCACTGCTGTGTGGAATAGAGAAATGAACATCAGAACAATTGGAATGTTAGAGTGCAAACAAAAGAATTCAAAGCTAAAGTTTGAAGTTCGAGCGATCGAATCAAGTTCGATCGATCGAACGTTCCATCGCTTAAAGAAGGTTAAAGCGCTTGAGTTCCAGCAGTTCGATCGATCGAACATGGTGTTTTCAGAAACTTTCGCGTACGCAGCAGATGTGGGTTTTTAACCCTAGCCTTGAGGTTTTCTATATATAGGAGTATTGTATACGTCCCAAGGGGACGCACACTTTTTGTTTTCATCAGTTTTCCATAGAGAGGAGAGAGTTTTATCTTATTTTGTAGGTTTATTATCAAGGATTTCATTGTAGCTTGGATTTAGTAAGGTTTAATAGTAGTTGCTCTTCTCCAGGTTATATTGCTTTATTTTGTTTACATTCTGCACTTATTTATTAGTAGTATAATCTGCAATATCGTAGTATTACATGCTAGGTAAGTTAAAATCATTGATTTTCATAGTTTTCATGAAAAACTCACAAACAAACATGACTTTAATGAACCTTTACGTTCACTACACCAAAACAACGAATTTGTCACCCTTTTTTTCGCTAGCTTTGTCACTGCCTTTAGCAGTGACAATTTTGTCACTGCCATGGACAGTGACAAGTTCTATTTGGTGACAAAAGTAATATCTTGTCACCGCTACAAGCAGTGACAATGTTTATGGTATAATTGTCACTGTCACAGTCGGTGTCAATCTAACTTAAATAAAAATTTTGCACTCCCAAATTAACGCGCCTTATTATTTGGTTTCCCTCCCCCCCTCCCTTTTTTTTTCTTTTTTTTTTTTTGTTTTTTTTCTGAGGGGGCCCATTTTCCTTTCCCCCACTTTATCAAATCCCCTAGGCACAAGTTCTCTACTCTCTCTCTATCTTCTGTGTGTCTCTCTCTCTCTGTTTCTCTATCTACGCGACCACCACCACCGCTCCGCATCCACCACCGGCTCTCTGCATGCATGTTTTTCTCTCTCTTGCGCTCTTTCTCTCTCTCCCTAAAGAGCCCGAACACCACCATCGCTCCAACGCTATTGCTGACCATACATAGCCGCCTCACCAGTCCCCAGTCCTGCAACAAAGGGCAGCCGCCGTTGGCCATCGTGACCACCACTCTCGGTAATTGCTCTTTCTCCTCGAATACTCTTTCTCTTTCTTCTATTTCTTCTCAAAACCCTAAAGATTGGGATTTTTGATACCCAAGTAACACTTTCAGTCCCAAACAAAAAATTTGAAACCCTTTTCTCCATCTCTCTCTCTCTCTCTCTCTCTCTCTCTCTCTCTCTCTTTCTCTCTCCTTCCCTTAGACTATGGCTCCCTCCGGTTTCTCTGCCCCTCTAGTACAGACACACACATGCATACAATATGTGCACACACACTTGAATGTATACACATATACATATTAAGAGCTGCTTTGATTTTGTTTTGCTTTTCCAACAGTCTGATGTTAAACTAGTCAGTGGTCTTCGTTAGAGAAGTGATGGATATGAGATCTCTTGCAAACTCTCACCTCTCAAAAATGGTGGAAGAATCTGGAGTTCTAAGGCTTAAATTTGGTAAATCTTTTCATGAATTTGGATTTTCAGCTTTTATTGTCTATCCATTGTACTTTGTATTTTCGGACTAGTTGATTCGTGGTTTTTTTTTTTTAGCAAAACAGGCTTGTTTAATGTTTCTCTCTCTTATTAGTTCCATTCCATAGTAGGTGAGTTTCTCTCTCTTATTTGTTCCATTGCTTCATTTTTTAAAATCTAGTCTGTATGGGATCCATCATATGATCAACGTTTTCCTATGTTATTCTCTAATTGGCTATCTAGGATCCATCAATCCTTTGTATGTAATAGTAGGGACACCCAAACGTTGCATAGAGCTTTAGATTCTTTTTAAATTGATGAAATTGATAGGATAAGGGGTTGTTTGGGTAACATGAACAAGTTATGTAGTTCACAAATTAAAGAACTGGTTCTTGACAGATTAATGTTATGTACATGAAGAACACTATAGGTTGGGGTCCGGTTGATACAATTGAAAAATTAGGTTGATTTATTTGTTGTCCCTTTGTTCCTGCTGAAGTTGATGTATTTGTTGTGAGAACGTACATTCTTAGATTTGGCTAAGACTGACGTGCTGTTAATGTTTTTTTTTTATGGAGTGCTATTACTGATTCTAATGGAGGAAAATACTCCGAAACTTTGTGTTGATGTACTTCCTGCTATTTTCCAGTGTTACAATGTTCTTCATTTTCCAAGTTGAATGCTCCCCTTGTGATTTCTCTAGTAATATTTAGAAATTTTGAGCAGTGGATGGGAATTCCTTGTGGCACGCATGTCTTTCATTTGCACAACATGAAAAAAGAAAAAAAAATCCTTAATTCATTGCATTCTAAAATTACATTTGTGCACTTTGCAGATTCTTGCGCCACGCTGCCACTTGATTGATAAGATCAGCCTATAGTTTATGGTTTTGAACACCTACTTTGGAGAAGAAAAGATATGGAAAATAGAGGATGAAGCTCAATGGTATTCTATGTTCTGGTAATAAGTAAAATTTCAAGGGAATTGCTCTCATGATTCTGCACTATGTGCTAGTGAAAATGAAGTTCTTCAGAGTTGCCAAAGAATTGTTCTCATTCTCTTTACTTGTTATACCATTTTAGGCTTATGAATCCTGCTAGTTGCTCTGGTGGTTCATTTTGATAATTTTATTAAGTGGTAAAAAATAGAAAGTGACACGAATATTTTCTGTGTGCGCTTGTGTGCAATACCCAAGTGTAGGTAGACGTGCAAGTAGTAACTGGATTAAGTCCAGGTCGATCCCACAGGGAAGGTGTTGAATTAAACTACCTAGATTAGACTCTAAAGAGAAAACAAAAATCAATATTTAAAACGAAGTGTAGAACACAAAGTTCCACAGTTAACAACTACTAGAATTAAAGACAACTAAATTAAATTAACTAAACAATCTAACTAAGCAAGATTCTAAAAGAAACGGTTCTTCTTAATAAAAGAAAGTGTTGGGATCACGCAAATCCACCGTGACCTAACCTTCTACCATGCAATTGCAATTAAGCTCAAAGGAGTACACCTACTACAGTATTCTGTACTTCTCTAAAGATATAGAATCAATAGCCCTTTCATGACCGGGACTACATCATCTCAATTAAGTTTGAAATACATGAAAACGGTTTAATCCAATAGTTAAGACTCGCACCTACAATGGTGTTAGCATTGAGGGTGGTTTGCAAAATATATTGAAAGAAAATGCCTTAAGGCCTTAAGTTTAAAGACTGTTTTGACAAACTGAGCATTTGGGGACAGTTTGATAACAAATCCTTAAAACAGAAAGTCTTAGAATACTGTTTTGGGTGTTCTCAAGAATCAGAATCCTCGATCGATCGACGCGCTTTCGATCGATCGAATATCTTCATCTCTCGATCGATCGATATTTACTCGATCGCTCGACTAAGTCACTGCCTCGATCGATCGACATACTTTCGATCGATCGAACACAGGAATAAAAATACTGCATGGCAGAGGCCTAAAATCACGATTTCATCGCGATTTCCCAACCCTAGGACTACTCAGACATTGTCTGGAGTACCACAGATTGATATTTAACGTAAAGGTTCATTAAAACTATGTTTGTTTGAAAGTTTTGTATTAAAACTATAAAACTAGTGATTGTAATCTAACTAACATAAAACACTACGAGATTAACAAGTAAACTACGATTAACTAAGTGCAGAAAACAGATAAACAATAAATCAAAAACCTGGAATGAAGATAAACTTGTATTAACTAAAGAAATCCGGTTCACAATGATAAATCTTCAATGAAACCTACAAAAACCAAGGAAAAACTCTCTCTTCTCTATCTAAAACTGATAAAACAAAGTTGGGCGTCCCTTTTGGACGTATACAATATGAACATATATAGTAAACCTAAGAGCTAGGGTTTAAAACCCGCAACTGCTGCATGCGCGTATAATCTGATAAAAGGCACTTTCGATCGATCGAAACTTTCTCGATCGATTGAACGTCTTGATATTTCGATCGCTTTAACTTCCTTCGATCGATCGAAACCTCGATCGCTCGAACTATGTCGATCGATCGAACTCTGCAATTCTTCTTCAATCTTCCTTCTTTGAAACAAAGCATCTCCTTTTTATCAAATCTTTCAGTCTTTTATACAGCAGCATCAACCTGCACAAATAGTAGCTAAAACAATACAACTTATCATAGATTAATCATATTGTCTAAAACTAGCATTGTAATGCAAATTGCAGATAAAACGGGAAGTTGTGATCAAAACTAATGCAATTCTTTCTTTTAGCGCGGTTGTATTTTACAAATACCCCCGCTTTGCACAACCCCCAACTAGCTTATTGCTAGTCCCTAGCGATAAAGCGAAAATAAAAATGAAATAAAATTCCTAACTAATACTACAACGACTAAGAAACAAAGAAAACTAAAAACAACCTAAACTAAAGTAGAGAGAAAAAATTCCTAACTCACTTTCGCAGGACTCGCGGTTGCATTTAGCGAATGCAACAAGCCGTTAAACCCCTAGGTTCCCCCTAGTGGACGAGTGTTGTCTCGTGAGGGTTTGCAGTGAATATACCCACAAAATTCCAATTTTAAGCTCAAGAAAATTTAGAATAACTTGTAGAATTTCCCCTTCCATTAAACTGTTAATTCAACTCTACAAGGATATAATATCCTCTATCAACCCATGAAAGAGATCCACATGCTCCCCTATATTACCAAGTAAAATATACAAATGTATTACCATCATGCACCCGTGTGTGTGTGGAATTAACAACCATGCGTCCAACCCTTATTAAGAGTTATCTAGACTATTGTACTTTGGAAACTTGCAATTTTAGCTCAATTCTCACATTGGTCACACTCAAAAACAACGTCTCTCAGAAACTTGCTTTACAATGATCGCTCATAGTATGAAAGCTTTGATAAAGATGATATTCTAAGTGCTAATGCTTTCATACTCGACTCTATGAAAAACGGACATTTAAGAGTGTATAGTCTCGTGAATGGAATACTACTTACTAGAGGAGCGAAATACCGTGGATAACTCAACTCACACTTTCATGTTCAAATCAATTGTTGAGAATCTTCAAGACTTTGAATTATGGCTTTTATTTAGTAGGTGGGGGTGTTGTAGAGAAGAGTGTGCTTTTTAGTATGTGATGGAATTTCCACTTCTCTTTTTATTCTTCATTCTTTTCTCCACCCAATCTCCCATTCATTTCATATGCTTCTTTTTTTTTTTTTTTTTTTTTTTTTTTTTTTTTTATCTTTTTTTTTTTTTTTTCAAATGGAATATCCCACAACAACTTCCTTCCCTTTCACATACTTTGATGACTCATTCTCAATAAATTTATCAAACAGTTCGATGAGGTCAAGGTATAAATCAAGGATTTGGATTCTTTTGATTTCTATTGGAAATATTTATCTGAGGTGGGATCAGGGGTGAAACGATTCAATGAATGTAGGTGGGCTATGTTAGGTAAAGGAATGGGTAAACGATGGCTTGAATCATTTTCTCAACTTTCAATTTTTAGCACTTAAGTGTTCATTGAGTTTAATTGGTAAATCCTGAACATTCTCCTCTAACAAGCAGTCAAAACTTTTAAAGAAAACTGAGACTTAACAACGAATTCACAAGTATATGCAAGAAAAACCATTCGACAATGTATGAGAATTCCCTCAGAAATGAAGATTGGCTCAAAAACTCACAAAGGGTTATTAGCTTCCACTACTTGTTCTTTTCGTACAATATTCAGTTTAACTCAATTTTCAAGTTTTCTACATAGCTGCCAATTTGTGTGCACAAGTATTGGGTACATACTAGCTTTACAAATGCAATTTATTTCAGTGATACAGAAAAACGCGTGGATTTAATCCATAAAAAGATAAGAATACTACAAATGTATCATTGTCTAATTAACAAGCAGGAGAGGTTATTCAGAGTTATTCTATCAATACGATCCAATAAAAATTTCAAAATTTCAAAATTTTAACAGACTGTGTTCTTAAATTTAAAGCATATCCAAGTGCAAAACTTGATCGTCACGGGTGTATACCTATCTATTATCTCCTACCCCCAACTGAAAACAACATAGTCCCAGAAGTTGATTTTCAACAATTAAAATAGATAGGTATCACCTGTATAGTGTAACGCGATGATAAGAAGCATAGCAACCTGGCATAGAAATATAAAACACAATCTCCAAAACAACAGATCAATAGATAAAGAAAAAAAACAAGTAAAACTATGATCCAAACAACATTAACCACTGGAATGAAGAGAAATGAAATAACAGTAGTAATATCCATACATACCCAAAACAACCACAAAACAAAAAACATAAACCAACCTGTCCAACCAAACCAAACCAAAACACCAAATAACCATAAATACAGAAACACCCCCTCCCCTAAGAATACTAATCAACTCCAGACGGAGCATCCTCAGCCACATCAGACGGGATGTCGATGGGAGCAGGCGGTGGCTGTGCGGTAGCTGGCAGAATATCGGCAGAAATAGATGGAAGATCGGTCGTGGATGGAGCGGATGATGATGGATCAGCAGCAGTGGTAACAGGAACAACAGTAGGAGATGGATCGGCAGCAGGTGGTGGTGCAGCGGCAGCAGATGGGGGCACAATCGGGTCAAACCCAAGCTGGACCAGCAGTGTAGTCAGCATGGTAGAGATATGATCAATCTTACCCTCAAGCCGCATCCGTGCCTCCCTCTCTTCCAATAATAGATCGTGAATAGTCGGGGGAGGCGCAGATGACGACTCTCCCTGGGCTGGAGCCTGAGATCTCTGTCTCAGCTCAAAACGTGCCACCTCCCGAATGGGATCATCCTCCTCCGAATCTGGCTCCTCAGCCTCAGTGGGCGTCCCAGAAGCCGCACCCTCAGTATCGGTGCCATCAGCTCTCTTCCTCTTCCCTCCAACTTTCGCTTTCCCCTTGCCCTTTCTTCTCCTCCTCTGAGCATCTGAGCGGCGAGAAGCAGCCTCACCAAAACGACTGCGAGCCTGAGATGTCGCATCGCCAGGTAAGGGAAGGAGGCCAGCATGCTCAATCACTCTGTGAATAGCCCAAGCACCTTTCAGGTGCTTCTTGGCAGCAGTGTAGCGAGTGGGGTGCCTCATGAAGTCAATATATAAGCGAGGCAAACAAACAGGCAACCCCGTCCCTATGGCATATAACACATGTGCATACCAGGGGGCAATCTTCTCCCGGTAGGAGGTGACCAATAAACAGTTGCTCAACGCGAGGTGGAGCATATGGTAATCATCGGTCAGGTAAGTATCTGCAATCAGTGCCGTACCATCCCAGCTCGGTAATGCTCCTCCAGTAAGCTCTCGGATAACAGCAGTGGGTGAGAGCACTGGTGTACCGTCACGGTGTGGGCATACACAATCAGGCACCTCAGGGACTCCAAGAGCAGCTGAAATGGTAGCAGGGCTGAACACGATCTCCCGGCCGCGAAAGAACGATCGTAGTGTGAATGCGGCACCGGGATCTCTGATCATCGTCGCGCAAGCTGCGCGAATCCATGCCAGATTCACTCTCTTTGCCAGAGAGAGCAAATCGTACCAGTGTGGCATGGCCTGGATGCGGGCGAGAAACCAGGGAGTATCGAGCCAGACCGTCTCTAGTGGTCGCTCTAGCATGACCGGTCGAGTCTGAAAATATCTCGTGAACCACTGGCGGTCGGGGGTGTTCCGGAAGCCATGGAGTGGGACCGGATCAGGAATAGCAAGGTCAAAGGGCTTCTCCCTGTGGTAACCCGTAACAGGGTTCATTGTGGGCCCCTAAAAATAGAAGAGAAACAGAAAAGAAATCAAAACAAGACAAAAATGAAAAGAAAGTGAAACTGCTGGAGTTCGAGCGATCGAACAATGTTCGATCGATTGAGAAAGTGCAAGGTTCGAGCGATCGAACCTAGCTCGATCGATCGAGAACAGCGAATGTGCGGGAACCATTTCCGAGAACAGAAACGGCCCAAACACAAACAAAACACAAACAAAACACGACAAACAAGAATAAAAATAGGCTTAAACACAAATGGGGGCACCCCATAAGAAATGGAATCAAAAGAAAACGAGGGGGGGAAAACTCGAGGCCTTACCTCGGTTTCTGCGTAGAGCGAGGGATGCCGGAGGTGAGGGTGATGATCTGGGGATTATAAGCTCCTCGAATAACCGAGTGAATGGATGAAAAACGAAGAATCGCCCCGAGTCTCGTCTCTGTGCTCAATCGCTTGAGAGTGTGGAGGAGATGAAGAGACTGAGGAAGTGTACGCTGAAAGCCTCGGTTAAAATACATATCTCGATCGATCGAGCAAGTTCGATCGATCTAACTTTAGATCGATTGAGAACTTTCAAGCGATCGAGGATAAGAAATCGTCGATCGATCGAGATATATTCGATCGATCGAACATGGAAATTCCAAGATATCACAGAATGGGTGAAATAAGTACCCCCAACAGATCTAAAGTATTCTGGACAAACAGCAGAAAGATAAAAACAGGGCAAAGACAGAGCCAGTAAGCCAAAAACGCATTCTCAAATAGAAAATTTGCAATTTGAATTAAATAAAACCTTTTAAAAACATCCAAACTACACAGTATTGCCTCCCAATTGGTATTTAAACCTTATTGAGCTAAAGAAAACTAAAATAAAACTAAAACCAAAAACATGTCTGTCAAAGATTACACTCCAATTGATAAACATAAAAGGGAATGAATGAAAACAACTGGAGTGTGGCACTATTCTTCGAGCGTGAAAAGTTCCTCTTCCACAATTGCTTCATGCTGCACCAAATCTTCAAAAACGGAGTCCAGGCTCGATGATTCCCTTTCCCAGAACAGTCGGAAAGCAGCAAGGACATCATCGAACAAATCTGGAGTCTCTAAGGAAGTGATAGCATTGGCACGAGGTGATCCGCATGGAGATAGGGATAATGGAGTGATATTGCGCAATGGACATTCCTCTTGTGGCGGAGTCCGCGGCCGTTGAATGTATAAGCCATGAAAGAGCTGATGCGGAAGGAAAATCGGTGGGTATGGAAGATTCATAGTGACAATCCTGACAAAGAAAAGAAAAACAAAGAATAAAATAAACAAAACGACATCAAGATAACGGAACACAAGAAATAAAATACGAAAGGAAAAACAAGGAACAGAAACAAACAAAACACAGAAGAAATGACCAAGTTCCAACCTCACTATCGGCAGGGATTCTCAAAATGCACTAGCAGGTAAGGGGCATTGAAGCCTGAAAAGCAAATAGCTCAAGTGCACATAGCAGTATGGGACCAACTCGGGGGTAAGGAAATCGTCAACAAAAACAAAGACTGCATTGTGACGTTCTGGGACGACATCCTGGAGGATATGATCTTCCCATGGCTCCCACATATCATCGTTTTCCCATTGGGCCATGAGGGCATCATCCACCATTCTCCCCATGTACAGGTCTTCTTCCTCATCCAACTCCTCCTCATTAGGAAAGTCCATATTTTCATACGGATTGATGTCCAGGAGAGCAGGGTCGAATGGGATATATCCGATGGAAGCATTGATTCGAGTGTGAACCTCAGGATCATAAGGATGCAAGGGGCAGGGCGTGGGTTCACCCTCAGTCCAGGTGCCACAACAACACTCGGAATCAGCCCATGAACCAATAGAATGGACATCATCACCTCGCATATTCACCTGCAACAGAGTGGTTTAAGGAATAATGGATTAGAACTAAATCACAAATACGAAAGAAAGAACAACTAAACACAAAAGAAAGAAAGAAACTAAAATGCAGGGAAAGAAAAGAAATACAACAACAAGTTGGAATTCCACTTGAGATTTTTAAGTGGTGGAATAGCTGGGCTCATCCAGCTGGATGTGCTCCACTTCAGTGCGAAAATTCTCCAAGAACGGCTTCAATCTTTGGCCATTGACCTTGAAACACTCATCGTTCTTGGGATTGACAATCTCAACCGCCCCATGTGGAAAAACAGTCTTTACGATGAACGGGCCTGTCCACCGGGAACGGAGTTTTCCTGGGAAAAGATGGAGGCGAGAGTCATACAGCAACACTTTCTGCCCCGGCTCAAATGATTTACGAAAAATCGTACGATCGTGTCGAGCCTTCAACTTTTCCTTATGCAACTTTGCAGAGTCATACGCATCTCGTCGTATTTCCTCTAGCTCTGCAAGTTGGAGCTTGCGTAGCTGACCTCCCTCTTGAATATCAAAGTTCAATGAGCGTGTCGCCCAATAAGCTTTATGTTCAATTTCAACAGGAAGGTGGCAAGCTTTCCCGTAAACTAGTCTATACAGGGACATACCAAGATTCGTCTTATAGGCAGTACGGTATGCCCATAACGCGTCAGTCAATTTGTATGCCCAGTCTTTTCGATTGGAACTAACCGTTTTCTCGAGAATATGCTTGATTTCTCGGTTAGCCAATTCTGCTTGCCCATTTGACTGTGGATGATAAGCAAGAGCGATTTTATGATGGACTCCGTATTTCTTGAGAAGTGACTCCAAGGGCTTATTGCAGAAATGCTTGCCTTGGTCACTTAGTAAAGCTTTCGGAGTACCAAAACGAGACAGAATATGCTCTCTGAGAAATGACATGACTGTTCTGTGATCATTTCGTCTCGTTGGTATCGCTTCTACCCATTTCGATACATACTCCACAGCAAGGAGTATGTACTCACAGTTATTCGACTTGGGAAATGGGCCCATAAAATCTATGCCCCAACAATCAAATATCTCAATTGTGATGATAGGGGTTAGAGGCATAGAATTCCTTTTAGAAATGGTTCCAAGCTTTTGACAGCGTTGGCATGTCTTACAAAAGGAATAAGCATCTTTGAAGACTGTGGGCCAGTAAAAACCGCTTTGCAACACTTTTTGTGCGGTCTTCTGTGACGCAAAATGGCCACCGCATGCCTCAGAATGGCATGACGCTAAGATAACGGTTATATCCTCGTTGGGTACGCAACGCCTGATGACCTGATCAGCACAGTATTTGAAAAGGTATGGGTCATCAAAGAAAAAATGGCGTGCAAACGAGAGGAACCGTTTCCTATCTTGATTCGACCAATGAGTCGGTGTGTAATACCCCGTATTTTTATTTTCGCTTTTTATTTAAAAAATATATATATATCAGATTTGGAATTTGAGCAGTATAATTTTACCTGCGTGTGTGTATCATCGCGTGAGCTCAACACACATGATGATTCCTTATGTGATCTTGGACCCAAAAGCAGTTTAGTGCGTGGGTGTTTGTGTATTGTGCATTATATGCTTAGTGCCCCAAGCACTATGTAGTTTATTTATACACACCACTCATATATTATTTATTCACACACTCATATGAGTGCTTATATATACACATCAACCACCTCCCATCCTCAACAACTCTCTATCCTCCCTCTCCCTCTCGGCAGTACACACACAAACCCATATTGGTTTATACACATACACACATATATTGATACACACACATATAGTTACATATATACTCACAAAATCATATATTTCAGAGAGTTTGGAAATTGCTCAACATTATTTTTAAGGTACGGGGTTGTGTACAATATGCTCTTAAATCTCCGGAGTATTTTCTTGTCATCTCTATTTGTACTCTCTTTGCTTATGTTGTCTTTCTATTGGAATCCATGTCTTTTTTTGTTACATGTTATTAAAATATTATTTTGGCTAAGTGCTATGGGACTAAAGGGTCATGAGCAAGGAGCACCTACCAATAGTCCAACAGGCCTCAGGGACCGATGTACTGGAGACGGGTGAGGTGAGGTGAGGTGACTCTTTGCTATGTGACCAAGAGGAACCTGGTATGATGCTCTTGTGGGTGAGCGGGTAAATTGTGTGAACGGGTGGATTGAGTGATTGGTCTATTTTATTTGATCCGTCGTGGTTGTTCATTGTACTTTTGAGCCTTTATTATTCCTGTCATATTGTATACTTCCCCGTGTGTTATTTTAGATGCAGGTACCATTGGTAGCAGTCAAATTGGAGCACTTTAGAGTACCATGTGGGTTCGAGTTATATGGGTCTTAGTCTTGTAAATGAATAAAAATGTAATTTTTGGGCACTCTAGTGTAATTCATTTTTTTTTAATAAAAATACCCTTTATTTTTTTGGGGCGTGACACGGTGTCTCACCCGTGACCAGGTAGTTTACCACATCAGCATACCAAGGCAGACTACTTACTGCCAGTAGCTGTTCATCTGGGAACTCATCTTTAATGGGTTGGGATTCAGTGTTATCGGTAAAAGTCAACCGGGATAAGTGATCTGCAACCACATTCTCTACTCCTTTCTTGTCCTTGATTGTTAAATCAAACTCTTGGAGTAAGAGTATCCAGCGGATAAGCCGTTGTTTAGCGTCTTTCTTTGACAAAAGATACTTGAGGGCCGAATGATCTGTAAAACAGACGATTGGCGACCCTATCAGGTAAGACCTAAACTTGTCCAGAGCGAATACTACGGCCAGCAGCTCCTTTTCAGTAGTAGTGTAATTCATTTGAGCTTCATTTAAGGTTCGGCTGGCATAGTATATCACATGCGGCTTATTATCCTTCCTCTGGCCTAGGACTGCGCCAATGGCGTAATCACTAGCATCGCACATTAATTCAAAAGGCAAACTCCAGTCGGGTGCCTGTATTATTGGTGCGGAGGTGAGGAGATCTTTTAGATCCTCAATGGACTTTTGGCAATTCTCTGACCACTCGAAAGGTGCATCTTTGACAAGAAGTTGACAAAGGGGTCGAGAGATTGCACTGAAATTCTGGATAAATCGACGATAAAAACCCGCATGCCCCAAAAATGAACGAATGTCTCGCACTGTACGGGGGACAGGTAGGTTTGAGATTATGTCGATCTTAGCCTTATCCACTTGGATTCCTTCATCGGATATTATGTGGCCTAGAACTATACCCTTGGTCACCATAAAGTGACACTTCTCCCAATTCAAGACTAGGTGTTTGTCCTCACACCTCATTAAAACCTGTTCGAGATTGCTGAGGCAATCCTCGAAGCTATGGCCGAATACTGAAAAGTCATCCATGAAAACTTCAAGGATGTTTTCGACCATATCACTAAAGATGCTTAGCATGCACCGCTGAAAGGTAGCCGGTGCATTACATAAGCCAAATGGCATTCGTCGGTAGGCGAAAGTACCGAATGGACACGTGAACGTGGTTTTCTCCTGATCTTCAGGAGCAATCTCAATTTGATTATACCCACTGTATCCATCCAAGAAGCAGTAGTACTTATGACCCGCCACTCGTTCTAGCATTTGATCCATGAATGGCAAAGGAAAATGATCCTTTCGGGTCACAGTATTTAGCTTCCTGTAGTCAATACACATTCTCCATCCAGTGGGGACACGTGTCGGTACCAATTCACCTTCTTTGTTCGGAATGACTGTTATGCCCGCTTTCTTGGGAACTACTTGGGTAGGACTAACCCAAGGACTGTCAGATATCGGATATATCATCCCAACATCAAGTAGTTTAAGCACTTCCTTTTTAACCACTTCTTGCATGTTGGGATTCAGACGCCTTTGCATTTTCCTTGAGGGTTTGGCGTCTTCCTCCAGATATATCTTATGCGTGCATATGGATGGGCTTATGCCTTTGAGGTCAGCAATTGTCCATCCCATAGCATCTTTATGCTTTTTCAGTATATCCACTAGCTTACTTTCCTGTTCATGAGTTAAAGCCGATGAAATAATTACAGGATAAGTTTTTCCAGTTCCTAGGAATGCATATTTCAGCTCTTTTGGGAGCTCCTTCAATTCTAACTCCGGGAACTGGAAACTAGAGGGCATTACCAACTTGGTTTTAGGAGGCAGTTGTTCATATGGCATTACCCACATGCAATCGGCTCTATCCTCCTCTATCGTATCCATCATAAGACACGTCTGATTTAGGTCAGCATCCAATGGAGTTGACTCTTCAGGCTGATAATTATCGCCAAATTGTGTCATCACAACTTCCAAAGGATCTTTGTAGTCGACCAAGTCAACTTCATCTTCAATGACCGTGTCTATATAATGGACTTCCTCCTCATCATCGTATTCTTCAGGTCGGGGATTAGAAAAGATCTTGACATTCAATGTCATGTTCCCGAATACGATTGTCATGATACCACTTCTAATCTTGATTGTGGCATCGATGGTGTTGAGGAACGGCCGTCCAAAGATAACCGGGATATGTGCACCAGGATTAGACACAGGTTCTGTGTCCAATATCACAAAATCCACCAGAAATACAAATGAGTCTATTTGGACCAGGACGTCCTCTAATACCCCTCTAGGGTACTTCACAGATCTGTCTGCCAACTGCAAAGCAACTCGAGTGGGTTTGAGTTCACCCAACCCTAGCTGTTTATAGACTGAATATGGCAGCAGATTTACGCTTGCTCCTAAATCAAGGAGTGCGTTGTCTATCTTTTGATTCCCAATTCTGCATGAGACAGTAGGTGTACCGGGATCTTTGAGTTTTGGAGGCAACTCATTTTGAATGATCGCGCTAGCTTGGCACACGACATAAGCATGTTTCTTCACGCTTTGCCTCCTCTTGACCGTGCATAGATCTTTGAGATACTTTGCATAGGCCGGCACCTGCTTGATAGCATCTAGGAGTGGAAGGTTAATCTTAACTTGCTTAAACAATTCCAAAAACTCCTGATTCTTCGTCTCATTCTTGGGTTTCTTCAACCGTTGAGGATAAGGTGCAGGAAAGGGGCATTTTGGTGGTTCCTCCTTAACAGATTCCTTTCCCGGCCTTCGCTCAACTTCTTCTTCTACTCTAGGAGCTTCAAGGTTTTCCTTTATTGGTTCGTCATTAGTAGACGGCTCCTCCTCTCGAGTAGATGGTAGCTCAACTTCTTCATCCAACACTTCCCCCTCTTTGTACACTTCGGGAGTGGACAGAGGTATGCCTTTCTCTATGATTTTTCCACTTCTCAGTGTGGTCACAGCTTTAGCATGTTCTTGATTATTAGGACCATTGTTATGTCCCTTGGGGTTCTGAAGTGGTTGGGCAGGGAATGTTCCTCCTGAGCTCTCTTGCCGTGCATCTATCCTCTCTAACCTGGCAGACATTTTACTCATCATTTGGATGAGTTGCTGCGTTAGATTGGCATTAGCAAGTGGCTCCTCCTCTTGTACCTTCTTGTGCGGGGGCACATAGGCATTGGTTTGTGGTGCATTAGAGGGTTGAGCTTGATTGTAATTATTAGTTCTGTTTTGATTGTAGTGCTGAGGCGGCCTATTGTTTTGCCCTTGATATTGATTGTTGTTGTAGGGCTGCTGTTGATATTGATTTTGGGCCCCAACATTATTTCTCCAATCAAAACCGGGGTGATTCCATCTATTATTACTTTGAAAAGTATTGTTGGAATTCCCCGCCCCTCGAAAACCTTGCATGGCATTCATCTCTACAGGGGCTTGCTCTTGAAAATATGGCACATTAGGACAATACTGAGTTGTATGTCCCAACATGTTGCATGTGCCACATGGTTCTTCAGGCATGACTTGCCTAGAACTCTCTCCTTTCATGCTTAACTCTTCCACCTTCTTTGCTAGCTCTGCATACTTAGTCATGAGGCGATCTTCATTGGTTAGCTGATATAGGCTCTTCTCTTCTACACAGGATATCTGTGATCGTGAGATATTGTCAGAATTTGACCATTCATGAGCGTATTCAGCTAACCATTCGAAATGGGCTTCAGCCTCTTCAGTGTTTTTTCGCAGAAATGGCCCAGAGCTCATTGTTTCCACCAACTTCTTTGTTTCACCATTCAATCCCTGATAAAAGAAGCTGATCGTTCGCCATTTCTCAAACCCATGGTGTGGGCATGAGAGAAGCAAATCTTTGAAACGCTCCCACGCTTGTGTGAAGGTTTCATTGCTCTTTTGTTTATAGGAATTAATTTGACGCTGAAGATCTGTGGTCATGCGAGTAGGATAGAATTTCTTCAGAAATGCGGTGCTCATCGCATGCCAGGTGAAAATTGAATTAGGCTTTAGGGAGTGAAGCCACGCCTTCGCTTTATCTTTTAAAGTGAAGGGGAATAGCATTAAATGCGTCACCTCCCTAGGACAATTTTGCGAGAATGTTTTGCAAACATCCTCGAAATCGGTGACATGTAAATACGCCTTCTCGCTTTCCATCCCATGAAAAGTGGGAAGCAATTGAATCATCCCATTGCGAAACTGAAATTCGCCATTATGCGGTGGGATTTGAATGCAAGAGGGCGTAGGTGCATGTTCTGGTTGCATTAGATCGCAAAGAGGACGGAGTGCCTCATCGATTGGCACCACAACATTGTCACCATTTTCACTCTGATGATCATCCATTGATGCAGTTGGAGTGATAATCGGGTTGATGGAACTATCAGAGTCAGAGCGGTAGAATGGATTTCCAAAGAATCCTTCAATAGAATTCTCGGACATGAACTAGGAGAGTCCCTAGGGTGAAGGTTTACCTAGAGAACTAAAGAATAAAGAAAACAAAAAAAGAGAAATAGATGAAGAGAGATTGAGGTAATCTAAGAATTAACTCGTCGCCTTCCCCGGCAACGGCGCCAAAAACTTGACACGAATATTTTCTGTGTGCGCTTGTGTGCAATACCCAAGTGTAGGTAGACGTGCAAGTAGTAACTGGATTAAGTCCAGGTCGATCCCACAGGGAAGGTGTTGAATTAAACTACCTAGATTAGACTCTAAAGAGAAAACAAAAATCAATATTTAAAACGAAGTGTAGAACACAAAGTTCCACAGTTAACAACTACTAGAATTAAAGACAACTAAATTAAATTAACTAAACAATCTAACTAAGCAAGATTCTAAAAGAAACGGTTCTTCTTAATAAAAGAAAGTGTTGGGATCACGCGAATCCACCGTGACCTAACCTTCTACCATGCAATTGCAATTAAGCTCAAAGGAGTACACCTACTACAGTATTCTGTACTTCTCTAAAGATATAGAATCAATAGCCCTTTCATGACCGGGACTACATCATCTCAATTAAGTTTGAAATACATGAAAACGGTTTAATCCAATAGTTAAGACTCGCACCTACAATGGTGTTAGCATTGAGGGTGGTTTGCAAAATATATTGAAAGAAAATGCCTTAAGGCCTTAAGTTTAAAGACTGTTTTGACAAACTGAGCATTTGGGGACAGTTTGATAACAAATCCTTAAAACAGAAAGTCTTAGAATACTGTTTTGGGTGTTCTCAAGAATCAGAATCCTCGATCGATCGACGCGCTTTCGATCGATCGAATATCTTCATCTCTCGATCGATCGATATTTACTCGATCGCTCGACTAAGTCACTGCCTCGATCGATCGACATACTTTCGATCGATCGAACACAGGAATAAAAATACTGCATGGCAGAGGCCTAAAATCACGATTTCATCGCGATTTCCCAACCCTAGGACTACTCAGACATTGTCTGGAGTACCACAGATTGATATTTAACGTAAAGGTTCATTAAAACTATGTTTGTTTGAAAGTTTTGCATTAAAACTATAAAACTAGTGATTGTAATCTAACTAACATAAAACACTACGAGATTAACAAGTAAACTACGATTAACTAAGTGCAGAAAACAGATAAACAATAAATCAAAAACCTGGAATGAAGATAAACTTGTATTAACTAAAGAAATCCGGTTCACAATGATAAATCTTCAATGAAACCTACAAAAACCAAGGAAAAACTCTCTCTTCTCTATCTAAAACTGATAAAACAAAGTTGGGCGTCCCTTTTGGACGTATACAATATGAACATATATAGTAAACCTAAGAGCTAGGGTTTAAAACCCGCAACTGCTGCATGCGCGTATAATCTGATAAAAGGCACTTTCGATCGATCGAAACTTTCTCGATCGATTGAACGTCTTGATATTTCGATCGCTTTAACTTCCTTCGATCGATCGAAACCTCGATCGCTCGAACTATGTCGATCGATCGAACTCTGCAATTCTTCTTCAATCTTCCTTCTTTGAAACAAAGCATCTCCTTTTTATCAAATCTTTCAGTCTTTTATACAGCAGCATCAACCTGCACAAATAGTAGCTAAAACAATACAACTTATTATAGATTAATCATATTGTCTAAAACTAGCATTGTAATGCAAATTGCAGATAAAACGGGAAGTTGTGATCAAAACTAATGCAATTCTTTCTTTTAGCGCGGTTGTATTTTACAAATACCCCCGCTTTGCAGAAAGATTAGCCAAATACTATTTAAGTGTGCTTTGTCAATAAATCATTTATTACCACCTTAAATAATGCACTTTTAGAGATCTGAATTAGTGCTAGGCTTGATTTTCCATCTGTTGTTTTCTTTTTTAATTCGTTGAACAGAAAACGAATGAATCTATGACTAAATTAGCACCTTATGCACTGGGAACCAATGCTATGAAGGAAGGGTCTAGAAGGATTGGGAAGCTGGGGAGTCCCTCAATATAAGTTTTAGTTAAATAGGATAAAAACTGTATCCTCTTATAATTGCTAGCATAACTTTACAATCCAATAGCCAATTGATTAAGCTACCATTGAAGGAAGGGTTAGTTCCTTTCCCCTTCCAGGTCTTGACGCTTAAGTCTTCACATGAGACTACTACTCCAAATTATTTAAAAAAAAAAAAAAGTCAATTGATTAAGCTGAATTTTTTTGGATCATCAGTCAATCCATTGATAAATCCGTAGTATATTGGCAGGCCGCCATTTTTGAAGTAAATAGGGGATAGAACAGGATTCCTATGTGAGTTGTTACAGCGTATAAATACATCTACACACTATGCTTACATGGAAAATGGTTTCCTTAGTAATAGAGGGATGTGAATTAGTAATTCCAATAGCAAATATCTTATGAAAGTTAATCAATAGCAAATATCTTACGGATAGTATTGCATATATAGAAAGTTAATCAATAACAAATTTCTTATACATATTCCTTTCAGAAAAATGTATGCAATTTTAAAGAGTAATGTAATTTTGATTCCACTCAACTTCATACTTCATATTGTATTCACATGTTTGGCTTGGGATTTCTTCTTTTCCCTTGCAGACTTTGCTAGCAAGGCTTTACTAGGTTAGCTTTCTCAAGTGATGTGTGGGAAAGTATTAGTTCTTCCTTCCTCGCAAACCTCTCATTATTTATTGCTCCTTTTGAAAAAAGAAGAATAAGAAGCTTGAGTGCTCTAAAAAGAAAAGGAAAATAATTGAACAAATAAGGTCATTGTTAAGACTGCATGTTTACTATTATTTGCAGACGATACCGGATATAGCTGAATGAGGAGACTTTGCAAATAGGGTCATTGTCAATCTGGTTTATTATGAAAATTCATACGGGGCCCCCATTATTTGCAGACTATCCTTTAGCTTCTTGAGGTGATTAAAAGTATGTAGCTGATTTCTGATCATACTATCCATGACTCTAGAAATTTGGATTCTTAGGAGGACATACTATGTTTATCATTTATGTTGTTTATATTTATGTGATCAGTATCTAGCTATGTCATAGTTAGTGTGCATCCATGAAAGTGTTAATGGGTATTCTTATCAAAGCATTTCTCAGAGTCATTTTTGATTTTTTGTTCTGGAAAATTATAGAAGACGAACATGTTTGTATAGAGCATTGTACTACTGTTGTCCAAAATCTTCCTGAACTGCTCTTTGAACAAATTGGCTATTAATTAGGCTATACATCTAATCTTGCACTCCTTGGTACTGTCTAATCATTAGAGCCCATGTGATCAACATAATAAAATGAGATCATCACTGTTAACTTATGGCTCTATTGACACAAATAAAGATGCTCAGGGATGTGCAAGTCTCTATCCAATTGAACTCCATCTCTTTCAGATTTGGGAATATCCAATTCCCTTTTCGAGAGAATCTTGGGGAGTATTAAAGACTTGTGGGGTAATCTCTTAATTAATTCTTCTTGTGGATCTGGATCTGCTTGACCTCTTTTTTGCAATTTGCTATAAATTAGTGGTTCTAGAAAAACAAAGAAGAGAAAAGTGGTCCGTGTCGTGATATTTAGAAGTGTCAGACCCAGTTCAAGTTGCAGCTTATTTTTCCTCTTTAAGTTTCATTTCTCCATCTCATCATTTAAAAGTCCCATGTTCAAGTGACTTCTTCATGTACGTTTGGCATTATACTCTTACCTATTCTCTGCTCTTTTTTATGATAAGCTTATCAAACTTTCTTGATTGTGCTCATGAATTTTTTAGCTTGTCTGTGGGTTTTTAATTCAACTTTTACATAGTACATTATGACCTATACTTGGTGGAGAACAATTTCCTACGGGGTTTAGGTTTTTTATTTTCCATAAGTTTGTCTTAATAAATACTACTACTTTTCTGCAGAATATCACAATCTAGTGGTTTTACTGATTAAGATATTATACTATGGGTTTATGACTAAGTTAGATGGGAGTTCATGCAATCTACCTTATGAGGGCCCACAAAAAGACCATGCACTTGTCTTTTATAGTAAAGATTTAGCTTACTATGAGTTCTTTGGATAAGTTTGCAAGATTTTTCTAAGAGCAATTTCGTAGTTGTAAATTTATAATAGTGTAGTTCGAGTCTTGTTAGGTCTTTGCTGAATTTTCCAGCCCCTAAATAGAGCCGAAAACAGCCCCCAACAGCCCTTTTCTGGCGAGAATTTTTAGCCCGTAAGTTTGAGCTTATACAGCCTCCAGCACCCCCTGTTTTGTTGAATTTTCAGCCCCAAACAAACTCTTTTTTGTTGGTAATGCCCCTAAATAGAGCTGAAAATAGCCCCCAATAGCCCATTTTTTGCGAGAATGTTCAGCCCCTAAGTTAGAGCTTAAACAGCCCCTGTTTTGCTGAATTTTCAACCCCAAACAACCTCTTCTTTCCTGATAAGGTTTTGTTGAAATTCAATTTAATGTCTTGCTGAAATTTTCAACCCTTGGATAGAGTTGAAAGAAAGTCATATTTAGGACAATGAAGCTCTTTTCTCTTGGATTTATTACTGCAAGGTTAGTTATGAAAATTCATACTGGGCTCATAACTTCCTATCAGCTTGTTGGGGTTGGTAAGAACTTTGGTTTTTCCAGTCAACATTCACTTTGGAAAAGGTTAACTAAAATCCAACTTGTTGATTGTGTTGTTTGCTAATATCAATGAGCAATAAGTGTATTCAATTGGTGCAAGTATTAACAAGCACTGTTGGTATTATTGATCATCACATATGCATTTTTTGTATGCCACCGAAAAGTCATATCTGAGGCTATTAGTGTCCTTTTCTTTCACCATTTCCAATGGAAAAGGGAGCGCAGGGTCACAGGATGACATTGTCCATCCTTTATTTTTTTTTTCTTTCTCATTATTATTTGTCTATTTGAGGCTCTGTGATATAGCTATGTAGCTCGGCCCCTTCAGTATGGGTGCCCTGTCCATGTTGGGAACGTGTTAGAAATTGACTCGAACAAGTGTCAGACACATGCCCATACATGGGAGTGGACACGACATAGCGGCTCCTTTAAAACAGTTTTTTTTAATTAGTATTTGAGGTAAAAGTTTTAATATAACAGAATGGGATTTGAATGTTGGGCTAATTCGAGTGTATAAGAAACGGAGTGGATATGGCACAGATTTCTTAGGAAGTTTTGATTATTTGAATTTCTTAGCCTGTCTAAGGTGGTTACATTTTGTAATCAACCATTGATCATTGGTTATTGATCATTGGTTGTTCATCTTGATAATAGGAGGATCCATTCTTGGCGTGAGTTACTAGATCCCCTTACAGGACTGGTTATCTCGGGAAGTGATCAAGTTTTTTTTTTTTCTAAATCAATTACTATTAATTTTGATATGCAAAATTTTCCATTGTGGTGTTTCAGTCATCTCCTACTAGCAATATATACATATAGGTACGTGCGCTGCCCACTGCCCAGCACAACACAACACAGCACAACACTCAGCAGCACACATGCAGCACATGTGCACAACATAACAACACAGCACATCACAACACAAGCAGCACAGCGCTTGGTAGCATGCCCGGTAGCACGCATGCATCACATGGGCAGTACCTACTCCGCACCTGTGCACACACTCTCTCTCTCTCTCTCTAAGTGTTGTGTTATCTGATTCAAAGATTCATGCAACACAATACACGTGTACAGCTCCACAGCACAGTACACATGCTATACAACAGCATAACACAGCACAGCATAGCACACATGCGCAATCGCACAACAAAGCACGCGCACAATACACGTGCACTAAATTGCAAAAGGAACATCTGCTAATACTCATTTCAATGTCCTAAATTGCAGATTTAAGAAGGCTTTCAAGATGTCGTTTACTACGATATCAGAAAAAAAATGCTATGTGATGATTTGTTGCCGCTTATTGCATCTTCACCACAATCTTTATCCTCCAGTGTTCCCATGTCGATATCATACTACAAGGTACTTCTCACTCAATGCTTATAGTGTTTGTTGCAACCTCTCATAGTTTGTTTTGCTTGATAATCACTTCATCTATTTCTTTTACGGAATTGCCAAAATCTAATACGGGTCTTAGCATCATGTGATTTTAGATTGTTAAGAGGGCAACGATGTTGGAAATTTAGTAAGTTAAACTACTTGAACACATTACTTACTCAAAAAAATGATTCACTTACCCAAAAGCGTATGTTTGGAAATTTAGTTTGCAAAGAAAAACATGTGTTTCTTAGTCATCCACTAGGTAAAAGTTTGATTTAAACAAACACACACATACGCACACTATCAGCCCTCCCTCTATCTTCTACTCTTTTTGGTCACTCTCTCTCCCTCTCACCCATATGCATACCCAAATCAATCTCATTTCTCTTTCTCCCTCTGGGACCTTCTCTCGCCGGCTTCAAGCTCTATAGTTGGAACCATATGCCTTTTTGTTTCAGTTTTTGGGTATGGGGTTGATTAGTTTAGAGTGTATAATCCATTGGTGTATTATTTTGAATTACTTCAATATCCACCTTCCCATTATTTGTTTGTTTGACAAAAATAATATTAACAAGTTTTTCAATGTTTTGGTTTGGCCCAAGCCATGTTTGACCCAATGACATAGTAAGCATCAATGCACCATATACTGTTTGATGAATAGTGTCTTTGAGGATGTTTAGACATAAAATCTAACACCAATAATGGGGTTGAGTTTTTTCTCGCACTCCGATTGCTACTATTTTACTTTACTTCATGTTTAGAATCATCACTACACACAAAAATAGACTTATGCATTAACAAGTTGGCGCAAGTTCTCACAGAACATGCTCACTAGCAAACTCTGAGCATCATTGTTCGAATTTATTGGAAAAACACAAAAGCTAAAGTGTTTCGGTGTTTGTAAGATTTGGAATATTGCTGTCGTCAATGGGTAGTGGCCATAAAAAAGTTTTAGTAAGATTTGGAATTTGGATGGCCACATATATTTATTGTGCCTGTCCTGATTCCCCAGTTTGTAAATGTACAATGTGCCTTGCGTTGTCAATATTCCTCTCTGTATACCAGCTTTGTGGACTTTGTCTTGTAGTTTATTTGCAACTCGTTTCATTTACCTGATATAATCTATGCATGAATGCATTAAGTTATTAGTAACCAATTGTGCCAGTGTTATCTTTTCTGAGACTATTCTAAATGGTTTACATGATATTTAAACTGAATGATTTTTTTTTTACATTGTGCAGTTGGAAACTTTGAAGATAGTTCAATAGAGATCCCAACTGAAGTTAAAAGCAGTTCTTGGCTCCTTAAGAACTATGGCTGCTCAGACAAGTATTTTATTTTTCTTTTGTTTGAGATTGTAGGAAGTTCCAATATTATAATAATTCTGGTGTACATTTTGATTGCTAAATTCATTTGCTTGTAAATTAAATTTTGTTTCTTAATATCCATTATTAATTCATCTTTTACTTTCATTTTATTTTTATTTATTAATTTTCTGTGTCGTGCCCACATGTACGTGCAATTTGTGTTTATAGGTAAATCGTATTGAATTGTAATTGCATAGCAAGTTTTTTTTTTTTTTTTCTCAGTTTCTTTCAGAATTGTCATTGTTGTCGCCATTCTAAATAGTGACAAAAAATATATATATATATATTTTCAGTATTGTCACCATAATTGTCACGGTTCAGAGCGGTGACAAATTAAAGGCAATTGTCACTAACATTTGTCACCGCTAAGTGCCGTGACGAAATTAAAACTATTACACCAACATTGTCACGACCAAGAGCAGTGACAAAATTGAAATTATTGTCACCAACTTTGTCACCGCTAAGAGCAGTGACAAAGTTTAAATTATTGTCACGGTTACAAGCGGTGACAAAGGGAAGGAAATTAACCCTTTAAGGGGTCCTCAAATGGGCAGTGACAAACGAAATTGTCACTGCACCGAGCAGTGACAAATATTTTTGTCACCCCCTAAATTGTCACGGTCAATAGCAGTGACAAAGGCACTTTGTCACCTCCCTGAGCAGTGACAAATTGGCCATTCTGGTGCAGTGGTTAAAAACAAATTTGAGACTCCCCAGATCATGTCTGAGTAGTCCTAGGGTTGGGAGAACATGATGAAACAGTGATCTCCAGCCTCTGCCATGCAGCAGAATAAATCCTGTGTTCGATCGATCGGAGATAGTTCGATCGATCGAACCAGAGATAGTCAAGCGATCGAAGGACACTTCGATCGATTGAGGGATGAAGGCTTTCGATCGATCGCACGATCGTCGATCGATCGAACTCTCTGATTCTTGAGGATGTTCCCTGCAGTATTCCAGGACCTTTTGTTTTTGAGAGCATTGTTATCATGCTGTCCCCAAATGCTCAGTTTGTCAAAACAGTTTTTAAAACAAGGCCCTAAGGCATTTTCTTTCAATATATTTTGCAAACCACTTTCAATGCTAACACCATTGTAGGTGCGAGTTTTAACTATTGAATTAAATCGCTTTCATGTGTTTCAAGTTAACTGTGATGATATAGTCCGGTCACGAAAGGACTATGGATTCTTTATTTTCAGAGAAATACGGAAAACTGTGGGTAATATACTCCTTAGTGCTTCAAAGTAATTGCATGGTAGACGGTTAGATTATTGTGGATTTGTGTAATCCCAACATTTTCTTCTTAAAGTTAAATCCTATTTGAGAATATTGTTTTATCTAGTTAATTAGTTCTTTAGTTAAATCTGATTTGCTTTCGTTAGTAGTTGTAGTTTGTGGAACTTCGTGTTTTGCACAATTATTAAATCTTATTGATTTTGTTTCTCTTTCTTTTGAGTTTAGTCTAAGTTAATAGGTCAACACCTTCCCTGTGGGATCGACCTGATCTTACCAGTTACTACTTGCACGTCTACCTGCACTTGGGTATTGCACAAGAGCACACAAGAATAATCTCGTGCCAAGTTTTTTGGCGCTGTTGCCGGGGACAGGCGACGATCAATTTCTTAGATTACCTCAATCTTTCTTGATCTATTTCTGTTTTCCTTTTTCTTTTAGTTCTCTAGGTTTTCAATCTTCTTAGGTTCTCTCATTAATGCCCGATAGTTCCGTCCACGGAATTGTCGGCAATCCTCTATATTCATCTAATTCTTCCAGTTCTAGTAATCCTATCACCACTCCAACTGAATCAATGAATGATAATCAGAGTGAACAGGGTGACAATGATGTGGAGCCAATTGATGATTCACTACGTCCATTATGCGATCTCATGCAACCAGAACACGCACCTACTCCTTCTTGCATTCTCATTCCCCCACATGCTGGCGAATTTCAATTTCGCAATGGGATGATTCAACTCCTCCCAACATTTCATGGGATGGAAAGCGAGAAGGCATATCTACACGTTAAGGACTTCGAGGATGTTTGTAAAACATTCTCCCAAACTTGTCCTGTAGATGTGACACGCTTAATGTTATTTCCTTTCACCTTGAAGGATAAAGCAAAGGCGTGGTTACTCACCCTAAAACCAAATTCAATCTTCACATGGCATGCGATGAACACTGCATTTTTGAAGAAATTCTTTCCACCTCGCATGACCACAGAGCTAAAACGCCAAATAAGTTCATACAAGCAGAGGAGCAATGAAACTTTTACCCAAACTTGGGAGCGTTTCGAAGATTTTCTTCTATCATGTCCCCACCACGGATATGAGAAATGGCGTACCATCAGTCACTTCTATGAAGGACTAAATGGTAAAACGAAAAAGCTGGTCGAAACTATGAGCTCTGGACCATTCCTTCGAAAGAACACCGAAGAGGCTGAAGCTCATTTCGAGTGGTTAGCTGAACATGCTCATGAATGGTCTAACTCTGAAGATACACCTCGAACTCAAATATCGAGTGTGGAAAATAAGAGTTTGTACCAATTGAAAAGTGAAGATCATCTAATGAACAAGTACGAAGAACTGGTGACACGTGAAAAATCTTGTGTGCGCTTGTGTGCTATACCCAAGTGTAGGTAGACGTGTAAGTTGTAACTGGTAAGACCAGGTCGATCCCACAGGGAAGGATGAGAATCAACTAACTTAGATTAAACTCTAAAAGAAAAGAAAATTCAATATTTGAAGAGAAGTGTAGAACACAAAGTTCTACAATTAACAGCTACTAACTTAAAAGCAACTAAATTAAATAAACTAATGATTAACTATTTAACTAAAACAAGAATTGAAAACGGTTTTTCTTAATAAAAGAAAGTGTTGGGATCACGCGAATCCACCATGACTCAACCATCTACCATGCATATGCAATTAAGCTCAACGGAGAGCAACTTCTACAGTATCCCATACTTCTCTAAGGATATAGAATCAATAGTCCTTTCATGACCGGGACTATATCATCACAATTAAGTTTGAAATACACAAAGGTGGTTTAATTCAATAGTTAAGACTCTCACCTACAATGGTGTTAGCATTTAGGGTGGTTTGCAAAATATATTGAAAGAAATTGCCTTAAGGCTTAACGTTTAAAGACTGTTTTGACAAACTGAGCTTTAGGGGACAGTTTGATAACAAATCAGTAAAGCAGAAAGTCTTAGAATACTGTATTAGATGTCCTCAAGAATCTGAGGTCTCGATCGATCGACGCGCTTTTGATCGATCGAACTTCGTCATCTCTCGATCGATCGAAATATCTTCGATCGCTCGACCACTGGTCCGATCGATTGAACTACATTCGATCGATTGAACAAAGGAATAAAAATAGTGCATGGCAGAGGTCTGAAATCACGGTTTCATCGCGATTTCCCAACCCCGGACTACTCAGACATGATCTGGGGAGTCTCAGACTTATTTTTAACGTGAAAGTTCATTAAAGACTTGTTTGTTTGCGAGTTTTTCATGAAAACTATGAAAACCAAGAATCTTAATTTATCTAGCATGTAATACTACAATATCAAAGGTTAAACTACGAATTAAAAAGTGCAGAATGTAAATAGAAATAAAACGAAGTAACTTGGAGCGAAACAACTACTATTAAACCTCAAGAATCCAAGCTACAATGGTAAATCTTGATAAAAACCTACAAAAACCACAAAACTCTCTCTTCTCTTTTATGAAAACTGATGAAAAACAAAGTTGGGCGTCCCTCTGGACGTTTACAAAATGAGTTTAAATAGCCTAAACCTAATGCTAGGGTTCAAAACCCGTTTCTGCTGCATGCGCGAATAATCTGATAAAAGGCATCTTCGATCGATCGAATAACTCTCGATCGATTGAACTTCCAGAAATGTCGATCGCTTGAACTCACTCGATCGATCAAAACATCGATCGATCGAACCATTTTCGATCGCTCGAACCTTGTATTTCAGCTTTGAGTTGTCTTCATCTGTACTAAGCACTTCCTTTTATCAACATTCTTCAATATTGTACCCAGCAGCAGAAATCTGCACAAATAATCACTAAAACAATACCACTTATCATAGTTTAATCAATTTGTGTAGAAACTGGTATTGTAATTCAAACTGCAGATAAACAGGGAAATTATAGACTTTTCTAGTGTATTTTCCTCCTTTAGCGCGGTTGTATTTTACAAATACCCCCACTTGTCACAACCCCCAACTAGCGATTTGCTAGTCCCTAGCAATAAAGCGAAAATAAAACAAGCTAACTACTACTACAACGACTAGAATAAAAAACATTAACTAAGGCGAACTAAACTAAAAATAAAAAGAAAGAAACTTCCTAACTCACTTTCGCAGGAATCGCGGTTGCATTTAGCAAATGCAACAAGCCGTTAAACCCCTAGGTTTCCCTAGTGGACGAGTGTTGTCTCGTGAGGGTTTGCAGTGAATAAACCCACAAAATTCTAAATTTTTAAGCTCAAAAAGATATAGAAAAACTTATAAACATTCTTTCCCATTCGACTATCAATTTAGCTCCACATCACATATCAACCTCATACAAACCATGAAGAAATCCACATGTTCCTCATGTCACCAAGATAAATATACATATGCATTACATTCATGTATCCGTGTGTGTGTGAAATCAGCAGTTATGCATCCAACTTAGTTTAGAGTTGTTTAGACTATCATACCCTTGGAATTTGTAGTTTCAACTCAATTCTCACATGGGGTTACACTCCAAAATGAACATCTCACAGAAACTGGTTTAGTAATGATCGCTCATGGTGTGAAACTTTAATAAGAGTGATGTTCTGGCTACTAGTGTTTTACACCGAACTCAATAAAGGACGAACATTTAGAGTGCATAGTCTCATGAAAGGAATACTACTTATTAGAGGAGCGAAATACCGTGGATACTCAAATTACACATTCATGTTCAAACCAAGTTGTTAAAAATCATTAAGACTTTGACTTTTCGACTTTTATTCAGTGGAGTAAAGATAAGAGAGACAAGAATTGCACATCCTTAGCTTGTGATAGTAACTAGTTTATTTCTTCTTTATTCCAACCATCCTCTATTCTCATATACTTTTATTTCTTTTTACTCCTCCTTCCTTCCTTTTTTATTTTTTTATTTTTTTTAACCTGATTCCCACAACTACTCCCTTTTCGTCACATACTTCAACAATTTTACTCACATTAGATGTGCAATTGAGGTTATGGAGGTTAAAGTATCACATGAAGGGTTTTGGGCTTTCATATTGGCAAAATTTAATTAGTGTGGGGTTAAGGGATTCTTGGATGTTGATACAGGTATATGAAAAACGTAAGGAATGAATAACGATGGCTTAAATCATTTTTCTTAACTTCTCAGCTTTAGCACTTCAGTGTTCATTGAGTTTAATTGGTAAATCCTGAACGTTCTCCTCTAATAAACAGCCTAAATGAAGAATTTGAGACTATTCAACGAATTTCAAGAATATTCAAGAAAAATAATTCGAATTAATGTGACAATTCCCTCAGAATTGAAGATTAGGTTCAAAAGCTCACTAAGGGTTGTTAGTTTCCACTAGTTATTCCTTGAAGCATAAAAGTCATATTAACTCTTATTTAAGTTTTCAGCATAGCTATTAACACGTGCAAATGGATTTGGATGTAAGAATAGTCAACACATGCATTCCTCTTAGTGAAACTAGAAAAACACGTGAATGTAATTCATAAAAAGATGAGATTAATATGAATATGTCATTGCTCGATAACAGCTAAAATAGGAGAGAAAAATTCAAAATTTTTCTACCAATTTAGTTCCAAAACTTGGTTAAATATATATTTATATATATTTTTGAAATAAAATGGAGATTTGCAATAGATGGAGTGGTACAGATTGCTAAATATAACTATGCACAGGTGAAGGTCTATCTACATCCTACCCCCCACTGAAAATTGCGATGACCTCAGAAGTTGATTTTCAAATAGATAGATAGAGTGATATCACCTGATAAAATCACGTAAAAAAAACTACGCACACAACAATCTGTAAAGAAGCAGACAATCTCCAAGCAGACAGGATTAACAGAAAAATAAACAGAAATATAACGCACAAGATCCATATATAGTAACATAACCAATCACTGTAAAGATAAAATAATTAAACGAAAACAGCAGTGATAGGAAAGTACAGACAAACCAAACCACAGTAATCTAGCAGTATCCAAAAAAATATATACCCAATAAAAACATAACCAACAACAATAACCCACACCACCCATAACATCCAAAAATCTACTAAAAATACACCAAATGACTACCCCTCATCGGGAACATCAGACAAAATCTCTACCAATAAATCTGGAGCATCCATAACTCCACCCTCGACACCTGTAGTAGCGGTAGCCGGATCGCTCGTCGTGGCAACTGTAGTAGTGACAAATGTGTCGGCCATGACAGGAGCAGGTGGAAGTGGTGTCTCCGAAGCAGCGGGTGCGGCTGATGTCGATGGTGCCAAAGGATCAACCGGTAGATCGGTGGTAGAGGGATCAGTAGGTGCAGTGGAGGATGGGCCAGTAGTAGGTGGTGGAGGTGCAGATGGAGTGGAAGATGGGGGTATGATCGGGTCAAACCCTAGCTGGACCAACAGGGTGGTCAGCATGGCGGATATAGGATCCACCTTGCCCTCGAGTCTCATCCGGGCTGCCCTCTCCTCCAGAAGTAAATCGTGAATAGTCGGAGGAGGTACGGATGAAGACTCTCCCTGGGCTGGAGCCTGAGATCTCTGTCTCAGCTCAAAACGTGCTACCTACTGAACGGGATCGTCCTCCTCGTCTAAATCATGCTCCTCAGCCTCAGTGGGCGTCCCAGAAGCAGCTCCCTCAGTGTCCGTGCCTCCACGTCTCCTCTTTACCCTCATCGGCGCCTTACCCTTGGCTTTTCTCTTTTTCTGAGCATCAGAATGGCGGGCTGCTGTCTCCCCAAATCGACTCGAGGCCTGAAGAATGGAATCTGTGGCCAAAGGGACTAGTCCGGCCTGCTCAATAACCCTATGAATAGGCCAAGCGCCCTTCAGATGGCGCTTGGCGGCAATGTACCGCGTGGGCTGAACAAAGAAGTCGATATATAATCGAGACAAACAGACACGCTGTCCTGTCCCAATGGAGTACAGAGCACGGGCATACCACGGCGCAAATTTCTCGTGGTAAGACGTCATCAGAATAAAATTCACCAATGCCAGGTGGAGGAGGTGGTAATTCTCAGTCAAAAACTTATCCTCGATATTTGACTCGCCGTTCCAGAACTGAACAGCGTCCCCTGTAAGCTCACGGATAATGGTGGTGGACGGGATCTCTGGGGCTCCTGGTAAGAAGGGATAGAAACAGTCAGGGACCTCAGGAACCCCCAGAGCTGCAGAGACTGTGGCAGGACTGAAAACGATCTCGCGCCCGCGAAAGAATGATCGGTATGTAAATGGGGCCGCGGGATCCTTGATCATGGACGAGCACGCTTCACGAACCCAGTTGATATTGATCTTCTTTGTCTGGATTAACATGTCGTACCACAATGACATAGCTCTGATCCGTGCTAAGAACCATGGAGCGGCAAGCCATACGGACTCTAATGGCCGCTCGAGCATCACCTTGCGCGTCTGAAAAGAGCGGCTAAACCAAACACGCTCTTCGGTACTCCGAAACCCATGATCGGGTATGGGGTCCGGTATAGTGAGATCCAGAGGTTTAGATTTGTGGTAGCCCATGACAGGATTCATTGTAAGGCCCTGAAAATAGAAAATATACAAAATAGAAATTAAAACAAGAAAGAGAAGAAAGAAATTGAAACTGCTTGTGTTCGACCGATCGAACAACATTCGATCGATTGAGAAAGGACAGAGTTTGATCGCTCGAGACTCTGTCGATCGATTGAGAAAGAGCTGGGTTCGATCGATCGAAACCAGCTCGATCGATCGAGCACAGCGAAAATGTGGTGACAACTTTCGAGAACAGAAAGAGCCCTTATACACACAAAATGACGAGAAAACTAAGAATAATAGTTGAACAATCAATGGGGGCACCCCCATTCACAAATGAAAAGATAAAAAAATTACGAGGGGTAACATGGGGCCTCACCTCGAGAGACGCGCAAGGGGACGGTTGCTCGCAGTGCTACTAACGACCAGAGGAGTCCGGAGCTTCGTGAATCACGAGGTAACGATACGGGAGGCCAAAACTTGTGGGGTGCTTCTCTGTTCTCGAGTGATTGAGTGGGGTGAGAGAGAAAATGAAATTTTATAAAACTTCAGAACGATGCCTCGTTTTAACACCATCCTAGATCGATCAAGAGAGTTCGATCGATCGAGAGTTCAATCGATTGAGGTCGCTTCAAGCGCTCGATTATCTGATAAGGTCGATCGATCGAGTTGAGTTCGATCGATCGAACACCCAAATTTTTTTTTTAACCCTAAATTAAGAAATTTAGCACCCCCAACAAGCCAACAATGTTCTGGACAACAGAATAGAATAAAAACAATTCAAAACCAGGACATGTGAACCAAAAAACACTGCCTCATAATAGATAAGTGCAATTTTTATTTAATTAAAACTTTATAAAAGCATCCATATTGCACAATTATTACCCCCAATAGTGTTTAAGACCTTATTTGACTAAAGAAAACTAAAAATAAAACTAAAACCAATAAAATTCTGTCAAGAATTACACTCCAGTTGATAAACGAAAGATGAAATGAACGGAAACAACTGAAATGCAGCACTATTCTTCGAGCATAAAGATTTCCTCTTCCACAATCACTTCATAATCCGCTGAATTTTCAAAAGTGGAGTCCAAACTTGATGATTCCCTTTCCCAGAACAATCGGAAAGCAGCAAGGACATCATCGAGCAAGTATGGCGTCTCTAAAGAATTGAAAGCCCATGCAAGAGGTGATCCGGATGGAGACACGGATAAAGGAGTGTAATTGCGCAACGAACTGTCCTCTTGCGGTGGAGTGTGTGGGGACCTTATGTAGGGCCCAAAACCATGAACCAGTTGATGTGGAAGGAATACCGGAACACCATTGAGAAACATAGTGACAATCCTGGACAAAAGACAACAAACTGATATTAAAATAACAGAACACAAGAAACACGGATTAACACGAAAAGAAAAACAATGAACAGAAACAAAATACAAAGACATGTGACTAAGTTCCAACCTCACTATTGGCATAGATTCCCAAAATGCACTAGCTGGTAAGGGGCATTGGAGCCTGAATAGCAGGAAGCTCAGGTGCACATAGCGGTATGGGACCAACTCGGGAACAAGGAAGTCATCAACGAAAACAAAGACGACATTGTGGCGTTCTGGGACGACATCCTGGAGGTCATGATCTTCCCATGGCTCCCACATATCATCATTTTCCCATTGTGCCATGAGTGCATCATCCACCATTCTCCCCATGTACAGATCTTCTTCCTCATCCACATCATCGTCATCCTGAAATCCCATATTTTCATATGGATTAATTTCAAGGAGGGCCGGTGGGTATGGAATGTACCCTTGAGCAGCATCAATGACAGAGTGAGCTTCAGGATCTTGATGAAGCAAGGGGCATGGTGTGAGTTCACCCTCAGTCCAGGTGCCACAACGACATTCTAAATCAGCCCATGAACCGATAGAATGAACATCATCACCTCGCATCTATGCACCTGCAACAGAGTGGTTTAAGGTATAACGGATTAGAACTAGATCACAAACACAAAAGAACGAACAGAGACTTAAAATAAAACAAAAGAGAGAAACTAAAATGCAGGGAAAGAAAAGAAATACAACAACAATATGGAACTCCACTTTGGATTTTAAGTGGGAGAATAGTTGGGCTCATCCAGTTGGATGTGCTCAACTTCAGTTTGGAAGTTCTCCAAGAACGGTTTCAACCTTTGGCCATTGACATTGAAACAATCATCGTTCTTTGGATTGACGAGCTCAACCGCCCCATGTGGAAAAATAGTTTTTACAATGAATGGGCCTGTCCAACGGGAACGGAGCTTTCCTGGGAAAAGGTGGAGGCGAGAGTCATACAGCAAAACTTTCTGCCCCGGTTCAAATGATTTACGAAAGATCGTACGATTGTGACGAGCCTTCAACCTCTCCTTATGCAACCTTGCAGAGTTATACGCATCTCGTCGTATTTCCTCTAGCTCTGCAAGTTGGAGCTTGCGTAACTGACCTCCCTCTTGGATATCAAAGTTCAATGAGCGTGTCGCCCAGTAAGCTTTATGTTCAATTTCAACAGGAAGGTGGCAAGCTTTCCCGTAAACCAATCTATACGGGGACATACCTAGATTCGTCTTGTAGGCAGTACGGTATGCCCACAAAGCGTCGGTCAGCTTGTATGCCCAGTCTTTTCGGTTGGAGCTAACCGTCTTTTCGAGAATATGCTTGATTTTTCGGTTAGCCAATTCCGCTTGCCCATTTGACTGTGGATGATAAGCAAGAGCGATTTTATGGTGGACTCCGTATTTCTTGAGAAGTGACTCCAAGGGCCTATTGCAGAAATGTTTGCATTGGTCACTTTGTAAAGCTTTCGGAGTTCCAAAACGAGACAAGATATGCTCTCTTAGAAAGGACATAACCGTTCTGTGGTCATTTCGTCTCATTGGTATCGCTTCTACCCATGTTGACACATACTCTACAGCAAGGAGAATGTATTCACAGTTATTAGACTTGGGAAATGGGCCAAATATCTCAATTGTGATGATAGGGGTTAAAGGCATAGAATTCCTTTTAGAAATAGTTCCAAGCTTTTAACAGCGTTGGCATGTCTTGCAAAAGGAATATGCATCTTTGAAAACAGTGGGCCAGTAAAAACCGCTTTGTAGAACTTTTTGTGCGGTCTTCTGTGACGCGAAGTGGCCACCGCATGCCTCAGAATGGCATGATGCTAAAATTATGATTATATCCTCATTGGGGACGCAGCGCCTGATAACCTGATCAGCACAGTACTTGAAAAGATATGGGTCATCAAAGAAGAAATGACGCGCGAACGAGAGGAACCGTTTTCTGTCTTGGTTTGACCAATGATTCGGTGTTTCACTCGTGACAAGGTAGTTCACAATATCAGCATACTAAGGTAGACTACTTACTGCCAGTAGCTGTTCGTCCGGGAACTCATCCTTAATGGATTGGGATTCATTATTGTCGACAAAAGTCAACCATGACAAATGGTCCGCAACCACATTCTCTACTCCTTTCTTGTCTTTGATTGTTAGATCAAACTCTTGGAGTAAGAGTATCCAGCGAATGAGCCGTTGTTTAGCGTCTTTCTTGGACAACAGATACTTGAGGGCCGAATGATCTGTAAAACAGACGATTGGTGACCCTATCAGATAAGACCTAAACTTATCCAAGGCAAATACTACAGCTAGCAGCTCCTTTTCAGTAGTTGTATAATTCATTTGAGCTTCATTTAAAGTTCGGCTGGCATAGTATATTACATATGGCTTCTTGTCCTTTCTCTGGCCTAGGACCGCGCCAATGGCATAATCACTAGCATCGCACATTAATTCGAAAGGCAGACTCCAATCAGGTGCTTGTATTATAGGTGCGGAGGTGAGAAGCTCTTTTAGGTCCTCAAAGGACTTTTGGCAACATTCTGACCACACGAATGGTGCATCTTTGACAAGAAGTTGACAAAGAGGTCGAGAGACTGCACTGAAATTCTGGATAAACCGACGATAAAATCCCGCATGCCCCAGGAACGAACGGATGTCTCTCACTGTACGGGGGACAGGTAGATTTGAGATTATGTCGATTTTGGCCTTATCCACTTGGATTCCTTCATCGGAGATTATATGGCCGAGGACTATTCCCATGGTCACCATAAAGTGACACTTTTCCCAATTCAAAACTAGGTGTTTGTCCTCACATCGCATTAATACCTGCTCGAGATTGCTGAGGCAATCTTCAAAGCTATGGCCAAACACTGAAAAATCATCCATGAAGACTTTAAGGATGTTTTCGACCATGTCACTAAATATGCTTAGCATGCACCGCTGAAAGGTAGCCGGTGCATTACATAAGCCAAACGGCATTTGACGGTAGGCAAATGTACCAAATGGACATGTGAATGTGGTTTTCTCCTGATCTTCAGGAGCAATTTCAATTTGATTATATCCACTATATCCATCCAAGAAGCAGTAATACTTGTGACCTGCCACCCGTTCTAGCATTTGATCCATGAATGGCAAGGGAAAATGCTCTTTTTGGGTCACAGTATTCAACTTCCTGTAGTCAATACACATCCTCCATCAAGTGGGGACACGTGTTGGTACTAATTCACCATCTTTGTTCGGGATGACCGTTATGCCTGCTTTCTTTGGAACCACTTGGGTTGGACTAACCCAAGGACTATCAGATATCGGATAAATCATCCCAACATCAAGTAGTTTAAGCACTTCCTTTTTAACTACTTCTTGCATGTTGGGATTCAGACGCCTTTGCATTTTCCTTGAAGGTCTAGCGCCTTCCTCTAGATATATCTTATGCGTGCATATGGATGGGCTTATGCCTTTGAGGTCAGCAATCGTCCATCCCATAGCATCCTTGTGCTTGGTCAGCATTTGCACTAGCTTACTTTCCTGTTCATGAGTTAAAGCAGGTGAAATGATTACAGGATAAGTTTTTCCAGTCCCTAAGAATGCGTATTTCAGCTCTTTGGGTAGCTCCTTTAACTCTAACTCCGGAAACTAAAAACTAGAAGGCATTGCCAACTTTGTTTTAGGAGGCAATTGTTCATATGGCATTACCCACATGCATTCTGCTCTATCCTCCTCTATCGTATCCATCATAAGACACGTCTGGTTTAGGTCAGCATCCAATGGAGTTGACTCTGCAGGCTGATAGATATCGCCAAATTGAGTCATCACAACTTCCAAAGGATCTTTACAGTCGACCAAGTCAACTTCATCTTCAATGACCGTGTCTATGTAATGAATTTCTTCCTCATCATCGTATTCTTCAGGTCGGGGATTAGAAAAAATTTTGACATTCAATGTCATGTTCCCGAATACGATAGTCATGATACCACTTCTAATCTTGATCGTGGCATCAATAGTGTTGAGGAATGGACGTCCAAAGATAACCGGGATGTGTGCACCAGGATTAGACATAGGTTCTGTGTCCAATATCACGAAATCAACCAGAAAGACAAAAGAGTCTATTTGGACAAGGACGTCCTCTAACACCCCTCTAGGGTACTTCACAGATCTGTCTGCCAATTGCAAAGTGACTCGGGTGGGTTTGAGTTCACCCAACCCTAGCTGTTTATAGACTGAATATGGCAGCAGGTTCACGCTTGCTCCTAGATCGAGGAGTGCGTTATCTATCCTTTGATTCCCAATTCTACATGAGAAAGTAGGTGTACCGGGATCTTTGAGTTTTGGAGGCAACTCATTTTGAATAATCGCACTTGCTTGGCACGCGACATAAGCATGTTTCTTCACGCTTTGCCTCCTCTTGACCGTGCATAGATCTTTGAGATACTTCGCATAGGCCGGAACTTGCTTGATAGCATCTAGGAGTGGAAGGTTAATTTTGACTTGTTTAAACAATTCCAGAAACTCCTGATTCTTTGTCTCATTCTTGGGTTTCTTCAACCGTTGAGGATAAGGTGCAGGAAAAGGGCACTTTGGTGGTTCATCCTTCACAGACTTCTTTCCAGGCCTTCGCTCAACTTCTTCCTCTACTCTAGGAGCTTCAATGTTTGCCTTTATTGCATCGTCATTAGTAGACGGCTCCTCCTCTTGAGTAGATGGTTGCTCAAGCTCATTATCCACAACTTTCTCCTCTTTGTACAATTCGGGTGTAGACAGAGGCATGCTTTTCTCAATGATTTTTCCACTTCTCAGTGTAGTCACGGCTTTAGCATGTTCCTGATTGTTAGGGCCATTGTTATGTCCTTTGGGGTTCGGAAGTGGTTGGGCAGGGAATGTTCCTCCTGAACCCTCTTGCCGTGCATCTATCCTTTCTAACGTGGCAGACATTCTACTCATCATTTGTATGAGTTGCTGCGTTAGATTGGCATTAGCAAGTGGCTCTTCTTCTTGTACCTTCTTGTGTGGTGGTACATAGGTATTGGTCTGTGGTACATTGGAGGGTTGAGCTTGGTTGTAGTTATTTGTTCTGTTTTGATTGTATTGATGGGACGGCCTATTGTTTTGCCCTTGATATTGATTGTTGTTGTAGGGCTGCTGTTGATATTGATTTTGGGTCCCAGCATTATTTCTCCAATCAAAACCGGGGTGATTCCATCTATTGTTACTTTGAAAGTTATTGTTGGAATTCCTCGCCCCTCGAAAACCTTGCATGGCATTCATCTCCATAGGGGCCTGCTCTTGAAAATACGGCACATTGGGACAATATTGAGTTGTATGTCCCAACATGTTGCATGTGCCGCATGGTTCCTCAGGCATAACTTGCCTAGAGCTCTCTCCTTTCATGCTTAACTCCTCTACCTTCTTTGCCAGTTCTGCATATTTAGTCATGAGGTGATCTTCACTAGTTAGTTGGTAGAGGCTTTTCTCTTCTACACAGCATATCTGTGAGCCTGAGACATTGTCAGAATTTGACCATTCATGAGCGTATTCGGCTAACCATTCGAAATGGGCTTCAGCCTCTTCGGTGTTTTTACGCAGAAATGGTCCGGAACTCATAGTTTCTACCAACTTCTTTGTTTCACCATTTCTCAAACCCATGGTGTGGGCACGAGAGAAGCAAATCTTTGAAACGCTCCCACGTTTGTGTGAAGGTTTCATTGCTCTTTTGTTTATAGGAATTGATTTGACGTTGAAGGTCTGTGGTCATGCGAGTAGGATAGAATTTCTTTAGAAACGCGGTGCTCATCGCATGCCAGGTGAAAATTGAATTAGGTTTGAGGGAGTGGAGCCACGCCTTCGCTTTATCTTTCAAAGTGAAGGGGAATAACATTAGATGTGTCACCTCCCTAGGACAATTTTGCGAGAATGTTTTGCAAACATCCTCGAAATCAGTGACATGTAAGTACGCCTTCTCACTTTCCATCCCATGAAAGGTGGGAAGCAGTTGGATCATCCCATTGCGAAACTGAAATTCGCCATTATGCGGTGGGATTTGAATGCAAGAGGGCGTAGGTGCGTGTTCTGGTTGCATGAGATCGCAAAGAGGACGTAGCGCCTCATCAATTGGTACCACAACATTGTCACCATTTTCACTCTGATTATCATTCATTGATTCAGTTGGAGTGGCTATCGGGTTAATGGAACTATCAGAGTCAGAACGGTAGAAAGGATTTCCAAAAATTCCTTCAATAGAATTATTGGACATGAACTAGGAGAGTTCCCAAGGTGAGTGTTTGCCAAAAGAACTGAAAAGAAGAGAAAATAAAAACAGAAAGAGATGAAGAGAGACTGAGGTAATCTAAGGAATTGATCGTCGCTTTCCCAGGCAACGGCGCCAAAAACTTGACACGCGAAAAATCTTGTGTGCGCTTGTGTGCTATACCTAAGTGTAGGTAGATGTGCAAGTAGTAACTGGTAAGACCAGGTCGATCCCACAGGGAAGGATGAGAACCAACTAACTTAGATTAAACTCTAAAAGAAAAGAAAATTCAATATTTGAAGAGAAGTGTAGAACACAAAGTTCTACAATTAACAGCTACTAACTTAAAAGCAACTAAATTAAATAAACTAATGATTAACTATTTAACTAAAACAAGAATTGAAAACGATTTTTCTTAATAAAAGAAAGTGTTGGGATCACGCGAATCCACCATGACTCAACCATCTACCATGCAAATGCAATTAAGCTCAACGGAGAGCAACTTCTACAGTATCCCGTACTTCTCTAAGGATATAGAATCAATAGTCCTTTCATGACCGGGACTATATCATCACAATTAAGTTTGAAATACACAAAGGTGGTTTAATTCAATAGTTAAGACTCTCACCTACAATGGTGTTAGCATTGAGGGTGGTTTGCAAAATATATTGAAAGAAATTGCCTTAAGGCTTAACATTTAAAGACTGTTTTGACAAACTGAGCTTTAGGGGACAGTTTGATAACAAATCAGTAAAGCAGAAAGTCTTAGAATACTGTATTAGATGTCCTCAAGAATCTGAGGTCTTGATCGATCGACGCGCTTTCGATCGATCGAACTTCGTCATCTCTCGATCGATCGAAATATCTTCGATCGCTCGACCACTGGTCCGATCGATCGAACTACATTCGATCAATCGAACACAGGAATAAAAAAAGTGCATGGCAGAGGTCTGAAATCACGGTTTCATCGCGATTTCCCAACCCCGGACTACTCAGACATGATCTGGGGAGTCTTAGACTTATTTTTAACGTGAAAGTTCATTAAAGACTTGTTTGTTTGCGAGTTTTTCATGAAAACTATGAAAACCAAGAATCTTAATTTATCTAGCATGTAATACTACAATATCAAAGGTTAAACTACGAATGAAAAAGTGTAGAATGTAAATAGAAATAAAACGAAGTAACTTGGAGCGAAACAACTACTATTAAACCTCAAGAATCCAAGCTATAATGGTAAATCTTGATAAAAACCTACAAAAACCACAAAACTCTCTCCTCTCTTTTATGAAAACTGATGAAAAACAAAGTTGGGCGTCCCTCTGGACGTTTACAAAATGAGTTTAAATAGCCTAAACCTAATGCTAGGGTTTAAAACCCGTTTCTGCTGCATGCGCGAATAATCTAATAAAAGGCATCTTCGATCGATCGAATAACTCTCGATCGATTGAACTTCCAGAAATGTCGATCGCTTGAACTCACTCGATCGATCGAACCATTTTCGATCGCTCGAACCTTGTATTTCAGCTTTGAGTTGTCTTCATCTGTACTAAGCACTTCCTTTTATCAACATTCTTCAATATTGTACCCAGCAGCAGAAATCTGCACAAAAAATCACTAAAACAATACCACTTATCATAGTTTAATCAATTTGTGTAGAAACTGGTATTGTAATTCAAACTGTAGATAAACAGGGAAATTGTAGACTTTTCTAGTGTATTTTCCTCTTTTAGCGCGGTTGTATTTTACAAATACCCCCACTTGTCAACTGGCGAAGAAGGTAGAAGAACTAGGGATGCGAGGAGAGAGCGCTAGGCAGGTTATGCCTGAGGAACCATGCGGCATGATGTTGTCAATATCAAGATATAAAAAGTGTTCTTTACTTTTCAAAAGATTTGTAGTGTGAAAGCAAAGGTCGAACCCACAGGGATTGGTTAACTACAGCGAATTAATTTTAAAACCTAATTCTAGTTAATTATGAAAACGGATTTTGATTTTGAATTTTAATAAAATTAATGAAACTAACGAAATTAAATCTAAATTATGAAAGCAATTAAAAAGTGTTTTTGTAAATGTGTTTAAAGGAACCTAGGATTGCAAATCCACCACTAGCTTCATAATAGGAATATTTATGCATTCAATTAGATTATTAAGTTGGATGATAATGGAGAATTGTAGCTATAAGCCCAATTCCTCCGTCAAGAAAATAACTATGGTTCAAGCACCAACATAATCCATCTTCGGTTAGCACAAATTATCTCACGCTAAACTAGGGTTGTGGTATAATCAGTCTAATCTAGGCATGGACTATTCGGATACTTGATAGCACAATTCAATAAAGCACCATTACATGTAAATAATCTAAACAAGCACAGCAAGTATAGATCATTGAGCACATCACAGTCAAAATAGATCTAAGACAAGAATAAACTTTGAAAGTAATGATTTAATCAATAGAAGTACGATTTATTATAAAAAATCCTCTAAACATGTAATCATCATCCATACATAATAAATCTAAAATAAAAACATAAATAAAACCCTATTACTTGGCTAGGGTTTCATTGAAACCCTAGATCTATGTCTAGGCTGCCATAGAAGTGGTAGATGGCAAGTAGTTGATGGAGGAGGCCATGAAAATCCTTGGTCTTCTTCTTCTTCTCCTTGCTTCCCTCCTCTCAATGGCTGGAAGTATGGTTGTAGAATATGTGTATATTAATTGCCAACCCTATAATTGAATTAATATAGGGTATATATAGATTTACAACAAGTTTTGGAAGCTTTCCTAACCCGAAACGAACTGAAACTGATGTAATTTACAATCTGGATGCAGTTAGGACGTCTCGTTTGCACAGGAGTCTTCAGTATACTAAAATACGCAACTTTACTTTTTACACATATCGCGCGAGCGGGTCGCGCGAGCGCGACAATTGAACCTTCGCGCGCGCGGATCGCGCGAGCGATTCTTGGATTTTCGCGGGCGCGGGTCGCGCGCGCGACTTGGCTTTTTCAGCTTCTTTTCTTCTGCTTTTTCACCCTGTTTAGCCTGGTTTAGTTGATTTCTTCCAAAACCTGTCAGAAATTAGAAAACGAAGTAAAAATATACAAAAACAGGATAAAAAGGTACTAACAAATGCTCGTTAAGGCGTATAAATAGGATTTGTTCTCTCCCGATCACACCCCCAAACCTACATTTTGCTAGTCCTCGAGCAAAACTAAAATAAAAACTACTACTAATAGAATACTACTCCATTTTCGTATGGATTACGATTGCATTTAGCTTATGCAACAAGCCTTTTAAACCCCTAGGTGTCCCTAGTAGGACGAGTGGAGTCTCGTGAGGGTTCTCGTCAACAAGTCACCCACAACCATCTTTATTAACTTATAAATTTAAAAAGCTTTATTCAAACGAAAAATAAAACAATCAATACTCCTTATTATAAAACAATGATTCGAAATAGAATAACGAACAAGAAGAAATGAAATCAAACGTCCACTTAAATCATGAAAAACAATCCCAAGCACATGCATCGTATAAATCAATAGAGTTTCTCATAAAATTGCACGTGTGTGATATGGTAGTCAAATGAACACGCGCACGTCATGAACTTGGAATATAACTCGGATAACTATCCAACTATGCTTCAACTACGAATCTCACAATGAATTACACTCTCAAATAAAACACTCAGAAACAGGTGAAATTTTTCTAAAATATGTGAGTAAAGGAAATATATTCTCAAAACAAGAAATGCTCACATATGACTCGAAAAAGACGCATGACACAAAAGAACAGTAGTCTCATGGATAGGACGCCAATAATCAAGAAAAATTACTCATTACCATGTTTTAATCCCCCTCCCATCATTTACATATCAAAACCATGTTTCCTAGGATCAATTAGGACTTTTCAAAGGTTGTAACGTGGCTCAGGTAATGAAAGAGGATAAAAAGGATTAATTAGGTAGGTTTACGAATGGCATTGTAAGGCATGTTCGATTTCCTTCATTCATCTCTTCTACCAACTTCATCATTTCATTCTCTTCTTTTCATTCATTTTTTTTTTAATTTCTCCTTCTGTTTCTTTTTCTTTTTTTTTTCTTTTTTTTTTTCTATTCTTTTCCTCCTTGTTGCTTTTGAAACAAATATTCATTGAATACCAAGGCAACCACCCCAAACATCATCTTATTTTCTTCTTCTTCTTAATCACACATCGCCTTAACACCTCTAAAAGTTGGTCAATCTTTCAGGGGTGAACTCCAAGTTGGCCAAATTGGAGCAAAAATAGGATAATGGTAATTAAAGAAAAATGGCATTTTAACGGCTCAAGGGGCGAACTAAGGAAAATTTTTCATTTATCGGTCGGTAATAAACAAAGAAGGCCTATAATCATGTCCTATGGTTATATGGTTCTTCCACATGTACGACAGACGATTATTTAGCATGGTAGTAACTATTTTAACTTGACTATCAACCAAAACAAGAATAATGAGACTAAACAACGAGTTAATGCGCTATTTCAATGAAATTCGATAAACACAAAATGTATTTATAACCCTCTAAAAAGAAAAGATAGGCTCAAAAGCTTACTGGGTTTAGTCTCCACCATGTGTTATCTAGAAATCCAAATCATATTATAGCTCACATCAAACATGTATTCAAGCGACTACGTGCAGTGCATAGGTTTGTGTGCAAATTTATGATATAAAACTATGATTCGAACAATACATAACTTAAAACATTACATCATTACTTCAGTAAATGGTTAATCACAAATTCTTTTGTTTATCATTCTATAACACTTCAAAGTTCTCTATCAAAAAGTATCAAATTGATATTGCAAAAACGTCGGTAATATCGTTTATTTAAACACACTTATTGAAAAAATTACAGTATAATGTGCATGCGTGTTTGCATACCCCCAAACCTAAACCTTTCATTGTCCCCAATGAAACAATAAAATGAAAGAAAGGAAAATAGGTAAGAAAGGAACGATAATACCTCGATCTCGGCAATGACAAACAGGTAAATGTATAAGAATATGGCGATAAAGTTCAATTGCTCCAAATGGAACCACCTGTTAATACTAGATAAAAAGAAACTAACAAAAGAATATTAAAAGTAAATGAAACCTAAATATGGAATATAAATCTAAAAACTAAGCTAAACTAAACTAAACGAGCAAATAGAAAAGAAATAAAACGAAAAAATATAAATGTAACAAGGAAAACAACGAACACGAACTAAACTGAACCAAATAAACAAAAACAGAAAAGAAACACAAATACAATAGGTAGGGGGAAGGATATAGAAAACAAAAGGGAAAAAACAGGAAAATGGAGAATCGCGCGAGCGGTCCGCGCGAGCGGCCGTCGCGCACGCGAATTTCAAAATTATTTATTTATTTTTTTTTATTTTTTATTTTTTATTTTTTTCGCGTCAGCGAGACCCCCTCGCGCCCGCGAGATCAGGCGCGAAGAGAAACCGAGGCATCAAAAAAGTAAAAGAACGAAAATTCCACTAAGTCACATTCTCGCGCCAGCGGGCCGCGCGCGCGAGAATGGTATTTTCTCTCGGTTTGCTTATTTTATGTATATAACTTAAAAATGATATTTCTCCAACCCCCAAACCTATCCAGAAAACTCAAAAACTGATCAAAACGACCCAAAAACGACCAAAAACAAGGGAAACAGACGAATTAAAACTTGGGTTGCCTCCCAAGAAGCGCTATCTTTTACGTCTTTAGCTAGACCGTTCTAGCTCAAGATTTATGGAGGTCGTAAACCAGATTTTGTACCCTCTAGGGCATTAGGAAGATTCCGGTGGTAAGCAGAAATCACGTTGCTTTGAATTAATTCGATTGACGGTTTGTCAGTATGTTCAAATCGATTTCTTACCTTCCGAGTAGATTCAGCATTAAGGTCTGAGGTATTAGGATTCATCCACTCATCATCCTCTATATTATTCCCCGTACTTATATTTATTACGTTAGTAAGTTCAATATTCCGTTTAACCTCACTACCCTCCACACCTAGATAATCATCATCTTTGGGAGGTTGATCAACAGCATTAAAAACATTTAATTTTAAGTTCATGTTCCCAAACGACACTTTCATTACCCCCGTCCGGCAGTTAACACGTGCGTTAGCGGTTGCTAAGAATGGACGGCCTAGAATGACAGGAGTGTGTTTCCTAGCATCTAGCACGGGTTCAGTGTCAAGGACCATGAAGTCAACAGGATAATAGCATTTATCAACCTTAACCAAGACGTCCTCGACGATTCCTCTAGGTATTTTAATAGAACGATCCGCTAATTGTATTGTAGCGGCCGTAGGTTTCAGTTCACCTAAACCTAATTGTTTATAGACATGATAAGGTATGAGATTAACACTAGCTCCTAAGTCAAGGAGAGCCCGATGAATGATAGTGTCACCTATGACACATGAAATCGTAGGCGTACCAGGATCCTTATACTTCGGAGGAGCGTGTTGGAATATAGAGCTTACTTTTTCTGTGAGAAAGACCTTTTTAGGAATATGACTACGTATTTTACGCTTTTGAGTACAAAGGTCTTTTAAACATTTAGCATAAGCGGGAATTTGTTTTATAGCGTCGAGGAACGGAATATTGATTTTAACTTGTTTAAACACCTCGAGTATATCTTCCATTTTTGACCCTTTCTTGGGCAAATGTGATGGTCCCTTATTATTAGGTGGATATGGCATTCTCGGAATATAATTAGTTGGGACCGGTTCATTTTCTTTTCTATTTTGATTCACGTCCTCACCTCTCTCTTTATTAGAGTTGATATTCATATCTTTCACATTCTCATTCTCATTCTTATTAGGGATTTCTATCACCTCTTCTCGTGTAGTCATCCTAGTTGAGACGGCGTTTACTTGTTCACTCGACCCCTTAACCTCATATTGTCCCTTCGGGTTTTGAATTGTTTGACTAGGCAACGTCCTCTCGTTTCTACGACTCACTACAGTAGCTAGTTGTCCCACTTGGGATTCAAGCTTCGCAATGGATTGTGTGTGAGAGTGCACTATTTGTGCTTGTGCCTGTACTTGTGTTTCAATTTTATTAAGGGACGCCAACACCTTTTCCTCTAAAACATTACTCCTTGAAGGATTCAAATTAGGAGGCGGTTGTTGGTATTGATTAGGTTGAAACTGAGGCCGATACGCATTTGGAAAATTAGTTGCCTCATTAGGATTATTAGTATTATTTTTCCACGAGAAGTTAGGATGGTTTCTCCATGGCGCATCCGGATTATTAGTAGTTGAATTATAGTTATTTCGTGGGTATTGTTGAATAGAATTAATATGTTGCTCCACGAATTCCGGAAATTGGCTCGCCGATGGACATGCAAGTATCGAATGTGAAGGATCAGAACATAATGCACAAATTTCATGAGCGGGTGGGGCTGTCGTTTGATTCATTGTTAAAAGTCGGTCAAGTTTGTTAGATAGTTCTTTTATTTCAATTGACTGACTTGACTCGAACTTTACCTCCCTCTTAGGTTGTGAATGATATCCCTCGGAACGTACTGATACAGCCTGATGCATCGAATTCTCGCTTAACGTTTCAAAAATTTTCCAGGCCTCATCGGCGCTTTTGTGTAGGAAGGTTCCCGCACAAACGGCATCGACGGTATTCCTAACAGAGGGAATAAGCCCCTCGTAGAAGACTTGAACCAATTGCCACTTGGGAACCTGATGATGTGGACACGAGCGTAACAATTCTTTAAATTTTTCCCAAGTGTCATAAAGAGTCTCCCCATCTTGCATCACAAAATTAGTTATATCTTTTCTTATCTTATTTGTACGCATAATAGGGAAAAACTTTTGTAAAAAGGCGGTGTGTAAGGCTTCCCATGTTTTTATTGTGTTTGGCTCAAGTGATTGAAGCCAATACTTCGCTTTGTCTCTTAAGGAGAATGGGAAGAGCCGCAATTTTAATTCATCATTATTTAGGTTTTGTATTTTCAAAGTAGAGCATATACCCTGAAAATCCCCTAAGTGTTGGTAAGGGTCTTCGTTTAGACGGCCATGGAATGATGGAAGTAGCGAGATGGTAGACGACTTTATCTCAAAGTGAGATGCTGTCGCCTCCGGTAATTCGATACCAGCTTGTGGCGTGTACGTCGTAGGAATAAAATAGTTTATAAGTGGAGGAGGTGGCGGTATATTAAGATTATTCATATTAGCTCCGTTGTTATTTTGGTTGTTTTCGTTATTATTTCCAATGTCTGCCATTTTAATTGGTTCTATGTTATTAAAGCGTGGTTTCTTTAGTCTTGTAAGAGTACTACGTATTTCGGACTCAAATAAAGAAGTTGGTTTTGGTATCAAATCGTCGTCTATTAAAAACCTAGCTCTAGAAGTTAAGTTTGAAGACTTGTTAACTCTTAATGTACGTTCAAGTTCAGAGTCAAAAGGTTTTAATTCCGGTTTATTTGAACGTGTACCTAACATAAACTAAAACAAAGGAAAAGAAACTAAAATGACTAACTAAACAAAAGAAATAAATAGCAATCACGCAAATAAGACGACAAGCAAGCACACAGTACTACTATGATGCATGAATATTATCCTGTAATGCAATGACCGCGTCAAGCCCAGCGCCCCGGGTTTCCTAGCTAATGCAGTGCAATTAACCCTAAACTAATGCAAATAGTGCGTCACAGCGCCCTGACTTACAGTGGTTTAAAGCGAGTTTCAAAGGAAGCAAATTACTTGATTTTTTTTTTATTTTTATTTGCGTAAGCTCCTTTGATGTAATTAGCTACTCCACTCGGAAACGTTGGAATTTGATGACTCGATAACCTATAAAATAAAAAGACAAGTTAGTAACTAAAAATCAAAAACGGAAAATAAGAAAATTAGTACCTATTCTAATATTTACGAATTAACTAAACTAAGATTCTAAAACTAAAGGTAGTAATTTGCAATCCCCGGCAACGGCGCCAAAAATTGATGTTGTCAATATCAAGATATAAAAAGTGTTCTTTACTTTTCAAAAGATTTGTAGTGTGAAAGCAAAGGTCGAACCCACAGGGATTGGTTAACTACAGCGAATTAATTTTAAAACCTAATTCTAGTTAATTATGAAAACGGATTTTGATTTTGAATTTTAATAAAATTAATGAAACTAACGAAATTAAATCTAAATTATGATCTGGATGCAGTTAGGACGTCTCGTTTGCACAGGAGTCTTCAGTATACTGAAATACGCAACTTTACTTTTTACACATATCGCGCGAGCGCGACAATTGGGCCTTCGCGCGCGCGGATCGCGCGAGCGATTCTGGGAATCTCGCGCTAGCGGATCGCGCGAGCGATTCTTGGATTTTCGCGGGCGCGGGTCGCGCGCGCGACTTGGCTTTTTCAGCTTCTTTTCTTCTGCTTTTTCACCCTGTTTAGCCTGGTTTAGTTGATTTCTTCCAAAACCTGTCAGAAATTAGAAAACGAAGTAAAAATATACAAAAACAGGATAAAAAGGTACTAACAAATGCTCGTTAAGGCGTATAAATAGGATTTGTTCTCTCCCGATCACGGCACATGCAACATGTTGGGACATACAACTCAATACTGTCCCAATGTGCCGTATTTTCAAGAGCAGGCCCCCATGGAGATGAATGCCATGCACGGTTTCCGAGGGACGGGGAATTCCAACAATAACTTTCAAAGTAACAATAGATGGAATCACCCCGGTTTTTATTGGAGAAATAATGCTGGGACCCAAAATCAATATCAACAGCAGCCCTACAACAATCAATATCAAGGGCAAAACAATAGGCTGTCCCATCAATGCAATCAAAACAGAACCAATAACTACAACCAAGCTCAACCCTCCAATGCACCATAGACCAATACCTATGTGCCACCACACAAGAAGGTACAAGAAGAAGAACCACTTGCTAATGCCAATCTAACGCAGCAACTCATACAGATGATGAGTAGAATGTCTGCCACGTTAGAAAGGATAGATGCACAACAAGAGGGTTCAGGAGGAACATTCCCTGCCCAACCACTTTCGAACCCCAAGGGACATAACACTGGTCCTAACAATCAAGAACATGCTAAAGCCGTTACTACACTGAGAAGCGAAAAAATCATAGAGAAAAGCATGCCTCTGTCTACACCCGAAGTGTACAAAGAGGAAGAAGTGGTGGATAATGAGCTTGAGCGACCATCTACTCCAGAGGAGGAGCCGTCTACTAATGACGAGGCAATACAGGCAAACATTGAAGCTCCTGGAGTAGAGGAAGAAGTTGAGCGAAGGCCTGGAAAGGAGTCTGTAAAGGATGAACCACCAAAATGCCCTTTTCGTGCACCTTATCCTCAACGGTTAAAGAAACCCAAGAATGAGACGAAGAATTAGGAGTTTCTGGAATTGTTTAAACAAGTCAAGATTAACCTTCCACTCCTAGATGCTATCAAGCAGGTGCCGGCCTATGCTAAGTATCTCAAAGATCTATGCACGGTCAAGAGGAGGCAAAGCGTGAAGAAACATGCTTATGTCGCTTGTCAAGCAAGTGCGATCATTCAAAATGAGTTAGCGCCAAAACTCAAAGACCCCGGTACACCTACTGTCTCATGTAGAATTGGGGATCAAAGGATAGATGACGCACTTCTCGATCTAGGAGCAAGCGTGAACCTACTGCCATATTCAATCTATAAACAGCTAGGGTTGGGTGAACTCAAACCCACCCGAGTTGCTTTGCAATTGGCAGACAGATCTGTGAAGTACCCTAGAGGGGTGTTAGAGGACGTCCTTGTCCAAATAGACTCTTTCGTCTTTCCGGTTGATTTCGTGATATTGGACACAGAACCTGTTTCTAATCCTGGTGCACACATACCGGTTATCTTTGGACGTCCATTTCTCAACACTATTGATGCCACGATCAAGATTAGAAGTGGTATCATGACTATCGTATTCGGAACATGACATTGAATGTCAAAATTTTTTCTAATCCCCGACCTGAAGAATACGATGATGAGGAGGAAATTCATTACATGGACACAGTCATTGAAGATGAAGTTGACTTGGTCGACTACAAAGATCCTTTGGAAGTTGTGATGACTCAATTTGGCAATATCTATCAGCCTGCAGAGTCAACTCCATTGGATGTTGACCTGAACCAGATGTGTCTTATGATGGATACAATAGAGGAGGATAGAGCAGAATGCATGTGGATAATGCCATATGAACAATTGCCTCCTAAAACTAAGTTGGCAATGCCTTCTAGTTTTCAGTTTCTGGAGTTAGAGTTAATGGAGCTACCCAAAGAGCTGAAATACGCATTCTTAGGGTCTGGAAAAACTTATCCTGTAATCATTTCATCTGCTTTAACTCATGAACAGGAAAGTAAGCTAGTGCAAATGCTGACCAAGCACAAGGATGCTATGGGATGGACGATTGCTGACCTCAAAGGCATAAGCCCATCCATATGCACTCGTAAGATATATCTGGAGGAAGACGCTAGACCCTCGAGGCAAATGTAAAGGCGTCTGAATCCCAACATGCAAGAAGTAGTTAAAAAGGAAGTGCTCAAACTACTTGATGTTGGGATGATTTATTCGATATCTGATAGTCCTTGGGTTAGTCCAACCCAAGTGGTTCCAAAGAAAGCAGGCATAACGGTCATTCCAAACAAGGATGGTGAATTGGTACCAACACGTGTTCCCACTAGATGGAGGATGTGTATTGACTACAGAAAGTTGAATACTGTGACCCGAAAAGACCATTTTCCTTTGCCATTCATGGATCAAATGCTAGAACGTGTGGCAGGTCACAAGTATTACTGCTTTTTGGATGGATATAGTGGATACAACCAAATCGAAATTGCTCCTGAAGATCAGGAGAAAACCACATTCACTTGTCCATTTGGTACATTTGCCTACCGTCGAATGCCATTTGGCTTATGTAATGCACCGGCTACCTTTCAGCGATGCATGCTAAGCATATTCAGTGACATGGTCGAACACATCCTTGAAGTCTTCATGGACGATTTTTCAGTGTTTGGCCATAGCTTTGAAGATTGCCTCAACAACCTCGAACAGGTATTAATGCGATGTGAGGATAAACACCTCGTTTTGAATTGGGAAAAGTGTCACTTAATGGTGACCAAGGGAATAGTCCTTGGCCATATAATCTCCGATGAAGGAATCCAAGTGGATAAGGCAAAAATTGACATAATCTCAAATCTACCTGTCCCCCGTACTGTGAGAGACATCCGTTCATTCTTGGGGCATGCAGGATTTTATCGTCGGTTTATCCAGAACTTCAGTGCAATCTCTCAACCTCTGTGTCAGCTTCTTGTCAAAGATGCACCATTTGAGTGGTTAGAGAATTGCCAAAAGTCCTTCGAGGATCTAAAAGAGCTCCTCACCTCCGCACCTATAATACAGGCACCCGACTGGAGTTTACCTTTCAAATTAATGTGCGATGCTAGTGATTACGCCATTGGCGCAGTCCTAGGTCAGAGAAAGGACAATAAACCATATGTGATATACTATGCCAGCCGAACTTTGAATGAAGCTCAAATGAATTATACAACTACTGAAAAGGAGCTGCTGGCTGTAGTGTTCGCCTTGGATAAGTTTAGGTCTTATCTAATAGGGTCACCAATCATCTATTTTACAGATCATTCGGCCCTCAAGTATCTGCTATCTAAGAAAGATGCTAAACAACGGCTCATTCGATGGATACTCTTACTCCAAGAGTTTGATCTAACAATCAAAGATAAGAAAGGAGTAGAGAATGTGGTTGCGGACCATTTGTCACGGTTGACTTTTGTCGACAATACTGAACCCCAATCCATTAAGGATGAGTTCCCGGATGAACAGCTACTGGCAGTAAGTGGTCTGCCTTGGTATGCTGATATCGTGAACTACCTTGTTACGGGAGAAACCCCGAATCATTGGTCAAACCAAGACAGAAAATGGTTCCTCTCGTTCGTGCGTCATTTTTTTTTATGACCCATATCTTTCCAAGTACTGTGCTAATCAGGTTATCAGGCGCTGCGTCCCCAACGAGGATATAACCGTAATTTTAGCATCATGCCATTCTGAGGCATGCGGTGGCCACTTCGCTTCACAGAAGACCGCACAAAAAGTTCTACAAAGCGGTTTTTACTGGCCCACAATTTTCAAAGATGCGTATTCCTTTTGCAAGACATGCCAACGCTGTCAAAAGCTTGGAACTATTTCTAAAAGGAATTCTATGCCTTTAACCCCTATCATCACAATTGAGATATTCGATTGTTGGGGCATAGATTTTATGGGCCCATTTCCCAAGTCTAATAACTGTGAATACATAATCCTTGCTGTCGAGTATGTGTCAAAATGGGTTGAAGCGATACCAACGAGACGCAATGACCACAGAACGGTCATGTCCTTTTTAAGAGAGCACATCTTGTCTTGTTTTGGAACTCTGAAAGCTTTACTGAGTGACCAAGGCAAGCATTTCTACAATAGGCCTTTGGAGTCACTTCTCAGGAAATACGGAGTCCACCATAAAATCGCTCTTGCCTATCATCCACAGTCGAATGGACAAGCGGAATTGGCTAACCGAGAAATCAAGCATGTTCTCGAAAAGACGGTTAGCTCCAACGAAAAGAAAGCTGACCGACGCTTTATGGGCATACCGTACTGCCTATAAGACGAATCTAGGTATGTCCCCGTATAGATTGGTTTACGGGAAAGCTTGCCACCTTCCTGTTGAAATCGAGCATAAAGCTTACTGGGCGACACGCTCATTGACCTTTGATATCCAAGAGGGAGGTCAGTTACGCAAACTCCAACTTGCAGAGCTAGAGGAAATACGACGAGATGCGTATGGCTCTGCAAGGTTGCATAAGGAAAAGTTGAAGGCTCGTCATGATCGTACGATCTTTCGTAAATCATTTGAGCCGGGGCAGAAAGTTTTGCTGTATGACTCTCGCCTCCACCTTTTCCCAGGAAAGCTCCGTTCCCGTTGGACGGGCCCGTTCATTGTAAAAACTGTCTTTCCACATGGGGCGGTTGAGCTCGTCAATCCAAAGAACGATTATTGTTTCAAGGTCAATGGCCAAAGGTTGAAACCGTTCTTGGAAAACTTCCAAACTGAAGTTGAGCACATCCAACTGGATGAGCCCAACTGTTCTCCCACTTAAAATCCAAAGTGGAGTTCCATATTGTTGTTGTATTCCCTATCTTTCCCTGCATTCTAGTTTCTCTCTTTTGTTTTTAATTCTTTGTTCGTTTTTTTTTAGTGTTGTGATCTTGTTCTAATCCTCTATACCTTGAACCACTCAATTGCAGGTGCATAGATGCGAGGTGATGATGTTCATTCTATTGGTTCATGGGCTGATTCAGAATGTCGTTGTGGCACCTGGACTGAGGGTGAACTCACACCCTGCCCCTTGCTTCATCAAGACCCTGAAGCTCACGCTCTCATTGATGCTGCTCAAGGGTACATTCCATACCCACCGGCCCTCCTTGACATCAATCCATATGAAAATATGGAATTTCCTAATGAAGTTGATGTGGATGAGGAAGAAGACCTGTACATGGGGAGAATGGTGGATGACGCCCTCATGGCGCAATGGGAAAATGATGATATGTGGGAGCGCCATGGGAAGATCATAACCTCCAGGATGTCGTCCCGGAACGTCACAATGCAGTTTTTGTTTTTGTTGACGATTTCCTTGTTCCCGAGTTGGTCCCATATCACTATGTGCCCCTGAGCTTTCTGCTATTCAGGCTCCAATGCCCCTTACCAGCTAGTGCGTCTTGGGAATCCATGCCAATAGTGAGGTTGGAACTTAGTCACAATTCTTTTTATTTTGTTTCTGTTCCGTGTGTTGTGTTTGTTCCGTTATCTTAATATTTGTTTGTTTGTCTTTTGTCTTTTCCTTGTCCAGGATTATCACTATGTTTCTCAATGGTATTCCGGTGTTCCTTCCACATTAACTGTTCCATGGGGCTCGCACACAGTCCCCTGGCACCCCACCGCAAGAGGAAGAACAATTGTGGATTTTCACACCGTTGTCTATGTCTCCACCGCGGTCTCCTCTCATGTGCACACCTCAATCCCTAGCAACTCCAGACATGCTGAATGACACTCTTGCCGCTTTCAGATCATTTTGGGAACGGGAATTGTCAGTTTGGAGTCCAATCTCGAAGATCTGGTGGTGTTCGAAGCAATGGAAGAAGAAGAAGTTTTCGTGTTGGAAGTTTAGTGATTCAGTTCAGTTGTGTTTTGTCATTTTCATCCCTTCTCAATTGAAGTGTAATTCTGGGCAAATGATTTTTAGTTTGGTTTTTATTTTTAGTTTTTTTTCTGTGTAATAAGGTCTACGGATCACGTGGAGAGTTATAACTTTGCAAACTGAATGCATTCTCAAGATTATCTTTATTAAATCTTTGCAATCTTATCTTACGATGATGTCCATTCTGGCCTACATGTTTGTAAGTGAACTGCTTTTAAGTATCTCTGCATGTCCAGATTTGCTTCTGATAGTTGGGGGTGTTTTGGTTCACTTTACCAAAGAATTTTGTAATTTTTGTGTTCGATCGATCGAACCTATTTCGATCGATCGAAAACCCTGCAAGTTCAAGCGCTTGAACGTTTTATTCAATCGATTGAGAAATTTACCTTCGATCGATCGAACATTGGTCGATCGATCGAACGTCGTTTTTAACGAGGCATCTTTAGAACACCTCTTCATTTCCCTCACTCTCACACCCTCAAGCGCTCGAGCACAGAGAGGGGGCGACTCGGCGATTCTTATAGCATTACATATCAATTCGACGCCCAGATCACCCCTACAATCATCCTCATCATCATCTTCACCTCCCACTGCGTGTTTCTACACCGAGGTAGGCTCCATGTGCCTTTATCGTTCTTTTTTGTTAGAAAATCCCAAGGGGGTGTCCCCTTGGTCTTAGGATTTCCTATTTGAAGCTCTGTTCTTTAGCTTTTTGTTTTTCCATTCGTTTCTGCGATCGTAACACATCGCTGTGTTCGATCGATCGAACTGGTTTCGAGCGATCGAACCCGACATGTTCGATCGATCGAACTATGCTCAAGCGATCGAAGAATACTCCAGTTCAATCGATCGAACTGAGTTAGATCTATCGAACTAAAGCAGTGGCAGTTTCTTTTTCTTTCTTTCCTGTTCTAATCTGTATCGTGTGGTGTTTTATTTTCAGGACTGCCACGATGAATCCAGTAACTGGCTACCACAAGTCCAAGCCCCTCAGCCTCACTATACCTGATCCGGTACCCGTACATGGGTTCCGGAATGATGAGGATCGGGGATGGTACGAGCGGTATTTCCAGGCGCGGAAGGTGATGATTGAGCGTCCTGTTGAGTCTATTTGGTTCGAGTACCCGTGGTTCCTGACTCAGATTCGCTCTATGCCCCACTGGTTTGATTTACTCTCACTTGCTAAGAGATTAAATCTGTCATGGATACGAGGTGCGTGCGCGACGATGATACGCGACCCGGACGCACCATTCACATATCATGCTTTCTTTCGAGGTCGGGCGTTCGTCATCAGTCCCGATACAGTCTCAGCCGCCTTGGGGATACCAGAGGTACCAAATTATGTTTGTCCCCATCGGCCTGACGCACCTGAGACCCCACCAGCTGCCATTATCCGCGAGCTCACCGGAGGCGCCGTTCCTTCTTGGAATGGCGAGGCTTTGATTGAGGACCATTTCCTTACTGATGACTACCACATGCTCCACCTGGCCCTCAGCAACTACCTCCTGGTGACCTCTTATCGCGAGAAGATCGCGGCTTGGTATGCGCTTGTTTTATTTGTAGTGGGGACAGGGCAGCCGGTCTGCTTATCATGGCTTTATATTGATTTCATGGTCCATCCCACCCACTACATCGCCTCCAAGAAGCACCTGAAAGGTGCTTGGGCGATTCACAGAGTTATGGTTTAGGCCGATTTTCCTGAGCTTGCTGGTGACGACCTTCGTTCTTCCCCCAGGCGATTCGGCGAGGTAGCCGCTCGCCGCTCAGACGCCCAGAAGCGGAAACGAAAGGGAAAAGGGAAAGCGAAGGTGGGGGCGAAGAAGAAGAGGCGTGGTGGGACAGATACAGAGGCCGGAGCTTCAGGGACGCCCACAGAGGCCGAGGAGCTTGATTCAGATGATGAGGAGGAGGATCCGATTGCTACGATTCAGCAGTTCGAGTTGCGACAACGGTCGTAGACTCAGGCCCAGGGAGAGTCTTCTTCTTCTGTGCCTCTCCCGACAGTTTATGAGCTGCTATTGGAGGAGAGAGAGGCCAGGATTAGACTTGAGGGCCGGATGGATCAGATGCAGACCTTGCTGGAGTCTATATTGATTCAGATTGGGGTCGATCAGGCTGTTCACTCTGCTCACCATCCTATGCCTACCCCGTCTGCACCGCTTGCTGCAGATCCAGCATCTTCAGCTGCTCTTGCTCCTACTCCTACAGGTCCATCCACTACTTCTGCTGCAGCTGATCTATCACTTTCTACTCCACTTACTGCTGATCTTCCATCCACTTCTGCTGCTGTTGCACCTGCTACTGCACCACTACCACCTGCTCCCATTGACATTCCTTCTGACGTGGCTGATGATGATCCATCGGGAGCCGCGTAGCATTTTCTAGGGAGAGGGTGGTGTGATTGTACTTTTGATTATCTATTTATTTTTGTTGTACTATTTTGGTGGATGTATATGGTTGGACATGTTGGACAGTTCTGTATTTTGGTTATTTTGGTTATGTATGAACATTATTTATCACTACTGTTATCTGATTCCCTTATCATTCCAGTGGTTTGTAATGTTTGGATCATGGTTTTTATTGTTTTATCTTTATTTATTGATCCTTATTGTTTTGGAGATTGTGTTCTATTTTTCTATGCCAGGTTGCTATGTTTGCTATTATCGCTTTGCTCTATACAGGTGATACCCATCCATTTTATTTGTTTGAAAATCAACTTCTGGGGACTTCGTTGTTTTCAGTTGGGGGTAGGGGATACTAATAGATAGGTATACACGTGTAATCTGTAATGATCATATTTTGCACGTGGATATGTCTTAAATTTAATTAGAATACGGTCTGGTAAAAATTTTTGAAAATTTTAAATATTAAACCTTATTGATAGAATAACTCTGAATAATCCCTCCTGCTTGTTAAGTAGGCAATGACACATTTGTAGTATTCTCATCTTTTTATGGATTAAGTTCACACGTTTTCTGTTGTCACTAAGATAGATGGCATGTGTGAATCTATTATGTATCCAATACTTTTATGCACTAATTGGCCGCTATGTAGAAGACCTGAAAATTAAGTTAATATGACTATTGTGCCTAAAGAACAAGTAGTGGAAGCTAATAATCTTTAGTGAGCTATTGAGCCAATCGTCATTTCTGAGGGAATTCTCATACAATTTTGAATGGTCTTTCTTGTTTATACTTAGTAAATTCGTTGAAAAAGTCTCAATTTCTTTGTTAAATTTTTGACTGCTTGTTATAGGAGAACGTTCAGGATTTACCAATTACACTCAATGAACACTTAAGTGCTAAAAATTGAAAGTTGAGAAAATGATTTAAGCCATCATTTACCCATTCTTTAACCAGATATAGCTTTCACCTACATTCATTGAAATGTTTCATCCCTGATCCCACACCAACTAAAAATTTCCTATGTGATTACAAGAAGCCAAGTCAGTAAACTATACCTTGACCTCAATGAGCTTTACTTTACATTTATTAAGAATGAGTCATCAAAGTATGTGAAATGGAAGGATGGAGTTGTGGGACATTCTCTAGGTTAAAAAAAAAATAATAATAATAATAATATGAAAAATGATGAATGATGAATGAAGGAAAAGAAAAAGAGCCTATGAAATGAATGGGAGATTGGGTTGAGAGATGAAATGAATAAAAAGAGAAGTTGGAATTCCATCACATACTGAAGGGCACATTCTTTTCTTCAACACCCTCACCTACTAACTAAAAGCCGCAATTCAAAGTCTTAAAGATTCTCAACAATTAATTTGAACATGGAAGTGTGAATTGAGTTATTCCACGGTATTTCGCTCCTCTAGTAAGTAGTGTTCTATTCATGAGACTATATACTTTTAAATGTCCGTTTTTCATAGAGTCAAGTATGAAAGCATTAGTATCCAGAATATCATTCTTAGCAAAGCTTTTATACGATGTGCGGTCATTGTAAAGCAAGTTTCTGAGAGACGTTCTTTTTGAGTGTGACCAATGTGAGAGTTGAGCTGAAACTGCGATTTTTTCAAGGTGCAATAGTCTAAATAACTCTTAATAAGGTTGGACGTATGGTTGTTAAATTCACACACACACGGGTGCATGATGGTGATACATATGTTATATTTTACTTAGTGATATAGGGGAACATGTGGATTTCTTTCATGGATTGATTGAGGATAGTATATCTCTGTAGAGTTAAAGTAACAGTTTAATGGAGGGGGAATTCTACAAGTTATTCTAAATCCTTTTGAGCTTATAATTGGAGAATTTTGTGGGTAGATTCACTGCAAACCCTCACGAGACAACACTCGTCCACTAGGGGGAACCTAGGGGTTTAAAGGCTTGTTGCATCAGCTAAATGCAATCGCGATTCCTGCGAAAGTGAGTTAGGAATTTTCTCTCTATCTTAGTTTAGGTTGTTTTTAGTTTTCCTTTGTTTTTCTTAGTCATGGTAGTATTAGTTTAGTAGTTTTTATTTTCGCTTTATCGCTAGGGACTAGCAATAAGCTAGTTGGGGGTTGTGCAAAGCGGGGGTATTTGTAAAATACAACCGCGTTAAAAGGAAGAATTGTATTGGTTTTAATCACAAACTTCCCGTTTTATCTGCAATTTGCATTACAATGCTAGTTTTCATACGAAGTGATTAATCTATGATAAAGTGTTTTGTTTTAGCTATTGTTTGTGCAGATCACTGCTGTGTGGAATAGAGAAATGAACATCAGAACAATTGGAATGTTAGAGTGCAAACAAAAGAATTCAAAGCTAAAGTTTGAAGTTCGAGCGATCGAATCAAGTTCGATCGATCGAACGTTCGATCGCTTAAAGAAGGTTGAAGCGCTTGAGTTCCAGCAGTTCGATCGATCGAGAACAGTTCGATCGATCGAACATGGTGTTTTCAGAAACTTTCGCGTACGCAGCAGATGCGGGTTTTTAACCCTAGCCTTGAGGTTTTCTATATAAAGGAGTATTGTATACGTCCCAAGGGGACGCACACTTTTAGTTTTCATCAGTTTTCCATAGAGAGGAGAGAGTTGTATCTTATTTTGTAGGTTTATTATCAAGGATTTCATTATAGCTTGGATTTAGTAAGGTTTAATAGTAGTTGCTCTTCTCCAGGTTATTTTGTTTTATTTTGTTTACATTCTGCACTTATTTATTAGTAGTATAATCTGCAATATCGTAGTATTACATGCTAGGTAAGTTAAAATCATTGATTTTCATAGTTTTCATGAAAAACTCATAAACAAACATGACTTTAATGAACCTTTACGTTAAAAACAAATCTGAGACTCCCCAGATCATGTCTGAGTAGTCCTAGGGTTGGGAGAACATGATGAAACAGTGATCTCCAGCCTCTGCCATGCAGTAGAATAAATCCTGTGTTCGATCGATCGGAGATAGTTCGATCGATCGAACCAGAGATAGTCAAGTGATCGAAGGACACTTCGATCGATTGAGGGATGAATGCTTTCGATCGATCGCACGATCGTCGATCGATCGAACTCTCTGATTCTTGAGGATGTTCCCTGCAGTATTCCAGGACCTTTTGTTTTTGAGAATTGTTATCATGCTGTCCCCAAATGCTCAGTTTGTCAAAACAGTTTTTAAAATCAAGGCCCTAAGGCATTTTCTTTCAATATATTTTGCAAACCACTTTCAATGCTAACACCATTGTAGGTGCGAGTCTTAACTATTGAATTAAACCGCTTTCATGTGTTTCAAGTTAACTGTGATGATATAGTCCCGGTCATGAAAGGACTATGGATTCTTTATTTTCAGAGAAATACAGAAAACTGTGGGTAATATACTCCTTAGTGCTTCAAAGTAACTGCATGGTAGACGGTTAGATTACTGTGGATTTGTGTAATCCCAACATCTTCTTCTTAAAGTTAAATCCTATTTGAGAATATTGTTTTATCTAGTTAATTAGTTCTTTAGTTAAATCTGATTTGCTTTCGTTAGTAGTTGTAGTTTGTGGAACTTTGTGTTTTGCACAATTATTAAATCTTATTGATTTTGTTTCTCTTTCTTTTGAGTTTAGTCTAAGTTAATAGGTCAACACCTTCCCTGTGGGATCGACCTGGTCTTACCAGTTACTACTTGCACGTCTACCTGCACTTGGGTATTGCACAAGAGCACACAAGAATAATCTCGTGCCACTTCACCCTCACTACACTTTTGCTGATTGGGTTAACATGATGGGTGCTTTATCTGAAGTAGACATTTGCTGGATTGTGGGGCATTGGGACCTTCATGCTATTACCACGAGCCTCAGGGGTAACCAGAGAGTGTGGTTGATGGGTATGAGAGAGACTTCTTTCTATCATCCTCGCCGTTTGGCCAGACAGTATGGGCAGGTTCAGGAGGTTCCCCGGGGGTTTACTGAGAGGGTCTTTGCTTCCAGGATTAGGTCTGCCACTATTGCTGCTTTCATTGATGGTTGGACTCACCGAGTAGATGCCTACTTCTAAAGACCTTTGAAGAAATAAAAGACACAAAGAAAAAACTAGACCTGACTGATTCTGCTCATTCCTCCAAGTGTCTTTGAACATGTGTGATTGCGTTTTGAAAGACTTTTATTTCTTTGATCATTCCAGCTTATGTAATATTCAAAGTTTGTTTATCTGTGAACCTTGGTTACTTTGGGAATCTCATTTTATGCATTTGAGCTTTCTAAAAAAAACATTTTGTAACCCAGATTTCAATTAGATGTTGCTCTTGGTACTTACTTGGGCATGCTAGGACGATTAGAGGCAAACAAGGCGGGTGGCCGAAGTTTACCCCTAGTTTGGGATATGTATGGTTATGAGGCAAACGAGGTAGGTGACCGACGTTTGCCCCTAGTTTAGAAGAGGTTCAGGCAAACGAGGCGTGTGGCCGAAGTTTACCCCTAGTGTGGAGGGTGATTTCTGGGTTATGGTAAAGACCGCGACTTTATTTTTCTCACACGCTCATAATTTTTGCCTAGGCACCAGTTAGGTGACCTAGCGAGCTCTTTTCTCTCTTTTGTTATTGCTCACCTTGGATTTAACTCTAACTTTTGCCTAGGCGTTCTTTCGGATTTTCAACCTAGCGAGCCATCCTTTTATTTATTTATTTTTTTTATTTTTTTTAAGTCTGCCTACGTACCCCTGGGCGGGGATTAGGTCTAACGTAGTTCAGACCAAAGCTTGATAGAAAACGGTTATTTTTGTGGGTGGAGCGACCGAACCGATGTGGTTGCCTACGTATCTCCGAGTGGGAATTAGGTCGAGCATAGTTCAGGCTAAGGCTTGGAAGAAAATGGTTATATATATTTTTTTTGGTGGGTGGAGCGACCGAGCCGATGTGGTTACCTACGTATCCCCGAGTGGGAATCAGGTCGAGCGTAGTTCAGGCCAAAGCTTGAAAGAAAATGGTCAAGCATAGTAATTTTTTAGGTGATCCATGTTGATTGGCTCTTTGAATTCGACACCATCGAGGTCCACGAGATAAGTTGCTCCTCTGGAAAGAATGGTCTTGACGATGTAAGGGCCGACCGATTTGGGTTTAAACTTTCCTCGGGGATCAAAGGTCGGAGCTCGCAATTCCTTAAGAACAAGGTCGCCCTTAACAATCTTCCTCGGATGAACCTTTTTGCTGAAAGCACAGCTATCCTTTTTTGATAGATTCGGACATGGTTGACTGCCGCTAGGCACTTTTCATCTATGAGAGCCAATTCTTCGTATCTTTCCCTCAACCAATCTGACTCTGAAATTTCACATTCTGCCATCACACTTAGGGATGTTAGTTCTATCTCGACTGGAAGTACTGCTTCCATCCCATACACTAGTGAGTAAGGAGTTGCTCCCGTGGACGTCCTTATCGATGTTCTGTACCCCCAAAGTGCGAACGGTAGCTTTTCATGCCTGTCTTTGTAGGTATCGGTTGATTTCTGCAGTATGGCCTTGACATTCTTATTTGCAGCTTCGACTGCCCCATTAGTCTGTGGTCTGTATGGTGATGACTTGTGATAAGTGATTTTGTATTCTTCGAACAGATCCCTGACTTCCGCTTTGAAATGACTTCCGTTGTCCGAAATAATCTCGTGGGGGACTCCATAACGGCTAGGGGTGGCAATTTTTGACACGATAACCCGTTTTCCTGAGACAACCCGAACACGACACGACATGACATGACACAATTAATTTAAAATAGCTTGGATTATAAATGAATAACACTTGAAACTAAAAATCAAACCCAAAGCATACAACCCGATTAATAACACGATTATGACATGGGAACCTGAATTGCCACCCCTAATAACGGCAGATGAGATTTCTCTTGATGAACTTGGCCACTTCCTTGGCCCTTAACTTGGTGTAGGATGCGGCTTCTACCCATTTTGTGAAGTAGTCTATGGCCACCAAAATGTACCGATTTCCATTTGAGGCTTTCGGAACGACTTCACCGATGATATCGATTCCCCAGGTTGAGAATGGCCAGGGAGAGGTCATGCTGTATAGAAGGGATGGTGGTACATGCATCATGTTTGCATGGATCTGGAACTTGTGACACCTTCTTACGTATTCACAACAATCTTTCTCCAATGTTGTCCAGTAGTACCCTTGTCTTATAATTTTCTTGGCCAGCATGTGACCATTCATGTGCGGACCGCATACCCCCTCGTGTATTTCCTCCATCATTCTTTTGGAGCTTTTTCCAATCAAGCAAGTCAGGTTGTGACCAACGTACCCTTTCTTCAGTAGTTTCCCACCGCAAATGATGAATTGCGCTGCGAATCTTCGAATGGCCCTTTTGTCTTTCTCGGTAGACTCTTGGGGGTATATCCCCTTTTCTATGAAATCCCAGACATCCTAATACCATGGTGTTCCATTCTCTTCTTCTTCGATTGTGGCGATTATGTTGAACGAGGGCTCGTACCTCTGCTCAATTACCAAAGGCATCATCTTGACTCCCACAAGAATCTTGATCATGGAGGCTAAGGTTGCCAATGAATCTGCTAACTGGTTCTCTTTCCTGGGCAAGTAGAGGAATGTGATGTTCCTGAACTGCCTCTTGAGTTGGTCTAGATGATCATGATAGGGCTTCAACCTCTCTTCTTTTACTTTCCATTCTCCTCTAGCTTGTGATATGATCAGGTGTGAGTCCTCGAAGACATCCAACTTCCGAACTTTCAGCTCTAAGGCTGCTTTCATTGCCAGAATGGACGCTTCGTATTCAGCAGTGTTGTTGGTGGAGTTATAATTGAGTTTGACTGCCAGCGGAGTGTGGTCTCTATTTGGTGATACTAGAATCATTCCCACTCTGTATCCTTTCATGTTGACTGCTCCATCAAAGTACAACTTCCACTGTTCTTCCTTGATTTCCATGATATTCTCGTCCGAAAATGGAAAGTCCCCACTTTCTTCGGAGTCAACGGCATGTTCTGCGAGATGCTCAGCTACGGTTCTCCCTTTTACCGATTTACTCGTAACATACTTGATATCGAATTCGGATAGTAGAAGTAACCAACGGGATATATGACCGGTCAGGGTGGGTTTTTCGAGGTGGTATTTTAGAGGATCCATGCGGGATATGAGCACAACTGGGAAGGCCAGCATGTAGTGCCTCAGTCGGCGAGTGCACCAAACCAAGGCCCAATATGTTTTTTCGAGGGTAGAGTAGTTGAGCTCATAACCAGTCATCCTCTTGCTGAGGTAGTATATGGCTTTTTCGGAGAGGCTTTGTTCTCCTTCTTGGGCTAGCATGCAACCCATGGCATTTTCGGAGATAGATAGGTAAAGGAATAAGGGCTTATGAGGAGTAGGTGGTGAGAGGACAGGCGGATTTTGAAGGTAGGCTTTTATTTTGTCGAAAGCGGCTTGGCATTGGTCATCCCATTGGAACTTTTCTCCTTTTCTCAGCAATCGGAACAAAGGATTGCATGTAGTTGTGAGCTTGGAAATGAAGCGACTGATGAATTGGATTCTTCCGAGGAACCCCCTTACTTCTTTTTCATTCTGTGGTGGTGTCATTTCTAGGATTGCCTTGATCTTAGAGGGATCCACCTCTATTCCCCTTTGTGTGATGAGAAAACCCAGGAGTTTACCGGAGGTCACACCGAAAGTGCATTTCTTTGGATACAAACTCATCTTGTATTTGCACAACCTTTCAAAAAACTTTTCCAACGCTACCAGGTGTCCTTCTTTGTCCTTGGTCTTCACAATCATGTCATCTACATACACTTCTACTTCCTTGTTAATCATGTCATGCTGTAGAGTAGTGGCAGCTCTTTGGTAGGTTGCCCCAGCATTCTTGAGTCCGAAAGGCATTACTCTATAACAGTAGGTTCCCCAAGGGGTGGTGAATGTCGTCTTTTCCCGATCTTCTGGCACCATTAGAATCTGATTGTACCCTGAGAAGCCATCCATGAATGAAAGTAGCTCATGTCTAGCGGTGTTGTCCACCAAGACATCAATGTGGGGAAGCGGGAAGTCATCCTTGGGACTGGCTTTATTTAGATCACGGAAGTCGACGCACACACAAACTTTTCCATCCTTCTTCGGGACTGGCACGATATTGGCAATCCATTCAAGATATTCGGTGACAATGATGAACCCTGCCTTGAACTACTTCTCCACTTCTTCTTTAACCTTGAGTGCCCATTCCGGCCTCATGCGCCTCAGTTTCTGCTTGACAGGTTTAGAATTGGGGAGGAGGGGAATATAATGTTGGACAATGTCAGGATCGACCCCAGGAATGTCTTCGTAAGACCAAGCAAAAACATCTTTGAATTCTTTTAGCAAGAGGGTTAATTTTTCATTTTCTTCTTTATTAAGAGTTGAGCCAATTTGCATAATTTGTGGATTATCTGTTTCACCTAGGTTAACTGATAAAGTATCTTCGATTATTTCATAAGCAGGTGGTTTTTCAATTAGTTACTTAAGTTCAATTGGGAGATCCTCGGAGGGATCTATGCATTCACAAGTATTAGACACAGAGGAGTAAGGAGAATCGTCTTTCATTTTATTCATGATAGGTGAAGTGACTATATTGGACAGTGGCGGGCTTACAGCAGCCGACTCTGGTACAGACTCGATAATTGGTAGTACAAACTCTGGGGGAATAGGGGATAGGGAGACACAGACAGATGACTCTACAACCTGGTTGCTCAGACCCTCCTCAGTTGGCTTGATCTGATCATCTTGGCTCTTGGCCCTCTTTTCTTCCTTCTTCTCAGCGGATTCCTCCCATATTTTCTTGATGGCTTCAGTGTCCAGGTATTTCAACCAGTCTTCCTCTGGGGTCTTTTCAATCTTTTCGGGATAGAACGGATCTTGATATGGGGGCCTCTCGCAGTCAGCGAAGATTTCAAGCCCGGGGTGCCTTTTCCCAGTGGTCTGATGGATCCAGGTTCGGGGAACCCGAAGTAAGGGAAATCATCCCCTTCTTTGATGAATTATCCATTCAAGGTCTTGTGGTATGGTGGGAGACCCTTTACCCTTTCTTCCATGGCCTCTACAGTTCGACGTCTTCTTCAGTGGGCTGGTATCCCAACCCAAAAGTGCCTTGTTGCCCTTTGATCTGAGGGAACTCACGAATCCCTTGCTGGCGTCGGCCAAATCCTATTCTGGGGAAGTAGTTCATTTTGCAGACAATGTTGATAACTGCGGAGTGGACCTCGGGGAACCTGTCTTCGTCATTGATCATGTGGACTTCTTCCATGAAGAATCCCCTAATTTCTCCTTCTTCTAGCTCAGGTATTTGGATTTTAAAAATGGGAGCGTAGTTCGGGAAAGCTTCATTACCCCAACTATTGCCGAGGATGATCTTTACTTCCTTCTCATGAATGTACTTGATCATTTGGTGCACAGTGGATGATACGGCTTTGTTAACATGCAGCCAGGGCCTTCCGATCAACAAGTTGAATGAGGCAGCTATGTCCATGACTTGAAAATCCTCAGTGCTTACCAAAGATCCTACCCGGATTTATAGAGAGACAGTCCCCATTACATTCCTCTTGGTGTTATCGTAGGCCCTAATGGATTGCACAGAAGGTGTGATGTGAAGGACATCGACCCCCAAAGCGGTGGCAGTCCTCAGGGCACAAACATTTAGGGCAGAACCTGTATCGACCTGATAAAATAGTACCTACTGTCCCTTACATTCAACAGTGATGTACAATGCTTTGTTATGTGCAGATCCTTCTGGTGGCAGGTCCTCATCAGAAAATGTAATGATTGGGTCAAGGGTTAGTGTGCCCAAGAAAGCCACCATGTCCTCCGGTGCGGCGTCGATAGGGACTTCAATTCCAGCCAAGACATTTAACACGGCTTGCCTATGCTTGTAGGATGTTACCATGATATCCCACATCGAGAAATGTGCTTGGGTTTTCTTTAGCTGCTTTATCAACTCATTATCTTCTTCGATGATCTCATCCATCTTACCCTTCCCCTTGTCTTTAACCGGACCTTTCTCGATAGTTTCAGTAGTAGGTTGCAGAGGCTGGTAATGACGGCCCGATCTAGTCAGATGATCAATCTCGGCATGAGTAGGCCTATCTACAGTCCCATCTTCTTTGAACCAATCACAATTCGTTCCCACAAATGGCTTTTCTGGCTCGCTCCAGATAGAAGCATCGCTCTCATTATTGGGATCGTACCATTTGAGGTCTACCACCCCTAGATCATGCTCTTCCAGAAAGAACAAGTCTTGCTCATCGTCTAGCTGTTGCTGCCACTCGTCATTCTCCCCCTCAATCAGATGAATTCCTACAGAATCTGGGATGTCAATGAAGGGTAAGGGTTGTCCTAGGGGGGTGATATAGGTAGCGGGGTTGAAGGATACAGGGCTGGACTCGATGAGGCTGACATCTTGGTGGTTTGGTAGAGGATTTTGAGTGATATGGGGCTGCTTCAGAGGCAGCTCAATGATATTCTGGTCAATGAGGTCCTGGATATCATGGCAGAGGCGCATGCAATCATCGGTGTTGTGGCCAGGGGCTTGGTGGTAGGTACATTGCTTGGACATATTGCAGTTAGGCGGGGGCGGGGTATTTTAAGGTTGGAACAGTTGGAGATGGCCCTTTTTGGGGAGGCGGTCTAAGGCTGAGGAGAGAGAGATTTCTAACTTAGCGAAGTTGCGAGGGGGCTTTTTCTGGAAAGGGCGATTGGAGGGGTTTACTTGGCTGGAGGGTTGGTATGGCCTAGGAGGGTACGCCATGGGTTGGCTGCTAAGGGCATTGACATCCGGGGGATTCTGGGAGTAGTTGGACCTTCTTGACTGACTCAGAGGCTCTTCCTTTTTGATATTTCCTTCTCTGATAGCGTCTTCAATTCGAGTTCCAACTTCAAAAAATTCCTCAAAGGTGGAGATGGACTGGTAGAACAATTTTTCATGGAAGAGCGGCTGCAGATTTCGGATGAGCATCCTTACCTGTTCTTTTTCAATCGGCCGGTGGGTCATTTGGGCTACCTTGCTCCTCCATCTGCTCAGAAACGCAATGAAGGATTCATTGTTGTTCTACCGGGTCATTTCCAAATCCCTGATAGTGACATCCAGCTCTTGATTATAGGAGTAGTGATCGACGAAGACTCGAACAATGTCTTCTCATGCTCGGGTTTTGGAGGCTTCCAAGGTTAGGAACCATGATAGTGTAGACTTTACAAGAGTTTGTGGAAATAGCATCGCAATGTGCTCGTGGGTACAACCCATGGACTGGAAGATATTCATACATAGCTTCACATGACTTTTTGAATTCCCAGTTCCATCAAAATGGTCGATGGCAGGCATTTTGAAGGTCTCCGATAGCTTCAGCTTAACAGGCTCAAAGAGGCCTTCCAGGTCTAGCATGTAATCGTCGACCCCCTTGCTTTTCCTTAGTACGCTCTCCAGCTTGTCAACCTTATCCATCTTCTCTTGGAGCTTCTTTTCATACGCAAATGGTGGGACCCCTTGAAGCCAGTCTTCCTCCCCGTTATTCTCACGTAGGGGTGGTTCAAACCCTGGTGGTAGAAACCCAGGCGGAGGTTGCGGCTGCTGTTGCTTTAATTCTTCTATGAAATTCAGAACTTGGCCTAGGCTGTCAGACTGTTGGCTTATAGTTGCTCCCAACTTGGTAACCTTGTTTTCTAACTCTTCTCGATTCATGCTAAAGTAGGCTGTCAGACTGATTCTGACCAAACAATTATCTGAACTCCTGGCCCACGACGAGGATCCCGGCTGCTGACCTTGGGAATCTATACTGACCTGACAGATTTCGAGAGAAAGGGGTGTATCAGATACTGATAGTGATGACTTTAGACAGACAAAGACAGTGATGTGGACTGACTCGAGATAGTGCGTGCAGATTGATGGGAATGGTGCATGCAAATGAGACAAGCATGCGGATGTACGCCCTAATCTATATGATGCCCCTATTTCTAACAGATAGTAGTTAAACAAATAAGGTCCTAACTATATAGACTGTGCTAACTTTACTCTCCGGTATGATCACCAAGGGATAACAGGGATTTCCGGGATACTTCGGGAATTTTGGACAGAGTTTCTAGGGAAAACAGGAACTTTGGGTACTTTTAGGAAATTTGTATAGAGTTTTCTGGGAGAAGCTAGTATATTTGGGAAAATAGGACAGAGTTTCTCGGAGAAACGGGTTAATACGGTTATATCTAGGATATCTGGACAGAGTTTCTGGGAGAAACGGGTTAGTACGGTTATATCTGGCATATATAGACAGAGTTTCTGGGAGAAACGGGTTAATACGGCTACATCTGGGATATTTGGGAAGAGTTTCTGGGAGAAACGGGTTAGTACGGTTATATCTGGAATATCTAGACAGAGTTTCTGGGAGAAACTGGTTAATACGGTTATATCTGGGATATCTGGGTAGAGTTTCAGGGAGAAACGGGTTAATACGGTAATATCTGGGATATCTGGCCAGAGTTTCTGGGAGAAACGGGTTAATACGATTATATTTGGGATATCTGGACAGAGTTTCTGGGAGAAACGGGTTAATATGGTTATATCTGGGATATCTGGGTAGAATTTCTGGGAGAAACGGGTTAATACGGTTATATCTGGGATATCTGGGCAGAGTTTCTAGGAGAAACGGGTTAATACGGTTATATCTGGGATATCTGGACAGAGTTTCTGGGAGAAAAGGGTTAGTACGGCTATATCTGGGATATCTAGACAGAGTTTCTGGGAGAAACGGGTTAATACGGCTATATCTGGGATATCTGGGCTGAGTTTCTGGGAGAAACGGGTTAGTACGGTTATATCTGCGATATCCAGATAGAGTTTCTGGGAGAAACTGGTTAATACGGTTATATCTGGAATATCTGGGCAGAGTTTCTGGGAGAAACGGGTTAATACGGTTATATTTGGGATATCTGGGCAGAGTTTCTGGGAGAAACGGGTTAATACGGTTATATATGGGATATCTGGACAGAGTTTCTGGGAGAAACGGGTTAATAAGGTTATATATGGGATATCTGGGCAGAGTTTTTGGGAGAAACAGGTTAATACGGTTCTATCTGGGATATCTGGGCAGAGTTTCTGGGAGAAACGGGTTAATACGGTTATATCTGGGATATCTGGACAGAGTTTCTGGGAGAAACAGGTTAATACGATTATATCTGGGATATCTGGACAGAGTTTCTGGGAGAAACGAGTTAGTACGGTTATATCTGGGATATCTGGACAGAGTTTCTGGGAGAAACTGGTTAATATGGTTATATCTGTGATATCTGGATAGAGTTTCTGGGAGAAACGGGTTAATACGGTTATATCTGGGTAGAGTTTCTGGGAGAAACGGGTTAATACGGTTATATCTGGGATATCTGGACAGAGTTTCTGGGAGAAACGGGTTAATACGGTTATATCTGGGATATCTGGGCAGAGTTTCTGGGAGAAACGGGTTAATACGGTTCTATCTGGGATATCTGGGCAGAGTTTCTGGGAGAAACGGGTTAATACGGTTATATCTGGGATATCTGGACAGAGTTTCTGGGAGAAACAGGTTAATACGTTTATATCTGGGATATCTGGACAGAGTTTCTGGGAGAAACGGGTTACTACGGTTATATCTGGGATATTTGGACATAGTTTCTGGGAGAAACTGGTTAATATGGTTATATCTGGGATATCTGGACAGAGCTTCTGGGAGAAACGGGTTGATACGGTTATATCTGGGATATCTGGGCAGAGTTTCTGGGAGAAACTGGTTAATACGGTTATATCTGGGATATAAGGGCAGAGTTTCTGGGAGAAACTGGTTAATACTGTTATATCTGGGATATCTGGTCAGTGTTTCTGGGAGAAACTGGTTAATACGGTTATATTTGGGATATCTGGGCAGAGTTTCTGGGAGAAACTGGTTAATACGGTTATATCTGGGATATCTGGATAGAGTTTCTGGGAGAAACGGGTAAATACGGTTATATCTGGGATAACTGGATAGAGCTTCTGGGAGAAACGTGTTAGTACGGTCATAGTGATCATACTGTCTAGCAGGTTTTCATACTCCTATGTCTTAGGACCGACAAACAATGTTTGCTGTGTATATCTTTGTGAGCGTGGAGTAGACATCCTTGTCATGGTGCCTAGGCAGGTCAACTCAATGTGATCACATGTGAGTGATTGCCTTGGGGATCATAAGAAAGAGGTTCTGTTCTATGCCACATAAGCGTCTACACCGCGCAGGTAATCCCGTCAGGGCATACAGCAGTTATATCACATTGTCCTAACTGAAAAGATAAATGAACAGTCCTATGAAAGGTTCTACAAGAATCTATATTCAAAGGCTGGGTTTGGTCAAAGAGGGTCAGTTGACTAGAGTTCCAATATACCGCCAGGGAGACAGTACGGAGGTTTTTACTCTTTTTGATATACTTTGGAAGGTACACTATCAATGGTGACTTGTGCCCTGGCACAGCAAGACCTGAACAATGTCAGCGCCGCGTTTCAGACACAGTCGGGAGGGTAAAATGCAGAGTGCAATGCAATGAACCCGACATAGTAAAAATATGATTTTAAGGATGCTTCTTATGAGTCAAACCTCTGCATTATTTTGTTTTAAAATAAAAAATCCCCAGCAGAGTCGCTAGATTGTGGATACCGGGATTCCACCGCTTTGTTTTCGTTTGAAATTTGATTTGAATCAAAGGAAGAAAATAGTCTGTTTAAAACAGATACAGAGTCGCCACTTGGTCTTTAAGGAACCAAGAAACCTAAATTTGACTCACCCAAGCGGATAAGGGCACCGGCCCTTCATAACCAAAGAACTTGGTTCGGGGTTTTAGTACGAGAGAGGAAGGAGCCTTTGTCACGACTAAAACACCCTCAACTCGCCCCGCCTTTCGACGGGCCTCAATTAGCATCCAAATAATCATCTTATACTATGTATGGTTCGACAATTAATACTATGATAGTATATTACATCACACAAGAATCTTGAAAAGGAACATCAAAAGATAAGATATCATTCATAAGATCTAAATCAAATATCATACAATGCAAAGTGAAAGATCACACAAATAAACCTAAGGAAAATCGTCTAATCATGTATCAAATAATCAAGACTTCCTAATCTAAAGGGGGACATGAATTGTTCTTGAAACAAATAATCAAAGAAATCAAAATGTGCTTAGCACGCTAGCATGATGCATGTTAATCTTTGAGTAAAGAAGACTTGTCAATCCCCAGGACGGATGAGAAAGGATGATTAGATCGAGGGGAAGCACGTGTGATCAAATTCGTTCCTTATGATCTTCTTAGATTAGGAGCCATGAAAGCCCCAAATCTTGCATGGATGCAATGTATGATCCTAAAATGTGCAAAGGTTGTAGTGTGTTTTGTGTACATGGATTTCTAAAATGACTTAGAATTCTAAAATGTGTATGAATGGAGGAATAAAATCAACATGGGATATGTACAAATATAGTACGAACTACTTCCTAAGATATGAACTAATTTAGAATGCATATAAGCATCAAATCAAAGAATAAAAGTTAAAATGTGCTTGCTGTGAATAGTGGACAGAACAGTAGCTAGATATTTTGAAAATTGAAAAGAGGGGTTAGGAATGTTTTCAGTGCATGCTTTTTTATGGAGATCTTCCTTATTGTGTCTAGAACACTACCCAAAAATCTAATCTTTAATAACTATCACAGATTGAGAGAAATCATATAAACAATGAAGGTCGCTCAGAAACAGAGTCCGTATTGTCGACGGAAATGTTGAAATATCTTAGAAAATGAAAACAGATGATCTAGGGGCCCATTTTTATACCGAAAGCATCCTAAGACATTGAAGTGTAAAGGAAAAATAAGTTGGGACCACCCCTTTTAGAAAAGGTTTCTGAAAAAGAAGTTGGAAGTTAACCAAGATGATGTGACAGCAGAGGTAGAATGTCTGGAAGGAATGTTTGGGTCCAAATGGACCATTTTCAAGTACTTCCAAGTCAAACCAAAAATCATGGGTGTTCTGCAATGAGTTAGGAAGACTTTCCAAGTGGCCTTGAATCCATGTGTTGAGCATTGAGTTCTAGAAAAATCTTTGAACTCAGATTACTCACTGTTTTGAAAATTTTTGGGAAAAACTAGAGTTTTCTTTCCTTGAGATTAAAATAAGGGGGGGTTTTAAGAGGGGTTTTGAAGTAGATATTTCGAAAGCATATTTTCAATACTCAATGAAGGTTATAACCACTTAAAATGACAACCTCAAACTCATCATCAAGAACCTCCAAGATTGTTGGAGAGATTTATTTTTATTTTGAACATAACTTCAAGAATACCTTGGAGGTATTGAAGTTATGATCATCATCTATCAAACATGTTTTTGAGGTCAAGAGCTACTATCCATAAGGATTCACTCACCCCAAACTTCATGTCATCATTTAAATGATGAAGGACTAGTAAGTAAATAAAGAAAATCAAAAAGAAATGAGATGAAAGGAGATGAACATTATATAAGCAAACAAGCAAATAGATAGCAATCAATAGATGATATTCATGATGTATAGAACTTGTAGTTTGGTGTTTCACTCATATATAATGACATTGGACATGGAAGAAGCTTCCATTCTCTTAAATGCTCACTAAATTGGTGGTTGGGTGTATTGAATGTTGAAGTAAATGGGAGTAATGAAGTAAAAACAAAGTTTAGAACTCACTTTTGTTTTGAAAATCAAAGAAGGAAGCTTCTTTTCTCTCTATTCTAACCTTATCTCTACAACTTTCTCTCCCAAACTTTTTCTAAGCTTTCATTTGACTCTCCCAAAATGAAGAGCAATGGGGGGTTTAAATAGGCCAACTTGGGGGTGGTTTTGGGGTTTTAGAAGTATTCCCATTGGCTCCAAACATCTGAAATCATAAAACTATGTCGTTTTGGTTTTTAATTAATCAAAATGAGACCCCAAATTATTAACAAAAACACACTGTTCTGGAGGGGAGTGCCGCGGCGGCACTGGGCCAGTGCCGCGGCGGCACTGGACCAGTGCCGCGGCGACACTGCTCCTCCCTCGTCCAGATAATGCTGTTTAGGCTCCCTGAGGTTCCGGTATTTGCGAAAAGGCCCTATTTCGTCCGAAATTCATAAAAAATGCGTATGAACTCCAAACTGAGGTTGTGATATACCGTTGGAAAGGTAATGGAGTCTAATTTACATAAAAAATAGTTTGGGGATAGGTCACTTTGAAAAGTTTTGCGGTATTTATGATAAAAGCCGATTTGATCGCCTTTTTCGCCTTCGAAAATTCAAAATAGACTCATTTTAAATCCGAAAAGTATGTGAAATATACCATTGGAAAGCTATTGACCTCTAGTATCTATGAAAAATATTTGAAAATTGTTACGGTTCTCCGGTTTTAAAGTCAAATTCTGGTCAAACTGGTCAAACCTGTGATTCCCGGGAAGTTCTGGAAACTTCCAGGAGTTCCCAGGTGCTGACGTTTTTGCTCGATTTTCTTTTAAAACTCATTTTAATACTTTTCTCATGATCCAGAATGATTTCGGTGAATTCAGATGATTTCGGTCAAACTTGGTCAAACCTGGTCAAATCGGTCATTGAGGACTTTCCGGGAACTTCCGAGACTTCCGGGGGTCTCTAGGAGCTGACGATTTCATCCGATTTTTTCTTAAAAACTCATTTTTATCACTTTTCTTACGACGTAGCATGTTTCCAGAACCTTTGGTCCAAATCTGGGAGCTTTTGGGCTTTCAGGAACGTTTTGGTCATTTTGAGCATTCTGAGAGATAGAACTAACTTCTAGGAGTCCTTTTAAATCTTTTTCGATCATTGTGAATCACCAAGCTATGGGTCCCCTAAATCTGATAGCCGACAAAATGGGGTATCTACAGTCACTGCGTTCATGAGATTCATAAAAGAATAAGAAAAGGACGAGTGGGAGCGTATGTACCTGTCGCTGGAATGCTCGGGCGGATAGGTGCTTGTCCGGGTCCCGGAGAAGGAAAGCAGGATCCGGGTGAGGGGTGGCCATGTACTTAGCCTTCTTCCTGCTCCTCGAGCCGCTAGCCGTAACCTGTTGAAAAGAAAAAGAATGGAACGTCGATTCTTTTGGAAAAGTCAAGAAATCAACTAAAATAAAGGAAATGACGAAGTTCTGATCGAGTAGAACTTACCTATGAACTCCTGAGATCAATCCAAAGAGGGGAAGAAAAAAATCTCCAGAGAGAAATCCGAGAGTAAGAGAGCTTTAATAAGAAATAAAAAGAAAAACCGTGCGTATATGGTTTCTGTCGCATCGAACGACACTCTGAAAACTGTGTGTGGTAGTCTATGAACTGCCGTGCGGCACTCACCAAGTGCTGTAACGACACTCGGTGAGTGCTGCACGGCATTCACGGACTGCTGCGTTTTGAAGCTTGTGCCGCAAGTATGGTGGTTTAAGTGCCGCTGCTTTTCCCCCCAAAATTCAAAATGAACCCCAAAATTTGAATTCAAACCCCCTGATTTTGCCCGCTTTTGGCACTTTTGTCCCCAAATAATATATTTCGGGGTCTTCCGGTCCCTGATTTTAAATTTAAAATGAATTTGGGTCCGATTGACCCCTGATTTTGAAAATTGAATTGAAGTTGGGTCTGATTGACCTCTGATTTCAAATTGAAATGAATTTGGGTCTGATTGACCCTTGATTTTGAAAATTGAAATGAAGTTGGGTCCGATTGACCCCTGATTTTGAAAATTGAATTGAAGTTGGGTCCGATTGACCCCTGATTTTGAAAATTGAATTGAATTTGGGTCTGATTGACCTCTGATTTCAAATTTAAAATGAATTTGGGTCCGATTGACCCTTGATTTTGAAAATTGAAATAAATTTCGGCCCGATTGACCCCTGATTTTGAAAATTGAAATGAAGTTGGGTCCGATTGACCCCTGATTTTGAAAATTGAATTGAAGTTGGGTCCGATTGACCACTGATTTTGAAAATTGAATTGAATTTGGGTCTGATTGACCTCTGATTTCAAATTGAAATGAATTTGGGTCTGATTGACCCCTGATTTTGAAAATTAAAATGAAGTTGGATCGGATTGACCCCTGATTTTGAAAATTAAATTGAAGTTGGGTCCGATTGACCCCTAATTTTGAAAATTGAATTGAATTTGGGTCTAATTGACCCCTGATTTCAAATTTAAAATGAATTTGGGTCCGATTGACCCCTGATTTTGAAAATTGAAATAAATTTCGGTCTTATTGACCCCTAATTTTTATATTTGAAATGAATTTGGGTCTGATTGACCCCTGATTTGAAAAATCAAAATGAAAATTGAATTGAATTGAATTTGGGTCTGATTGACCCCTGATTTCAAATTTAAAATGAATTTGGGTTCGATTGACTCCTGATTTTGAAATACGAAACATATCCGACGGGGCCGAAGGGCTTCGGATTTTTTAGAGCAAACATATCCGACAGGGCCGAAGGGCTCCGAATTTTTAAGAGCAAACATATCCGACGGGGCCGAAGGGCTGCGGATTTTTCAGAGCAAACATATCAGACGGGGCCGAAGGGCTGGGATTTTTCAGAGAAAACATATCCGACAGGGCCGAAGGGCTCCGAATTTTTCAGAGCAAACATATCTAACGGGGCCGAAGGGCTGCGGATTTTTCAGAGCAAACGTATCCAACGGGGCCGAAGGGCTGCGGATTTTTTAGAGCAAACATATCCGACGGGGCCGAAGGGCTGTAGATTTTTCAGAGCAAACACATCCGACGGGGCCGAAGGGCTGCGAATTTTTTAGAGCAAACACGCATTGACACCGGGGTCTAAGTCGCGAAGCGCAACCCAGTCAATTGCGTTCGTCTAACTGGTCAGGATAGTCACAAATCTTGGAAAGGATCAACCCAATAATCGAAAAATTGAACTTTAAAAAATAATAATAATAATGACTCGTCTCTAAGTTGGAGTGACCAGGAGCATTAAAGAGCGTTAGGTTTGGACTATATCCAAATACGTCGCGATAGCATGATTTTCGAATCACATCATTTGTAAAGCATGAGATTACACTGACAAACATCATTGCATGAGCACGTGCATCACGGCAGGATAGGTGCGCCCATCCGTATGATTACTTATGCTTGTATGTGCTTATCCCTGGCCCGAACTACATCTTGGTCTGATTCCCGAAAGGATACGTAGGCAGCTCACCTTTGAGCACGACAAACATAAACCGTTTGTGCAGCCGTTTTTTGCAACGCACTTTGTTTTTACCTAAATTCGACAGTCTGGTCAAAGGCTTGTCTTCACACAGGCTTCGACATTCACTTGTGACACGTGTTGCTCCATAAGCTCCGTCGAAGAGGGGCAAACTGTAGACACCCCAATTTTGACCAAACATCGAATTAAGGGGAGTATTACCTCTAAGATCCGATGATGACATACGTCCGATTAATCCAAGACTTCCAAAGGTGATTCAAGCTCTTCCGAAGATTGTTTCCAATTTTAAAACAAAAGAAAAAGAGGGAAGAAGGAAAATAATAAAAAAATGGCACATGACAGGGGCTGCGGTAGTCTCGAACTGCCGTTACGGCACTCCATGGAGTGCCCGGACGGCATTTTGTGAGCACCGCGAATTTCAGCAATTGCCGTCAAAATATGGATTTCTACAGAAAAATGGCAGTCTGTGGAGTTGTCCGCGGCACTCACTGATCGCCGTTGCGACATTCAATGATTGCCGTATCGGCTACTGACTGCCTCCCCTTTCTCCCCGAATGCTGCTTTTTTGTGACAGCCTGTCCTAAAATAGGTCAGTTTGTATCATCAAAAGGGAGCTGAAATTAGGGTTTTGGCTGCGAATTTCCCAAAATAACCCCCTAAAGATTGCCTATATATAGAGGATGTGTATCCCATTAAAAAAAAAACTTGACTTGAGATTAGAGAATGTTAGGATCCCAATATTGATTCTCTTTCAAAACTTTCTAAATTAATAGAGGAGTGGAATTAAAAGAAAGAGTTGGAAGAAGAGCTTGATTATCATCCTTGGAAGATCTCAAAGCAACAAAAGGAGTTGAGGATAATTAGAGGTAAACTCTAAATCATTTAGTTTAAACATCCAAGTTTAATCACAATATGTAGATACTTAGGATCTTTTTACACATTTTCAAAACCTCTCTTCCCACCCCATTTCATCACACACCACACATATTGTGATTGAACTCTCATTTCATTAGTTTGAATCAAAATTGCCTTGGGATTAAAATTTAAATAAATCTTGGAGTTGATGTTGCTTGAAGTTTGGTCTTCTTTTCTTTTTGACTATGTCTCTCTTTTTGAGATTCATAAGACTTTCCATGTCTTACTTGAATCTTTGTGTCTAGTGTCCTTCAATATTCTTATGAACTTATGATTCATGAGAGGATTGAGGTTGATTTTTCATATGCTAAGTCAATGAATCCAAACTTCATCCATAGTTTGAATTCATTACTTTGAGATTTTATGAAGTTCCTTATACTTCATTAAAATCCACAAGTTTATGTGTTCTTAGTCTCCAATGACCATCAAATGGTAGGAGAAGAAGTGTGAATCTAAGCCCATTTCCATGGTTTGGACTTATTGCCTTGAGATTTTGTGAAGTCTATTCATACTTCACTTAAATCTATTGAAGTATCCTTAGTCTCCAATGACTATCAAATGGTAGGAGAGAATGATTTGGTTTAAGCCCAACACTTTGGTTTAATAAGTTGGGGTTAACAAATAAAGTTGAACTTGACAAACGAAAACAGTGGGTTCACACAAACCATTTTTGATCAAGGATTTGTAGTTAAAAATCTAACCGTTGGAATTAAGTGAAACCAACGGGAAAGTGTCTATAACTCAAAGTTATACCACTACAAGTTTTGTTTTAGTAAGGTCTTAAGTTTAAAGTGGGTTGGTCATGAGTTTTGTGAAACAACAACAATCTGTCCAGAATTTCAGAACAGCAGCATCTCTTCAAAATAAGTAAATTAGAACCTTAATCAAACATTTTTGACCCTAATTATTTTTTTCTAGGTAATTCAATGTGTTAGGAAGATACTCTAAAAAGACCAAAGTGATTATGATTTTTTTACTATTTTTTAAAAATCGTGCAAAAACTCTGGACAGAGAGATATGATGTTCTGAGTGATGTCTAGTGTTTGTTTAATTCCCGGAGATCTAACTGTTGAAACTTTGATTTTCCTTTTGGGTTACAAACTAGACTCACAGAGGCAATTCGTGTCTAAAATTATCAAGATCAAACCATGGGAACCATTCCTCTTATTTCTTTGAAGTTCGTGTCTGCTCTCTGGAATTTCCAGAATCTTGTGACAGATTTAGCCAGCTTTGTAAATAATGGTACAAATGATCTTTTCTTAACGTAAGGCTTATACCATATTCTGATAAAGATTGCTTAAGCTTAAAACCAAAAGCTAAATAATCCAAATCAATGAATAGTTCACAGCTTTCATGTCATTCATATTTATGTATCCATGTGCATTCATTCATAAAGATTTATACTTGAAAAATAGAATTTGCCTCTTGTTAGGAATTGCTACTTAGGATCCAAATTATGTGTTTTGTTTAAAATGTGTGCACTAACCTTTGTTTTGTAGTGCATTTAAGGTGCAATTTCTCAACCCTTCTCTAGTTTAATTTGCTTCTTTGATTTTTATCATTTTTCGACTCCATGTACGACACCTTGGAAATAGGTCTTGTTTATTTGTATACTTGAATTAGAGACTCTCTTATTAGGATTTCCTTTTGCTTTCATGCATTGCACGTTTAATATTTGTGGCTGGATCCCGGGTAAGTTCCCTTGTTCCCTATTGCATATTATGTCGCTTGCTAAATGAATTGTGTGGCTTTCGAATGTTATTTTGCCCTTAGCAATCTTACACTCTTTGGACATGCTTTTGTGATGTATATTTATACATATGTATTAGTTGAGGACACATTTAGATTAATAATTTGATTAAAAGGATGTTGAGTAGAGGCCTATCACGAGATAGGATGAGAGAGGGTGTTTTAGTCCGTCGGGCTCCTTCCTTTCTCATTCCATAATCCCCGCACCTAGTTAATCTCTGGTTTCCAAAAAAGATCGGTTCGCTTTAAAATGGTTTCTTAATTTTCCTTTTAAAAATTAAGTGGCGACTCATTTGTCTTGAATTTGAAATTTGAAAAAGAATTTTAAAAGAAAAGCCGTGGGTAGGAGAAATTGTGATATCCACAGCATAAGATATGTATTACTGGACAACATGGTTACGTCCAACCTATACGCAGAATCAACGTTGCTCTGATACCACTGTTAGGAAACTGCATTTCCAGAATCCGTTGACAGTGCGTATAAGTTAGTGCTGCAAAAAATTTCGTGAAATCTATAATAACCCTACAAGGGTGGAACTAGGGTTACCTTGAACTGCAAAAATGGATTGCTGTAGTAGACGAATCGAGAACACGGGCTCGATAACAGCTAACGATCTTCCACCGTATTCCTCTGTTGCCAGAATATCGAACTGAGTGTGGGCTCTTTCGAAATCCTTTCTGTTTTCTGCTCTCCCTCTTTTACGCTCTCTTTTCTATTTCGAGTTACAATACTCTATATGGAAAAACGCAAAATAAGAAGAGTGCCAAAGCAGCATCTATATAGGCTATGATAGGGACCATAAGAAGTCAATAAGGAATAGGCTTCCTTATGGAATTAGGAAACCCTAATTTGAACTGAATCAAAATCCTATTTCCATAAATTATAATTCATACCACTAAAGAATTATAATTGCACTCCTACCCTTATCTCAAAAATATATTTCGAGCTCCATGTTATTAAATGCTTATTATCTCCCCACGTTAAGATTACATATATCCATTAATTAAATATAATTACTGACAATCACATTTAATTAATCTCTTAAAATTTCTTGAGATCCTCTGCTTAACTTATCTGATATGTCGGATACAAAATCCACCTGCAGGGTTTGACATAATCAAAACTTATAAGCTTTCTCAAGGGGATATCATCAATCCCAAAAATTGAGACATGGATTCCATCATTAATTTATATGCACCACACAATCAAAATTGTCATCCAATCCAATGAGATATTGACCCATTTAAGGATCTCACCCTTTTAGGGATCAAAGTGTAAATATAAAATGCACGTGTCTACAAATTAACTTAGGATTTCGAGCATAAGCACCCAAAATAGCCATGAGGTATTAATTATCTTATAAGTCAGTATAAAGATAATTACCCTAAGTCGGTCCCGTTTAACACACAAAGTATACCAGCATAGTGAGTTGAAACTATACCGTTTCCTGAAGTAAGACAAACATACTACAACACCATGCTGCAATCCTACCGATGGTATGTCCAATCCCATCTAAGACTTTAAACCAAAATTTTACATTCTATAAGATCTGATGGTCTGATCTTCCGTGTGTAAGCCGAACTCTACACACCAAACCACATACTATGTAGAATGAGAGACACACATGCATAATATTAAATAAATAATATAATACAAACATTGTCCACACAGATTCTCATAAAAATGAAATAACTGATTTTATTAAATGAATAATAAATCAACTACATAAAGCATGGCTTTTAGTATATATCCCTAACAATATCATCACAAGTGATTTAAAATACTTAAAAGACAGTTTAAAACAATGGTTAATACTTGCACTCTAAGTGGTGTTAGCATTCAAAGTGGTTTTCAAAAGACATTGACGAAAATATCCTTAAGGCTTTAAGTTCTAAAACTGTTGTGACAAACTGAACTTACCGGAACAATTTGATGACAGATTCCAAAACGGAAAGTCTTCGAATACCTCAAAGAATCATCTCAGGAATTTACAAGTTCGATCGATTGATACATTTTCGATCGCTTGACATGCTCATCCTTCAATCGATCGAAATGTCTTTGATCGATTGACTAGGGCTCTGGTTCGAACGATCGAAATAACTTCGATCGATCGAACACATGTTTTCTATATAATACATGTCAGAGGCTAAGAATCAAAGTTTCATCACATATTCCCAACTACTAAACTACGAAAACATAAATAAACAAGTGCAGAAATAGTAAAACACAATAATCATTACTTCTAAACTAATAAACATTCAAATCGAGATAAAGGAAAAGAAAAACCTGTAAATAATCTGAAAATAACTTGTAATAAACTTGAATCTTGAAGTCTTGATCATAGAAATTGAAAGAAAGGAGAAGAAATACATAAATCTAACCTAATCTACTCTTAAACTAACCCTAAAACTACACTAAAACTGCTATTTTTCGTGTTCTGGAGCATCCTCCCTTCGTCTGCCATCAAAAAGGCTTATTTATAGGGTTTCTACGGACTGTGCACAACTTTCTGGAGAAAATCAAGTTCAACCGATCGAAGGTTCAATCGATTGAAGGTTCTTCAAGGGCTTGAACTTCTCTACTTTTGACAGCTCTACGCATCGATGGGAGAATGACCATAACTCTTCACTCGGACCTCGGATCGACCTCCGGTTTATGGCTACGCGACCGTAACTCATAGATCTACATTTTATATCTCTTGGTACATCTTACAAATCTGAAGTCTTGAATGTAAAAAATGGCATTTTGTCAGATGATTTTGTTGTTCTCCCCACCAGAACCACTTTTTATGCAACGACTGGTTTCCATGACCTATAAAATAGTGTAAATACACATGTTTTAATCTCAACATCATAAAAAACACTTAATCATTGATATGCTTCTAAATCTAGGGACTTAGGGATAAAAGTATGCACAAATAACCATGTAATGTGCTATAATAGAGGAAGAAGAACATTAAACTGGCCTAATCTACTCCTAAACTAACCCTAGAACTACCCTAGAACTGTTGTTTTTCGTGTTCTGGAGCATCCTCCCTTCTTCTGTTATCAAAATGGCTTATTTAGAGGGTTTCTATAGACTGTGCACAACTTTCTAGAGTAAATAAAGTTCAATCGATCGAATTTTTTTGATTGATCGAAGGTTCAATCGATTGAAAGTTCTTCAAGCTTACTTGTTCAATCATATGAAATGTTCAAAATGCTTCCAAATGAAACTATTAGTGAAATGTCTACTCGCTCTACTACTATTACTAATAGTTTGAAAAATCTTGGTAGAATTTATCATAACGAAGAGATGATTGAGAAGGTGCTTAGATCTCTACCAAAGCATTGGCAACCAAAGGTCATGGCGGTCCGAGAAGCAAAGGAACTCTCAAGGCTCTCTATTGAACAACTCATGGGATCTCTCATCACTCATGAAATGGAATGGTCGTCTTCGACGATGAAGATAAAAAGAAAAACTTGGGTCTAAAGGCTTCAAATGACCAAGATGATGATAGTGATGAAGATGATGAAATGGCCATGATCACATGCAAGTTCAAGAGTTTCTTGAGAAGTGACAAATCCTTTGCAAGAAAAGGGCAAAAGAAAAGTGAAGCCAAGAAAGATCCAATCATTTGCTTCAAGTGTAAAAAGCCCAGACACATCAAAGCTGATTGCCCATTGCTAAAGAAGAACTTTAAGCAAAAGGAGAAAAAGGCAATGAAGGCAACAACTTGGGATGATTCCGAGAATGAGACATCCGAAGATAAATCAAGTGATGATGAAGTGGCAAATATTTGTCTCATGGCACATGAAAGTTATGAGATAGACTCTAACTATGACTCTTGTAATGAATCTCATAACTATGATGAGCTACAAAATGCATTTGATGAATTGCATGAGGAATTGGAAAGCTTGGGAACCAAATACCTAGCTCTCAAAAAGAATTTTTCCCTTCTCTCAAATGAACTTAGTGAATTGAAGTCACAAAATGAATCTTTGAAAAAGGAAAATGAAATGCTTGCCTCAAAAGTGGACCCAACGAATATTGGGTACCAAAAAGGAATACTTAAGCTTGTTTTATAGGTATGCTTAAAATCTTCAAGCAAGGATAGATGGTTATTGGATAGTGGATGTTCTAGACTCATGACCGGAGATAAATCAAAGTTCTCCCCTCTCTCTCTCTCCCAAGGATGGTGGAAACGTCACCTTCGGAGACAACACCAAGGGAAAAATCATCGGCATAGGTAAAGTTGGTAAAAAAACTCTTCTTTATCTATTGAGAATGTGTTGCTAGTTGATGGTCTTAAACATAATTTGTTGAGTATTAGTCAATTATGTGATAAAGGCTTTAAAGTTGTATTTGAATCAAATTATTGCATGATCATGAACGCTAAAGATGATAAAGTGTTATTTATTGCTTATCATGATGAAAATGTTTATACCATTGATTTTGATGATATTTCATCTCAAGATGTTAAATGCTTTGCCGTGTTGAGTGAAACTAGTTGGCTTTGGTATAGACGTTTAGGACATGCTAGTATGGATCTTCTTTCAAATTTATCAAAGAACGATTTAGTCAAAGGTTTACCAAAAACAAAATTTGTTAAGGATAAGATTTGTGATGCTTGTCAACTTGGAAAACAAACAAAAACTTCTTTCAAAAAGAAAAAGGAGATTTCTACTAGTAGACCCCTTGAATTGCTTCATATGGATTTATTTGGTCCTAATCGTGTAGCAAGTATGAGTGGTAAAGTGTATGCATTCGTAATTGTTGATGACTACTCAAGATTTACATGTGTCATCTTTCTTGCTCATAAAGATGAGGCTTACCCAAATTTTGTAAAATTTTGTAAAAGAGTTCAAAATGAAAAAGGGTATGCTATCAACAATTTTAGAAAGTGATAGATGAAGAGAATTTGACAATAAAGATATTTCAAATTTTTGTGATAAAAATGGATTTGGACATAACTTTTCGGCACCAAGAACTCCTCAACAAAATGGTGTTGTTGAAAGGAAAAATAGATCACTTCAAGAGATGGCAAGAACTTTATTGAATGAACACTCTTTACCACAATACTTTTGGGCCGAAGCAACTAGCACTTCTTGTTGTGTTATTAGTCATGCTGTTGTTAGAAATAATCTTGGTAAGACTCCCTATGAACTTTGGAAGGGTAGAAAACCTAACATCGGTTATTTTAGAGTTCCCGATTGTAAGTGCTTCATCTTGAACAATAAGGATAACTTAGGTAAGTTTGACGCTAAATCGGATGAGGGTATCTTCTTAGGTTATTCCCAAATAAGCAAGGCATATAGAGTTTTTAATAAGAAGACTTTAGTTATAGAAGAGTCCATGCATGTAGTTTTTAATGAGGCTAATCCCTTTAGAAGAAAGGATGACAATGATGATGTTGTCGTAGCAAGCCTAGATGGGGCTAGTACTTCATCCTCCATACCCTTAGAAAAGCTTAAAGAAGATTCCCCTACACCTCTAGAACATCCTAGAGACATCGTTAGAGATGACCTCCCTAAAGATTAGAAGACCGTTATCAAATCATAGGTGATCCCGGTCAAGACATAGCTACTAGATCCTCTCTTAGAAACATTTGTAACAACTTAGCATTTCTATCTCAAATAGAACCTAAAAACATAGAGGAAGCAAAGCAAGATGATAGTTGGATTATGGCTATGCAAGAAGAGTTGAACCAATTTGAAAGAAACCAAGTTTGGACTTTAGTTCCTAGACCCAATGATCGTTCAATCATAGGAACCAAATGGGTGTTTAGGAATAAGAAGGATGAATCCGGAATTGTGGCTAGAAATAAGGCTTGATTGGTAACCCAAGGGTATAACCAAGAAGAAGGAATAGACTATGATGAAACCTATGCTCTCGTAGCAAGATTAGAATCCATTAGAAAGTGACTTGCTTTTGCTTGCCACAAAAATTTCAAACTTATTCAAATGGATGTAAAAAGTGCCTTTTTAAATGGTTTTATAGCAGAAGAAGTCTATGTTAAGCAACCTCCCGGATTTGAGAGTTCACAATTTCCAATCTTAAACTTTCAAAGGCTCTATATGGGTTAAAACAAGCTCCTCGTGCTTGGTATGATCGTCTTAGCAAATATTTGCTTGATCTTGGATTTACTCGAGGAAAAATTGACACCACACTTTTTATTAAACATTCACATAAAGATATACTACTTGTTCAAATCTATGTGGATGATATCATCTTTGGTGCTACAAATAAAAAAATGTGTGAGGAATTTGCAAAATGTATGCAAGATGAATTTGAAATGAGCATGATGGGAGAACTAAGTTTCTTTCTTGGTTTACAAATCAAACAACACAAAGATGGTATTTTCATAAACCAATCCAAGTACATTAAAGATTTATTGAAAATATTTGGTTTTGAAAATTACAAACCAATTGCAACTTCCATGAGTTCTTCTCTCAAGCTTGACAAAGATCAATCTGGAAAACTTGTTGATACTAAAAATTTCCGTGGCATGATAGGTATTTTGTTGTATCTTACCGCTAGTAGACCGGACATTATGTTTACTGTGTGTCTTTGTGCTAGATTTCAATCTTCACCTAGAGAGTCGCATGTTGTAGCCGTTAAATGCATTTTTAGATACTTATTAGACACCATTAACTTGGGTTTATGGTATCCTAAGAACACTCCCTTTGACTTAGTTAGTTATTCGGATGCGGACTTTGTCGGTTGCAAAGTGGATCGCAAGAGCACAAGTGGCACGTGTCACTTTTTTGGACACTCCCTAGTCTCTTGGTTTAGTAAGAAACAAAATTCCGTAGCTTAGTCCACGACAGAAGCCGAATATATAGCCGTCGGTAGTTGTTGTGCATAAGTTCTCTATATGAAACAGCAATTAGAAGACTCTGGACTTCTCTTTGATCTCATCCCACTTAGATGTGATAACACTAGTGCAATTAGTTTTTCCAAGAATCCCATTCAACATTCTAGGACTAAGCACATTGAGATTAGACACCATTTCATTAGAGATCATGTCCAAAAGGGGGATATCGAACTTGTTTTCATCGATACAAATCATCAATGGGTGGATATTTTCACTAAACCTCTCCAAGAAGATCATTTTTGTATCATTCGCCGTGAATTAGGGATGGCTAGTCAAGACAATGTTGTGTTATTTCGGAGCTCTGACCCTCTTTTTCTTCATTCTCTGGAAAATCTATTTTCTGACTGAAAACCGTCGACTGATCATATCACCAGTCGACCGGATCTATGCAACCTTTAAAAACTTGAAACTTATCCGACCAGTCGACTGACTGTTTTATCCAGTCAACCGGGCCTCACAATTATCAGTCGACTGGATCCTTATCGTCGACTGAACTTTATTTTCTAAAATTCCATGATCCTTCAGTCGACTTCTTTTTAACCCAGTCGACCGAATGAGTTTTGGGTCAAACTCTCTGCTTAAGACCCAGTCGACCGAATATTTACCCAGTCGACTTATATTTTGCCCTAATTCTTGATTAGTCGACCGGAACCTCTCCTCGGTCAACTGACCATGCGTTAATATATATATATATCTTCTTCGTTCTTTTTCAAAAACCCTAAATTCCTTTTCTCTCCTCCCTCCTCAGGCGACTGCGCCCTGTTCCCCGTTCACCTCAAATCTCTTGTCCGTCTCTTCTTCCTCCATTTACGGCCCCCTCCATCACCATCTTCACCTCCATCATCGTCTTTTCCCTTCCCTATCTCTTCCCTCCACCTCAACTAGGCTCATGGCTCCCAAGAAGCGCAAAGAAGCCGAGGACTCTTTATCTCAGCCCCCACCTCCTCAACGTCATCGTCCTATCCCCTACTTCATTGATGAAAGAGGTAAGCAAGACTACTTGGACATTTTTTTGCATCACAAGATTGTTTTCGGTAAGACACTTCCTTCTACTTTTTCTAATTCCAATGGATTGCGTCTTGGTACTCTATTTAATGCTATTGGTTGGACTTCATTTCTTGAACTTAATCAACCTATGTGCCCCGGCCCACTCTCATGCGTGAGTTCTACAGCAATCTCACTTTCTCCCCTGCCCATATCACTTTCTCTTCTTATGTTCGTGAAGTAAAATTTATAGTTACCTCAGATACTTTTGTTCAAATTTTTGGTATTCCCATGGGTACCATTCGTGCCTATGACGACAATAAATGGAACGTCGGTCATTGTAACAACCTGCATTTTCATTTAATCTTAAATTGACATTTCCATAATTAATCTGTATTTGCATTGTCATATTTAAAATCAATATGCATTGTTTGCTTTTATTTTAATTACAACCCTCACGTGTTGAACCTAATTATTAATTTTATTTCATGTATTAATTTCTTTTGGGAACAAACTACAATTTTATAAAACTTAGTAATACCTGCGTTAGATTTCAAAATTGTATTTCAAAACAGTGAAAATAATTTCTCGTGACTCAAACTGGATTTTTGTAAAATCAAAAAATCATTACTTACACTAAAATGAATTTTCTATATTTTTTGTGGTGATCACTGCGCCGCAAAAATACCAGTTTATGTTCAAAATTGTCCGCGCCGCGATGATCTTCCACAAATTTTGGAAATGTCGTAAAGCAAGATTTGACATTTACTTTAGTTCTAATTATGGAAAGTGACAAGTGGGGGTATTTGTAAAATACAACCGCGCTAAAAGAGAAAAATACATTAGAAAAGTCTACAATTCCCCTGTGTATCTGCAGTTTGAGTTACAATACCAGTTTTTACACAAATTGATTAAACTATGATAAGCGGTATTGTTTTAGTGATTATTTGTGCAGATTAATGCTGCTGTGTATAAGAATGAAGAATGTTGATAAAATGATGTGCTTGGTCCTGATGAAGACAACTCAAAGCTGAAATAGAGTTTTCGAGCGATCGAGAAGGGTTCGAACGATCGATGGTTCGATCGATCGAGTAAAGTTCAAGCGATCTAAGTTTCTGGAAGTTCGATCGATCGAGAGTTGTTCGATCGATCGAACATGCTTTTTATCAGATTATACGCGCACGCAGCAGAAACGGGTTTTAACCCTAGCATTATGTCTAGGCTATATATAATCGTTTTGTTTACGTCCCAGGAGGTGGCCCAACTTTGTTTTCATCAGTTTTCATAGAGAGTAGAGAGTTTCCTTGTGTTTTCTTTGTAGGTTTTATCAAGATTTACCATTGTAGCTTGGATTCTTGAGGTTTAATAGTAGTTTCTTCGTTCCAGGTTATTTCGTTTTAGTTTATTTACATTCTGCACTTATTTGTTCGTAGTTTAATCTTCAATATTGTAGTATTATATGTTAGAGAAGTTAAAATCCTTGATTTTCGTAGTTTTCATGAAAAGTTTGCAAACAAACATGTCTTTAATGAACTTTTACGTTAAAAATAAATCTGAGACTTCCCAGATCATGTCTGAGTAGTCCGGGGTTGGGAAATCGCGATGAAACCGTAATTTCAGACCTCTGCCATGCACTATTTTTATTCCTGTGTTCGATCGATCGATCGAATGTAGTTCGATCGATCGGGAGATGACGAAGTTCGATCGATCGAAAGCGCGTCGATCGATCGAGACCTCAGATTCTTGAGGACATCTAATACAGTATTCCAAGACTTTCTGTTTTACTGATTCGTTATCAAACTGTCCCCTAAAGCTCAGTTTGTCAAAACAGTCTTTAAACGTTAAGCCTTAAGGCATTTTCTTTCAATATATTTCGCAAACCACCCTCAATGCTAACACCATTGTAGGTGAAAGTCTTAACTATTGAATTAAACCACCTTTGTGTATTTCAAACTTAATTGTGATGATATAGTCCCGGTCATGAAAGGACTATTGATTCTATATCCTTAGAGAAGTACGGGATACTGTAGAAGTTGCTCTCCGTTGAGCTTAATTGCATTTGCATGGTAGATGGCTGAGTCATGGTGGATTCGCGTGATCCCAACACTTTCTTTTATTAAGAGAAAACATTTTCAAATCTTGTTTTAGTTAAATAGTTAATCATTAGTTTATTTAATTTAGTTGCTTTTAAGTTTAGTAGTTGTTAATTGTAGAACTTTGTGTTCTACGCCTCTCTTAAAATACTGAATTTTCTTTTCTTTTAGAGTCTAATCTAAGTAATTCAATTCTCATCCTTCCCTGTGGGATCGACCTGGTCTTACCAGTTACTACTTGCACGTCCACCTACACTTGGGTGTTGCACAAGAGCGCACAAGATTATTCTCGTGTCAAGTTTTTGGCGCCGTTGCCGGTGAAGGCGACAATCAATTCCTTAGATTACCTCAGTCTCTCTTCATCTCCTTCTGTTTTTATTTTCTCTTCTTTTCAGTTCTATTGGTAAACACTCACCTTAGGGACTCTCCTAGTTCATGTCCAATAATTCTATTGAAGGAATTTTTGGAAATCCTTTCTACTGTTCTGACTCTGATAGTTCCATTAACCCGATAGCCACTCCAACTGAATCAATGGATGATAATCAGAGTGAAAATGGTGACAATGTTGTGGTACCAATTAATGAGGCACTACGTCCTCTTTGCGATCTCATGCAACCAGAACACGCACCTACGCCTTCTTGCATTCAAATCCCACCGCATAATGGCGAATTTCAGTTTCGCAATGGGATGATCCAACTGCTTCCCACCTTTCATGGGATGGAAAGTGAGAAGGTGTATTTACATGTCACTGATTTCGAGGATGTTTGCAAAACATTCTCGCAAAATTGTCCTAGGGAGGTGACGCATCTAATGTTATTCCCCTTCACTTTGAAAGATAAAGCGAAGGCGTGGCTCCACTCCCTCAAACCTAATTCAATTTGCACCTGGCATGCGATGAGCACCGCGTTTCTAAAGAAATTCTATCCTACTCGCATGACCACAGACCTTCAACGTCAAATCAATTCCTATAAACAAAAGAGCAATGAAACCTTCACACAAGCGTGGGAGCGTTTCAAAGATTTGCTTCTCTCGTGCCCACACCATGGGTTTGAGAAATGGCGAACTATCAGCTTCTTTTATCAAGGATTGAATGGAAAAACAAAGAAGTTGGTAGAAACTATGAGTTTCGGACCATTTCTGCGTAAAAACACCGAAGAGGCTGAAGCCCATTTCGAATGGTTAGCCGAATACGCTCATGAATGGTCAAATTCTGACAATGTCTCATGCTCACAGATATCCTGTGTAGAAGAGAAAAGCCTCTACCAACTAACTAGTGAAGATCACCTCAAAACTAAATATGCAGAACTAGCAAAGAAGGTAGAGGAGTTAAGCATGAAAGGAGAGAGCTCTAGGCAAGTTATGCCTGAGGAACCATGCGGCACATGCAACATGTTGGGACATACAACTCAATATTGTCCCAATGTGCCGTATTTTCAAGAGCAGGCCCCTATGGAGATGAATGCCATGCAAGGTTTTCGAGGGGCGGGGAATTCCAACAATAACTTTCAAAGTAACAATAGATGGAATCACCCCGGCTTTGATTGGAGAAATAATGTTGGGACCCAAAATCAATATCAACAGCAGCCCTACAACAACAATCAATATCAAGGGCAAAACAATAGGCCGTCCCATCAATACAATCAAAACAGAACAAATAACTACAACCAAGCTCAACCCTCTAATGTACCACAGACCAATACCTATGTGCCTCTGCACAAGAAGGTACAAGAAGAAGAGCCACTTGCTAATGCCAATCTAACGCAGCAACTCATACAAATGATGAGTAGAATGTCTGCCACGTTAGAAAGGATAGATGCACGGCAAGAGGGTTTAGGAGGAACATTCCCTGCCCAACCACTTTCGAACCCCAAAGGACATAACAATGGTCCTAACAATCAGGAACATGCTAAAGCCGTGACTACACTGAGAAGTGGAAAAATCATTGAGAAAAGCATGCCTCTGTCTACACCCGAATTGTACAAAGAGGAGGAAGTGGTGGATAATGAGCTTGAGCAACCATCTACTCAAGAGGAGGAGCCGTCTACTAATGACGAGGCAATAAAGGCAAACATTGAAGCTCCTAGAGTAGAGGAAGAAGTTGAGCGAAGGCCTGGAAAGGAGTCTGTGAAGGATGAACCACCAAAGTGCCCTTTTCCTGCACCTTATCCTCGACGATTGAAGAAACCCAAGAATGAGACAAAGAATCAGGAGTTTCTGGAATTGTTTAAACAAGTAAAAATTAACCTTCCACTCCTAGATGCTATCAAGCAAGTGCTGGCCTATGCGAAGTATCTCAAAGATCTATGCACGGTCAAGAAGAGGCAAAGCGTGAAGAAACATGCTTATGTCGCGTGCCAAGCAAGTGCGATTATTCAAAATGAGTTGCCTCCAAAACTCAAAGATCTCGGTACACCTACTGTCTCATGTAGAATTGGGAACCAAAGGATAGATAACGCACTCCTCGATTTAGGAGCAAGCGTGAACCTGCTGCCATATTCAGTCTATAAACAGCTAGGGTTGGGTGAACTCAAACCCACCCGAGTCGCTTTGCAATTGGCAGACAGATCTGTGAAGTACCCTAGAGGGGTGTTAGAGGACGTCCTTGTCCAAATAGACTCTTTTGTCTTTCCGGTTGATTTCGTGATATTGGACACAGAACCTGTGTCTAATCCTGGTGCATATATCCCAGTTATCTTTGGACGTCCATTCCTCAACACTATTGATGCCACAATCAAGATTAGAAGTGGTATCATGACTATCGAATTCGAGAACATGACATTGAATGTCAAAATTTTTTCTAATCCCCGACCTGAAGAATACGATGATGAGGAAGAAATTCATTACATAGACACGGTCATTGAAGATGAAGTTGACTTGGTCGACTACAAAGATCCTTTGGAAGTTGTGATGACTCAATTTGGCGATATCTATCAGCCTGCGGAGTCAACTCCATTGGATGCTGAGCTGAACCAGACGTGTCTTATGATGGATACGATAGAGGAGGATAGAGCAGAATGCATGTGGGTAATGCCATATAAACAATTACCTCCTAAAACTAAGTTGGCAATGCCTTCTAGTTTTCAGTTTCCGGAGTTAGAGTTAAAGGAGCTACCCAAAGAGCTAAAATACGCATTCCTAGGGACTGGAAAAACTTATCCTGTGATCATTTCATCTGCTTTAACTCATGAACAGGAAGGTAAGTTAGTGCAAATGCTGACCAAGCATAAGGATGCTATGGGATGGACGATTGCTGACCTCAAAGGCATAAGCCCATCCATATGCACGCATAAGATATATCTGGAGGAAGACGCTAGACCTTCAAGGCAAATGTAAAGGCGTCTGAATCCCAACATGCAAGAAGTAGTTAAAAAGGAAGTACTCAAACTACTTGATGTTGGGATGATTTATCCGATATCTGATAGTCCTTGGGTTAGTCCAACCCAAGTGGTTCCAAAGAAAGCAGGCATAACGGTCATCCCAAACAAAGATGGTGAATTGGTACCAACACGTGTTCCCACTGGATGGAGGATGTGCATTGACTACAGGAAGTTGAATACTATGACCCAAAAAGACCATTTTCCTTTGCCATTCATGGATCAAATGCTAGAACATGTGGCAGGTCACAAGTATTACTGCATTTTGGATGGATATAGTGGATACAACCAAATTGAAATTACTCCTGAAGATCAGGAGAAAACCACATTCACTTGTCCATTTGGTACATTTGCCTACCGTCGAATGCCATTTGGCTTATGTAATGCACCGGCTACCTTTCAGCGGTGCATGCTAAGCATATTCAGTGACATGGTCGAAAACATCCTTGAAGTCTTCATGGATGATTTTTCAGTGTTTGGCCATAGCTTTGAAGATTGCCTCAGCAATCTCGAGCAGGTATTAATGCGATGTGAGGACAAACACCTAGTTTTGAATTGGGAAAAGTGTCACTTTATGGTGACCAAGGAAATAGTCCTCGGCCATATAATCTCCGATGAAGGAATCCAAGTGGATAAGGCCAAAATCGACATAATCTCAAATCTACCTGTCCCCCGTACAGTGAGAGACATCCGTTCATTCTTGGGGCATGCGGGATTTTATCGTCGGTTTATCCAGAACTTCAGTGCAATCTCTCGACCCCTGTGCCAGATTCTTGTCAAGGATGCACCATTCGAGTGGTCAGAGAGTTGCCAAAAGTCCTTTGAGGATCTAAAAGAGCTTCTCACCTCCGCACCTATAATACAGGCACCTGATTGGAGTTTGCCTTTCGAATTAATGTGTGATGCTAGTGATTACGCCATTGGCGCGGTCCTAGGCCAGAGAAAGGACAAGAAGCCATACGTGATATACTATGCTAGCCGAACTTTGAATAAAGCTTAAATGAATTATACAACTACTGAAAAGGAGCTGCTAGCTGTAGTATTCGCTTTGGATAAGTTTAGGTCTTATTTGATAGGGTCACCAATCGTCTGTTTCATAGATCATTCGGCCCTTAAGTATCTGTTGTCCAAGAAAGACGCTAAACAACGGCTCATTCGCTGGATACTCTTACTCCAAGAGTTTGATCTAACAATCAAAGATAAGAAAGGAGTAGAGAATGTGGTTGCGGACCATTTGTCACGGTTGACTTTTGTCGACAATACTGAATCCTAATCCATTAAGGATGAGTTCCCGGACGAACAGCTACTGGCAGTAAGTAGCCTGCCTTGGTATGCTGATATTGTGAAGTACCTTGTCACGGGAGAAACACCGAATCATTGGTCAAACCAAGACAGGAAACTGTTCCTCTCGTTTGCGCGCCATTTCTTCTTTGATGACCCATATCTTTTCAAGTACTGTGCTGATCAGGTTATCAGGCGCTGCGTCCCCAATGAGGATATAACCGTAATTTTAGCAGCATGCCATTCTAAGGCATGCGGTGGCCACTTCGCGTCGCAGAAGACCGCACAAAAAGTTCTACAAAGCGGTTTTTACTGGCCCACAGTTTTCAAAGATGCATATTCCTTTTGCAAGACATGCCAACGCTGTCAAAAGCTTGGAACTATTTCTAAAAGGAATTCTTTGCCTTTAACCCCTATCATCACAATTGAGATATTTGATTGTTGGGGCATAGATTTTATGGGCCCATTTCCCAAGTCTAATAACTATGAATATATACTCCTAGTTGTGGAGTATGTGTCAAAATGGGTTGAAGCGATACCAACAAGACGCAATGACCACAAAACGGTCATGTCCTTTCTAAAAGAGCATATCTTGTCTCGTTTTGGAACTTCGAAAGCTTTACTAAGTGACCAAGGCAAGTATTTCTGCAATAGGCCCTTGGAGTCACTTCTCAAGAAATATGGAGTCCACCATAAAATCGCTCTTGCCTATCATCCATAGTCGAACGGGCAAGCAGAATTGGCTAACCGAGAAATCAAGCATATTCTCGAAAAGACGGTTAGCTCCAACTGAAAAGACTAGGCATACAAGCTGACCGACGCTTTATGGGCATACCGTACTGCCTACAAGACAAATCTAGGTAAGTCCCCGTATAGATTGGTTTACGGGAAAGCTTGCCACCTTCCTGTTGAAATTGAACATAAAGCTTACTGGGCGACACGCTCATTGAACTTTGATATCCAAGAGGGAGGTCAATTACGCAACCTCCAACTTGCAGAACTAGAAGAAATACGACGAGATGCGTATGACTCTGCAAGGTTGCATAAGGAAAGGTTAAAGGCTCGCCACGATCGTACGATATTTCGTAAATCATTTGAGCGGGGGCAGAAAGTTTTGCTGTATGACTCTCGCCTCCACCTTTTCCCAGGAAAGCTCCGTTCCCGTTGGACAGGCCCGTTCATTGTAAAAACTGTCTTTTCACACGGGGCGGTTGAGCTCGTCAATCCAAAGAACGATGATTGTTTCAAAGTCAATGGCCAAAGATTGAAACCGTTCTTGGAGAACTTCCAAACTGAAGTTGAGCACATCCAGCTGGATGAGCCCAACTATTCTCTCACTTAAAAATCCAAAGGGGAGTTCCATTTTATTGTTGTATTCCTTATCTTTCCCTGCATTTTAGTTTTTCTCTTTTGTTTTAAGTCTTTGTTCATTTTTTGCGTTTGTGATCTAGTTCTAATCCGTTATACCTTAAACCACTCTGTTGCAGGTGCATAGATGCGAGGTGATGATGTTCATTCCATCGGTTCATGGGCTGATTCAGAATGTCGTTGTGGCACCTGGACTGAGGGTGAACTCACACCCTGCCCCTTGCTTCATCAAGATCCTGAAGCTCACTCTCTCATTGATGCTGCCCAAGGGTACATTCCATACCCACCGGCCCTCCTTGACATCAATCTATATGAAAATATGGGATTTCAGGATGACGATGATGTGGATGAGGAAGAAGATCTGTACATGGGGAGAATGGTGGATGATGCACTCATGGCACAATGGGAAAATGATGATATGTGGGAGCCATGGAAAGATCATGACCTCCAGGATATCGTCCCAGAACGCCACAATGTCGTCTTTGTTTTCGTTGATGACTTCCTTATTCCCGAGTTGGTCCCAAACCGTTATGTGCACCTGAGCTTTCTGCTATTCAGGCTCCAATGCCCCTTACCAGCTAGTGCATTTTGGGAATCTATGCCAATAGTGAGGTTGGAACTCAGTCACATGTCTTTGTATTTTGTTTCTGTTCATTGTTTTTTCTTTTCGTGTTAATCCGTGTTTCTTGTGTTCTGTTATTTCAATATCAGTTTGTTGGTTTTTGTCCAGGATTGTCACTATGTTTCTCAATGGTATTCCGATATTCCTTCCACATCAACTGGTTCATGGTTTTGGGCCCTACATAAGGCCCCCACACACTCCGCCGCAAGAGGACAGTCCGTTGCGCAATTACACTCCTTTATCCGTATCTCCATCCGGATCACCTCTTGCATGGGCTTTCAATTCTTTAGAGACACCAGACTTGCTCGATGATGTCCTTGCTGCTTTCCGATTGTTCTGGGAAAGGGAATCGTCAAGTTTGGACTCCACTTTTAAAAATTCGGCGGATCATGAAGCGATTGTGGAAGAGGAAATCTTTATGCTTGAAGAATAGTGTTGCATTTCAGTTGTTTCCGTTCATTTCATCTTTCGTTTATCAACTGGAGTGTAATTCTTGACAGAATTTTATTGGTTTTAGTTTTATTTTTGGTTTTTTTTAGTTAAATAAGGTTTAATTACCATTTGGTAGAATATTGTTGCAATATGAATGCTATTAAAAGGATTTATTTATATCACATTGCAATTTTCTATTATGAGGAGGAGTTTTGGTGTACATGTCCGGGTTTTGAACTACTTTTATTCTATTCTATTTGTCTAGAACGTTGTTGGCTTGTTGGGGGTGCTAAATCTCTTAATTCAGGGATATGAAAATTTCAGATGTTCGATCGATCGAACGCATCTCGATCGATCGACCTTATCAGATATTCGAGCGCTTGAAGCTACCTCGATCGATTGACCATTCGATCGTTCTAACTCTCTCGATCGATCGAGACTGGTGTTAAAACGAGGCGTCGTCCTGAAGTTTTATAAAATTTCTTTTCTCTCTCATCCCACTCAATCGCTCGAGAACAGAGAAGCTCCCTCGATTTTTGGCCTCCCGTATCGATATCTCGTGATTCACGAAGCTCCGGACTCCTCTGGTCGTTCGTAGCACTGCGGGCAACCGTCCCCTTGCGCGTCTCTCGAGGTGAGGCCCCACGTTACCCCTCGTAATTTTTATCTTTTCATTTATGAATGGGGGTGCCCCCATTGATTGTTTCACTCGTTTTCTTAGTTTTCTTACCGTATTGTGTGTGTGTGGGCTCTTCCTGTTCTCGAAAGTTGTCACCACATTTTCGCTGTGCTCGATCGATTGAGCTGGTTTCGATCGATCGAACCCAGCTCTTTCTCAATCGATCGACAGAGTCTCGAGCGATCGAACTCTGTCCTTTCTCAATCGATCGAACATTGTTCGATCGGTCGAACCCAAGCAGTTTCATTTTCTTTCTTCTCTTTCTTGTTTTGATTCTTATTTTGTATATCTTCTATTTTCAGGGCTTTACGATGAATCCTATCACGGGCTACCACAAATCTAAACCTCTGGATCTCACTATACCGGACCCCATACCCGATCATGGATTTCGGAGTACCGAAGAGCGTGTTTGGTTTAGCCGCTCTTTTCAGACGCGCAAGGTGATGCTCGAGCGGCCATTGGAGTCCGTATGGCTTGCCGCTCCATGGTTCTTAGCACGGATCAGAGCTATGCCATTGTGGTACGACATGTTAATCTAGACAAAGAAGATCAATATCCACTGGGTTCGTGAAGCGTGCTCGTCCATGATCAAGGATCCCACCGCCCCATTTACATACCGATCATTCTTTCGCGGGCGCGAGATCGTTTTCAGTCCTGCCACAGTCTCTGCAGCTCTTGGGGTTCCTGAGGTCCCTGACTATTTCTATCCCTCATTACCAGGAGCCCCAGAGATTCCGTCCACCACCATTATCCGTGAGCTTACCGGGGATGCTGTTCAGTTCTGGAACGGCGAGTCAAATATCGAGGATAAGTTTTTGACTGAGAATTACCACCTCCTCCACCTGGTATTGGTGAATTGTATTCTGATGACGTCCTACCACGAGAAATTTGCGCCGTGGTATGCCCGTGCTCTGTACTCCATTGGGACAGGGCAGCGTGTCTGTCTCGCTTATGTATCGACTTCTTTATTCAGCCCACGCGGTCCATTGCCGCCAAGTGCCATCTGAAGGGCGCTTAGCCTATTCATAGGGTTATTGAGTAGGCCGGACTAGTCCCGTTGGCCACAGATTCCATTCTTCAGGCCTCGAGTCGATTCGGGGAGACAGCAGCCCGCCGTTCTGATGCTCAGAAAAAGAGAAAAGCAAAGGGTAAGGCGCCAATGCGGGTGAAGAGGAGACGTGGAGGCACGGACACCGAGGGAGCTGCTTCTGGGACGCCCATTGAGGCTGAGGAGCATGATTCAGACGAGGAGGACGATCCCGTTCAGGAGGTAGCACGTTTTGAGCTGAGACAGTGATCTCAGGCTCCAGCCCAGGGAGAGTCTTCATCTGCACCCCCTCCGACTATTCACGATCTATTATTGGAGGAGAGGGAAGCCCGGATGAGACTCGAGGGCAAGGTTGATCATATATCCTCGATGCTTACTACTCTGCTGGTGCAGCTAGGGTTTGACCCTATCATACCCCCATCTTCCACACCATCTGCACCTCCACCACACACCACTGGCCCATCTTCCTCTGCACCTACTGGTCCCTCTACTTCCGATTTACCGGTTGATCCTTTGGCACCATCTACCGCCCCATCGACATCAGCCGCACCCACGGTTTTGGAGACATCACTTCCACCTGCTCCTGTCATGGCCGACACATCAGTCACTACTATAGTTACCACGACGAGCGATCCGGCTACCGCTACTATAGGTGTCGAGGGTGGAGTTATGGATGCTCCAGATTTATTGATTGAGATTCTGTCTGATGTCCCCGATGATGGGTAGTCATTTGGTGTATTTTTGTAAATTTTTGGACGTTATGGGTTGGTTTGGGATATGATTGTTGGTTATGTTTTTGCTGGATATTTTTGGACACGGCTAGGTTACTGTGGTTTGGTTTGGTTGTACTTTCTTATCACTGCTTTTGTAGTTTCTTTGTTTTATCTTTACAGTGATTGGTTATGTTAATATATATGGATCCTGTGCTTTATATTTCTGTTTATTTTGATCCTGTCTGCTTGGAGATTGTCTGCTTCTTTACAGATTATTATGTGCGCAGTTTTTACGTTGCTTTGTCAGGTGATATCACTCTATCTATCTATTTGAAAATCAACTTCTGAGGTCATCGCAATTTTCAGTTGGGGGTAGGATGTAGATAGGTCATCACCTGTGCATTTCTATATTTAGCAATCTGTATCACTCCATCTATTGCAGATCTCCATTATATAATTGAAACTTCAAAAAAAAAAAAAAAATTTTTGAAATAACCAGGTTTTGGAACTAAATTGGTAGAAAAATTTTAAATTTTCTCTCCTATTTAGCTGTTATCGAGCAATGACATATTCATATTCATCTCATTCCTTTATGACTTAAGTTCACGCGTTTTTCTAGTTTCACTAAGAGGAATGCATTTGTTAACCATTCTAGTATCCAAATCAGTCGCACATGTTAAGAGTTATGGAGAAAAACTGAAAATAGAGTTAATATGACTTTTATGCTTCAAGGAATAACTAGTGGAAACTAACAACCCTTAGTGAGCTTTTGAACCTAATATTCAATTCTGAGGGAATTGTCACATTAATTTGAATTGTTTTTCTTGAATATTCTTGAAATTCGTTGAATAGTCTAAAAAATTCTTCATTTAGGCTGTTTATTAGAGGAGAACGTTCAGGATTTACCAATTAAAAACTCAATGAACACTGAAGTGCTAAAACTAAGAAGTTAAGAAAATGATTTAAGCCTTCGTTATTCATTCTTTACCTTTTTTATATACCTGTATCAACATCCAAGAACCTTCTAACCCCACAATGATTGAATATTGCCAATATGAGAGCCTAAAACCCCTCATCTTATACTTTAACCGTTATAAACCCGATTGCACATCTAATGTGATTAAAAATTATTGAGGTATGTGATGAGAAGGGAGCAGTTGTGGAAGTGATTGTATGAAAAGAAAAAATGCAAGGAGATGTTGCAGGTTTAAAAAAAAAAAAAAAAAAAAAAAAAAAGAGAAAAAGGAGTAAAGAGAAATAAATATATATGAAAATAGAGGATGGTTGGAATGAAGAAGAAATAAACTAGTCTCCATCACATGTCAAGGAGGTGCAATTTCTTACCCTTCTTATCTTTATCTCACTAAATGGAAGCCGAATTGTCTAAGCCTTAATGATTCTTGATGACGTAGTTTGAATATGAAAGTGCAAGTTGAGTTATCCACGGTATTTCGCTCCTCTAGTAAGTAGTATTCCTTTCATGAGACTATAATACTCTAAATGTTCGTCCTTTATCGAGTTCGGTGTGAAACACTAGTAGCCAGAACATCATTCTTATTAAAGTTTTCACACCATGAGCGATCATTTCTAAACAAGCTTCTGTGAGATGTTCATTTTGGAGTGCAAACCCATGTGAGAATCGAGTTGAAACTACGCGTTCCAGGAGTATAATAGTCTAAACAATTCTAAATAAAGTTGGATGCATAACTGTTGATTTCACACACACACGGATACATGAATGTAAGGCATATGTATAGTTATCTTGGTGATATGAGGAACATGTGGATTTCTTCATGGTTTGTATGAGGTGGATATGTTATGTGGAGCTAAATTGATAGTCGAATAGGAAGAAATGGTGATAAATTTCTCTATATCTTTTTAGCTTAAATTTTTAGAATTTTGTGGGTAGATTCACTGCAAACCCTCACGAGACACCACTCGTCCACTAGGGAAACCTAGGGGTCTAACGGCTTGTTGCATTTGCTAAATGCAACCGCGATTCCTGCAAAAGTGAGTTAGGAAGTTTCTTTCTTTTTATTTTTAGTTTAGTTCGCCTTAGTTAATGTTTTTTATTCTAGTCGTTGTAGTTTTAGTAAGCTTGTTTTATTTTCGCTTTATTGCTAGGGACTAGCAAATCGCTAGTTGGGGGTTGTGACAAGTGGGGGTATTTGTAAAATACAACCGCGCTAAAAGAGGAAAATAAATTAGAAAAGTCTACAATTCCCCTGTGTATCTGCAGTTTGAGTTACAATACCAGTTTTTACACAAATTGATTAAACTATGATAAGCGGTATTGTTTTAGTGATTATTTGTGCAGATTAATGCTGCTGTGTATAAGATTGAAGAATGTTGATAAAAGGATGTGCTTGGTCCTGATGAAGACAACTCAAAGCTGAAATATAATTTTCGAGCGATCGAGAAGGGTTCGAGCGATCGACGGTTCGATCGATCGAGTAAAGTTCAAGCGATCTAAGTTTCTGGAAGTTCGATCGATCAAGAGTTGTTCGATCGATCGAACATGCTTTTTATCAGATTATACGCGCACGCAGCAGAAACGGGTTTTAACCCTAGCATTAGGTCTAGGCTATAGATAATCGTTTTGTTTACGTCCCAGGAGGTGGCCCAACTTTGTTTTCATAGAGAGTACAGAGTTTCCTTGTGTTTTCTTTGTAGGTTTTATCAAGATTTACCATTGTAGCTTGGATTCTTGAGGTTTAATAGTAGTTTCTTCGTTCTAGGTTATTTCGTTTTAGTTTATTTACATTCTGCACTTATTTGTTCGTAGTTTGATCTTCAATATTGTAGTATTATATGCTAGAGAAGTTAAAATCCTTGATTTTTATAGTTTTCATGAAAAGTTTGCAAACAAACATGTCTTTAATGAACTTTTACGTTAAAAATAAATCTGAGACTTCCCAGATCATGTCTGAGTAGTCCGGGGTTAGGAAATCGCGATGAAACCGTGATTTCAAACCTCTGCCATGCACTATTTTTATTCCTGTGTTCGATCGATCGAATGTAGTTCGATCGATCGGACCAGGGACATAGTCGAGCGATCGAAGATATTTCGATCGATCGGGAGATGACGAAGTTCGATCGATCGAAAGCGCGTCGATTGATCGAGACCTCAGATTCTTGAGGACATCTAATACAGTATTCCAAGACTTTCTGTTTTACTGATTCGTTATCAAACTGTCCCCTAAAGCTCAGTTTGTCAAAACAGTCTTTAAACGTTAAGCCTTAAGGCATTTTCTTTCAATATATTTCGCAAACCACCCTCAATGCTAACACCATTGTAGGTGAAAGTCTTAACTATTGAATTAAACCACCTTTGTGTATTTCAAACTTAATTGTGATAATATAGTCCCGGTAATGAAAGGGCTATTGATTCTATATCCTTAGAGAAGTACGGGATACTGTAGAAGTTGCTCTCCGTTGAGCTTAATTGCATTTTCATGGTAGATGGCTGAGTCATGGTGGATTCGCGTGATCCCAACACTTTCTTTTATTAAGAGAAAACATTTTCAAATCTTGTTTTAGTTAAATAGTTAATCGTTAGTTTATTTAATTTAGTTGCTTTTAAGTTTAGTAGTTGTTAATTGTAGAACTTTGTGTTCTACGCCTCTCTTAAAATACTGAATTTTCTTTTCTTTTAGAGTCTAATCTAAGTAATTCAATTCTCATCCTTCCCTGTGGGATCGACCTGGTCTTACCAGTTACTACTTGCACGTCCACCTACACTTGGGTGTTGCACAAGAGCGCACAAGATTATTCTCGTGTCAGAAAGTAATCATTGGATATGCCTTATTTGGATATTACTTTTGGGTATGTGCATTCCTAGTTCCATAAGCTAATTTGCCAAACACCACAAGTGATTCCTAGCCAACTAGCTTACACCTTGTTTGGATAGACTAACCTTGAGTGTGTTGATGTTGTGCCATAAGCTTCATTTCCCAAACAGCACAATTGGCCCCTACATACCTAAACTTGACCCTTGGTTAATCTATAGAGTTATACATCAGTGTATATACGTATGTATATGAGGGTAACAACTTATATGTGCTGTGTAACTCTTGTAGTGTATAGAAATTAAGGAACTTGGAGCCCAAGTTCACCCCCATTCAGCTTATTTATATGCAACTACACACTACACATTCTGCACACACACATCTCAGAGAGAAAAGAGAGAGCTTGAGAGTTTAATTGCTGAATTTTTCTGGAGAAAGAAGTTACACAAACTCCATAGCCAAAGCTCGGAGTTCTCTTGTTCTTGTATTCTTTTTCAACCAACATACTTCAATCAATCACAGTGAGTATTTCCGACTCACTTGATATGTAATTACATAGTTCAATTACTGTTTATATGCTTGATTTAAGAATCACCATCGTTGATTCCACGAATGAACACCATAGCTTGAAAACATTGATTTTTCAACCTTAACCAAAATCTGTTTTTATAGATAAAAATGAAAGATTATACACCATAGTTGCTGTATTTAAAATTCTAGAGCTTAGTTTGTTCATAGGGGAAAGTATATTAAGATTGAAGTTTTGACCTCTTTTAGTTTTTCGTAAAATTCATGAACTACGTTTGGATTCATGTAAAATTGATTATGGATTCATAATCCCTGTGAAAAACCGAGGAGATTTATATATTACATGCCCTAGGAAGGTTCGGATTTGAAAATGGGTCAAAAAGACCCCTTAAATCTAAAACATGGTATTTCTAGCGAGGAAGATGAAGACAGTGCCTAAACTCGTGCGCGCGATCGCATAAGCGACCCGCGCGAGTGACCCCTTGCGCGAGGTGTGTGATTCCTGGCAGATAGAAAAGTTTTTATAAAGAAAATTGAAAAATAGGCAGATCGAGCAAGCGGCCCGCGCGCGTGATCTGGCGGTTTTCTATTTTTGGTCTGTTTTTGTTAAGGGACTGTTTAGAATAAATTTTAAATACTGTTTAAGTACTGTTTGGAAGTTATGATAAATCAGGACCCGATTATTTATGTTGGAATTATATAAGTGATGGATTATGACTTCTTTACCCTAACACGCGAGTTGTTCTTATGTGCCAGTAAATTTACAATTCTGTTTAAGTCACATGTCATACATGAGGAGTCAGTTGTACATGCATGTAGGTTTTTGGTCAGTGTGGAAAGAGTATGTGGGTAAGTGGTGTGTGGACACTCCCTGGTAATGGTGTACCAAAGTGTGACGTTTGAGAATTCGGCGACAGTGTCTTTGAAATACGACGGTGACAAAACTGGACACTCCCTGATGCCCGTGGTAGCGTTAAAGTGTGTGACGCCGAACTTGGACATTCCCTGGCACCCATGGTAGTGCTAAAGTGTGGCCTACGGACACTCCCTGACATGCGTGGTATGGTCAAAGTGTGAGGCATTGAACACTCCCTAGTACCCCGTACTAAAGTGTGAGGTAACCTGGACACTCCCTGGTACCCCGTTACTAAAGTGTGGTCATCTTAGTGTTTCAAAGATACTGGAGTGAGAGAGTTGAGTGTGGTATTGTCGAGAGAAAAGAGTCGGTAAGATGAGATTGGTTGCATTGTTTCTCATCACGGTCACATATGTCATGAATTAAAGTTTATTAATGTTATCCTTACGGTTTTGTTATATGAATTCAATTTCATGTGGATATCCTGTTGAATAATGAAACTGGGAATTTGAAAATGGTAAATAAGTATGTTTTACATTTTAAAGTGCTTGTTTTTAATACTCACCAGCTTCTTGAAGCTGACGACGTTGTTGCGTCCTGGACACTCGTGTCTAGGCTTTTTAGGCTTTGATCAAGCGGGACCATACGATTATGCTAACTAAGACTCGACTACTCGGGAAGGAGAATTTATTAATATATGTTTTAAGTTATGAACCGTTATTGTAATAAGGATAACTGTAATATATAAGAATTATTATTTTTGCTTTTAAGGCGGAGTGTGCCTTAGTTGACCCCGTACTATAATATATAATAAGCTAGAAATTTTTGTAAGCCTTGATTGCTCTGCTCTGATTCATGTTATTATGTTGTTTGAAGTTTGGGACGGAATCGATCCTTCAAACTGTCACGACCTACGGGTCCATAAAGGAAATTTAATGCTTTCCATATTTATTCTACGTCAGGGCGTGACAGTCATGACTTTAACCCTCTTCTTGCGTGTAGACTTGTCTGTGGAAATCCAAATTTAGCCCAACCCTCAAAACCCTCTGCATCACAACTCACATTTGAAGCCCGTCTCCTACACCATATTCTCACTTACTCACTCTTTCCCTGTGCAGGTGGCAGGGATTACGTCTCTTACTTTGACATCTTTTTATTATGGTGTATTCTCGAAGGAATACGGTTCGATTTTTGGACTCTTTTCTGCAAACATATCTCTGAATCGCAGAAAAAGTTGAAAGCTAGCTCTCTCCCTTATGGTATGGCTCTCACCACTATTTTTTGACATTTCAAGGTTCCTCTCGATGATCGTGATTGTCATGATCCTTCCCCTCATGATCTTTATTCTTCCACTACCTTATCTCTAATGGGATATAAGCTCGAGGGTGGTGTCTACATTCCCAAGACCCCCCGTACTCCCATTGCTCCTTCTGTCACCATCACTGCCACCACCACCACTGATCCTATCACCATCACTGTCCCATCTTTTGGTGTTCCCTCTTCTTCTACCCCTTCTGCTCCTTCCTCCTCTTCAGCTCCTCCTGCTGCTGCTGATCTTTCTGAGCAGTTCGCTATCATCACTGCCTCTATTGACTCTCTTTCCACCACTGTCACTTCATTGCACTCCACTCTCTCTTCTAGTGTCTCTACACTCTCCTCTTATATTACTTCTTAGTTTGACACACTTTGCTCTGACATTTTGGACATTGGCACTGCTGTGGACGTTCTTAGTACCACATCTGCTGCCAGTCAGGAGCTAGTGGATCGATGCTTATCCGAGATGCAGTCTAGTCTTGATGATGCTCGAGACGCCATTCGGGTGATTAGGAGCCGTCTTGGGATTTGACAGCCTCTTGATCTCTTTTGGCTATAGGATAAGCTATATAAGCTAACATGGAATTTAGATAGATTTTTTTTGGACTTTGGGTTACGTACAAGCTTACAATTCTTTTTGTATCTATATAATCTGTTTATTTTTTTTTAAACTGTTTCGATTCATATCGTAAGACTTTGTCTCTTTTGCTATCTGAAATTATAAGACTTTGTTTTTATAGCTACTATGCATGTCCATTTGCCGTTTATACTTATCTGTGCTCTCCTGCTAGTTTGATGGTTGTATCTCTTATGGCTTCTCATGATTTTAGTATGCTTGTTTCTGTACTAACCGTGGGAAGATGATGATTTTTGTTTAGTGATTTCCACAACTTCCCACCCCATCCCGTCCATCAACTCACTCAAAGAGGGGGAGCCTCTCTCTGCTCTAAGTGGTTTTTGTTGATGACAAAAGGGGGAGAATATCCTGTTGCTCATCCTCATTAAATTGTTTTTGAATTGACTTTCATCTCTCTTTGTTTTAAAATGTACATTGAATTGTTTCTCATTTCTCTTTGCTTTAACTATTCACATGTTCTTCAAAGAAAGTGCATTATTTATCTTAAATGGACAATTACTTGTTATCCTTTATCTCGGGCAACTAGTAGTTTGTCATCATCAAAAAGGAGAAGATTGTTAGCCCCAAGGGTTTTACTTTAAGTAATTTTGATGATTAACAAACTATTAAGTTGAGTACTTACAATTTCATTTAGTATGATGTCCAAACAGATCTTAAGAATGATGATGGATATTCAATGGAAGCATTGTGGAAGACTATTTCCTTCTTGTATTGTTCTTATAGGTCTTTATGTAAAGTTGGTTAGATTGAATCTCAAAAACAAGGGCTTGAAATTGAACAAACTAGTCAAAATAAGAAAACTATTTTTCTATGAAGAATAGTCGACTGGACGCAAAATTTATCAATTGACTGAAAGAAAAACAGTCGATTGTGACATAGTTTTTTAAGGTAGTTTCTGCACTAAACCTTCAGTCGACTGTTTTGAAGTGCAATCGACTGGATCGTGAACCCAGTCGACTGGATCTCTGCGCAGAAACAGTAACGACTCTTTTCCTCTGTTTTTGGCTTTAGCATTAAATGCTCTCACCTACCTTAAATGTTCAGATTTTCTTGAGAGAGTATATATACTCAATTCAAATTGGTTGTTGGCACATCAATTACTCCTATTGAATACTCACTTATTGCAATCAAAGATTCAAGCCCTAATTTTTTGAGATTCAAGCTTCTAGCTCTAGATTTTATTTTGTAATCCCTTGAGAGTGATTATTGTGAGCTTTTATTATTTCCATCTACTCTACAAAGAGAGTTTTATTCAGTTGTAATCCAACATTTATTAAATCCTTAAAGTTGTAAGAGGGTTGGTGTAACCCTTGCTCCAAGTGAAGGGTTTCTTCATTGGAGGTGTAACAAGGAGTTCAAGAGGAACTTGTAAGGAGTGGTTTAATCTTCACCCCGAAGAAGATTGGTTAGTGGAATCCTCAAGAGGTGTTCTTGAGGGGTGGACGTAGGCCGCGGATTGTGGATTGCCGAACCACTTGAAAAACTTGGTTTGCAAGTGTTCTTCTCCTTCTCTCTTTAATTATTGTTATAATTATTTTGTGCTTGCTTTAAGTCTTTAATTTGCCATTAATTGCTAGTAATCTTATTCACCCCCCCTCTAAGGATTACTTTTGGGCCAACACATATATATATATATATGCATGTATATATATGGAGAGGATCTAAAGTGAATTGGGTTGAGTGAACTTACCCAGTGAACTGCATTTAAGCCTAAAAGAACCCGCTGGTCATTGGGGTGCATGGGTCAGCGGGGCAGTCCGCGGGTTCTTTTAGGCTTAAAATATAGTTCACTGGGTAAGTTCACTCAACCCAGTTCACTTTAGATCATCTCCCTATATATATATTACTATAGATACCACAGCTTTCACGTTTTCTTTCCAAGATAAAATTGACTTCCCCACTAACCAATAAAGTATTTCACTTTTCAATATCATATGTGTGTATATATCTATATAGAGTTAGGCTACTGGGTAAGCGCACTAGGTGAACGCACTAGACTTTTAAGCATAAAAAATTCGTGGGTCAGCGGGGCGGCGGGATGGGGCGTGGGACAGTGGAGCGCTCTGCAAATTTTTTAGGTTTAAAAGCCTACTGCGTTCTCCCAGTGTGCTTACTCATTGCACACTGGAGCCTAACTCTATCTATTTGTGTATATATATATATATGTTTATCAAAAAGGCTAAAATTCCTATTCAGTAATTCCAAGGCATCAATTTCCCTTTCACCCAAAAAAAAAGGTAACACTTTCCAAAGTTCAACTCTCATGCTTCACATCACGGCATCACGGGTGCCTCTCTTCCAACAATCCTCCCACACCATCACGGGTACCTCTCCCCCTCTCTCTCTCTCTCAGTGTGAGATTGAAGCTTGGGAAAGACGTAATGTGCATCCTTCCTTCTTTTGAACAGGTTCTAACATCAATACTAAGTTACCCAGTGAGTTTAGAACTCACCTTAAATAGCTAGGGTGTGTTTGGGTATGAGATTAAAGCTTGGCTTCAATGGTGGCTCCTCCTTCTTCCTCGATTCTTCTTTATGTCTGTCTTCTTCTTCCTTTTCTCTCTCTTCTTCTTTCTTCTTCTTCTGGTTCCTTCTTCTTCTTCTTGCTGTGAGAGTGTGTGAGTCACTATATGTGGGTGTGTGTATGTGTATATATACATATATATACATGATTACCTCTATTATATTGTAGAACTTTGTCTGACTAGGACACATTAGAAATATGACTAGGATGGTATTTACATGACTAGGTTGCAGTCTAGGATCGATCTAGGGTATGCACTTTCCCCCACCCACCTCACTTTACACTCATTCCCCTCTCTTTCTCGACACCCACCCACATACCTCTCTCTCTCTCCCTTCCAATTCGGAGGTCCTGAGATACCCCCACCCCTATCCCCTTTCTCTGTCTCAAATCAGATCAAGTAAGCACCTACGGAATCGGTGGTCCAGATCTGCCCCTCTCTCTCTCTCTCTCTCTCTCTCTCTCTCTCTCTCTCTCTTCCAGTTCTCCACCGCCTCTCACAAATTGGTGGTCCAGATCTCCGGCGCCTTCTACAAACATTGTGCTGTCCGAGTAGAAAAAATGCTCTAGAAGTAGAAAAAGAAAAAATCGATGTCCGAGAAGAAAAAATTGATGTCCGAGAAATGTGGTAAGCGATCAATTTTTGGGTGGTCTTTCATCGGGATGATTTTTACCCCTGTTTTTGGGGGTCTTTCATCGAGGTGAGTTCTCTCTCTCCTCATCCACCCTCACCTTCCTCGTCCTCCTCAACCTCCACCCCATGCCACCCCAACCTACCGCCACGTCTCACTAAGATGATCGAAAAAAAATAAAAAGAAGATAGGAAAAAAAGAAGATCGGTCCTCATCTACCTCACCCCTCCTCCTCCTCCTCCACCCCACACCACCCCAGCCCACCGCCACGTCTCACTAAGATGATCGAAAAAAAAGATCGAGGAAAAAAAACAATCAGGTCAGACTTTTTAATTTTGGATTCTTTTTTCTTTCTCTTTCCCTTTTTTAATGAAGAATAAGAAGACTTTCAAGGAAAAAAAAACTTTCAACTCATTTCCGAAGACTTTCAGAATTTTTTCGAAAGCATTTGTTCAGAATTTTTCCAAAGCATTTTTTTGGGAAAAAAAAACTTTCAGCATTTTACTAGGAAAAAAAAAACTTTCAGATCATCATAGTCACAAGAGCGCCTTGAAAGCATTTGTTTAGAATTTTTTTTTCCCACATCATTTTTCTGGAAGTTTAAAAAAAAACTAACCATTTTTTATTTTATTTTTAAACCTATTAAAGCATTTGTTCAGATCATGATTTTCAATTTGTTAATTTGGGGGTTTGATAGGTTTTTGCCCTAACCACAACTTGCACAGTTAAAGCATTTGTTCATAATTTTTTTGTCCATATCAAACCATTTTTTATTTTTTTTAAACCTAAAAAAGCATTTGTTCATATTATTTCTAGATCATTCTTTTTTTTTTCATTAACTTCCATATCATGCTCAGAGTCAAAGCATTTGTTCATAATTTTTTTGTCCAGATCAAACCATTTCTATTTTTTTAAACCTAAAAAAGTATTTGTTCATATTATTGCTGTTGGGATTGTGCCCTCAAACCCAGTCTTTATGTATGTGACATTTGGTGTTTATATATGGATGTCATTTATACATTTAATTGTGTGTGCCATGAGATGATTGTAGTGATCCTTAAGTATCATAGTAGGTAATTCGTCTATGTATAAGATACATATATGTGAGATACGAATTACTATTCTTTGAAACTTAGTATTTGTCATAGTGGATGATGAGACTGGATATCTTATCAGGTATACACTGTAGCATCATTAACTACCATTGGATGGAATGATGAGAGAGTATGACTCTTAGTTAATATGCAAATGCTTATAGTGAATTGATGGACCATGAGCTTTCTTATAGACATCCAAAACTGTCAATAGTCGATAGGAACTCATAACTTGTATAAGGTACGTGTTCTTAATCTTGAGACAATTATGGACACAGACTGTGGATGTGGCTGCTTTGACTTACCAATCAGTGAGGTCTTAAAGATCAACACCTGGATATCATGGGGTATGTCACACTCATAGGGTTGTGAACATATATTGTCCAGATAGAATCTACCCTCCGATAAAGAGTAAGCATTCCCTTGAGAATGTCACCAAGTTGATTACTGAGAACTGCAGTCTTGCCGGAAAGCTTAACAACAAAAGGATATCCAAATATCACGGGAGAGATTATCAAAGCATTCATCAAGTATACAATTAGAAGGGTCAAATGGGGGGAAAAGGTACCTTTAACTTACTAAACCCTCATAATCCTTAATAGTTACATAGAAGTGTGTATACATAAAAAGAGGAATACGATCAATTAACAATGTATGTAATATATGGAAGAAAACAGAATGCCGAAAACACACACACACATATATATATAGAGAGAGAGAGAGAGAGAGAATGGAAGCGCAACGCAGATACCAACAAGCTTTGGGCATGAGCTGAGGGCATGCCTTTGTTTTGGAACACTTCGATTCGTCCCACTGAAAGAGGTTATCTTATTTAAAGCTATTGTAAGTTCCATATTTAATTGATTTCAATGTCAATTACCACCATTCTACGTGATTATATATTGGTTATATTAAGAATCTACGAGCCCCTATGTGGGATGATCCATATTGGATCTACGAGTGGCCCAAAGTTGGCCGACCTTCCTTATTGGGTCTACGAGTGCTTCTCATCAGTAAGCTATTGCATTACTATATGTATATATATGTGTACCTGAATGAGTGGTTGGTCATATGACCTCCTATGTATTTATTAACAATGTCATAATGATGTTCTACACTCTCAATATACTGCTTATTATGTTTATCTCATTTACCTGTGATATACAGATTTCTCTTTATGTTCATCTGTCAGGTTTAGGATTATTCACTGAATCTTCTACTCACACTCTCCAAATCTTTCTAACCCCTTTCAGGTGATAAGGGTGACGAGGAGTAAAATATGGTGGGATCGAGATGACCAGGTTGAGAAGGATCCTATAGAAGAATAATAAACTTGAGATACTAGTAATATAGTAAAATGACCAGGTTGAGAAGGATCCAATACAATTCTCAAAATCTATATTCAAAGGCCCTAGTTAGCCAATAAGGATCTTATCTAATAAGTTTGGACCGATTTGTAATATAATGGTCTTCACGGCCTTTATTTGGAATCAATTTAATTGTGTTGCTTCTGGTAGTCTCTATAAGTTATGAGAACTCAGTGGCCGATCACGTGCCTTAAATCCACCAATTGGGTTTTGGGGCGTGACATCCATGGTCGCCGATCTCCAGCCGACATCACTCATCATTCACAAAGGGTACTCCTACTCTATATATCTATCATTTTATGAAATTCCACCATTCAATCATGTCTCTCTCTCTCTCTCTCTCTCTTTCTCTCTCTCTCTCTCTCTTTCTCTCTCTCTCTCTCTCTCTCTCAATCAACGCATTTTCTAAATCTCTTTCGAAATATTTTTTTTTCCTTCTTCTGCAATCTATTCCTCTATGTTTCTGGGAAGGTTTTTGGCCTTTTATTGGATATGCCGAAGTCTTTGGTGGTTTTGTGTGTTGAATCTATGTGTTCTCTTTTCTCTATTTTGTGATGATCAAACCTTTTTATTGATCCTCAAAACCCATCAAAACCGACCCCGAATAGCAAAAATTGGGAAAATTTTAAAATTTTCTTATTGGATTCGTAGGTCAAGATAAGTTGAGCACTGAATTGTCCACAGCAACAGTCTAACAAAGGTAAATGTTAATGCGAAAGCGGTTAAACTAAGTGTGATATCATTACATGGCAAAAGTTCCTACGAAATTAATTACATCATATCTAGTCCATAGTCTGAAATGTCAAGTCGACCATTGGCGGTTACAAATCATGTAGCCTGAAGAGTATACATTGTCCATACAACTATTACATAACAAAAATAACAAAACATATTCTTCTCCTCAGATGCCCGTACCCTCAACTGGCATAGCCATAATCCTCTTGAGATTTATCACCTGGATAATATGTGTCATGCCCCGAAGTAGCAAAAATTAAGTGCAATTAAAATGTTCCTTTTTTGGATCCGTATTGTATCACTTGATTGTCCAGAACATCATTCTATAATACAAATAAAGCTAAATGAAATGGCGAGCCTAGGCATTACATAAAACAATCACGGGTCCAATCTAAGTTATTCCAAACATTCATCCGAAGTTAGGGGAATAAAAGTAGCTTGGCAATTGTCACGCCCTGAAGTACCAAAAATAGGGAAAAATAAATTTCCTTTATGGGTTCGTAGACACGTGACTGGTTGTGAGTGTCACTTGATTATCCAAACATGCTTATAACAATAATGTGATATGGGAAAGTGACTAAGTTCAGCAGAAGCAGAAATTTAAAACATTCAAGTCTTGCATCAGTAGTATATTACATGCCAAAAAGATATCCAAAAGATATATATTACAAGACCAGCTAAACTATTACATCACTAACATAATAGTAACAGAACTATAACAAAAGACAAGCTCCAAAGTCTTCAGCTGGCGAAACCGTAGCCTTCCTCATAGTAATCTTCACCAGCATAGTCTTCAGTAGTATAGTCAGCATCTTGATAGCATTCGGCTCCGTCTGGACCTGCAAAGGCTGGACATGGAAGGTCCAGCGGCATGAAAAGCCGTTAGCGGTTAAGCTAAGTGAGGGTCCCGTTAAGGTTACGACCACTTAAGGTAAGTTATTCTTCATCTCTTCTTATTTCTTGAAACCATATCTCGTTCATCATTTCTTATTCTCGATACTATGCCTTGTTCGTCTTTTCTCATTCTCAAAACCATGTCTTATTTAAACCCAATCATTCCCTTTGAAACTTAATCCAGAACTGAACTGACCAATGACATTGAGTGAAAGAAGACTTAACTCCAAACGCATTTACTGGTCAAGAAAGAACAACACTTAACAATAAATAGTTAACTGTCGCCCATCTGGCACTCAAACTGTCGCCCAAATGGCATAACTGTACGGGACATTAACAATCTCTTGGTCGAACATGTCATGCCGATCCTCAGGTCGCCCGCACGTTACCGAACACGTTATGCCGATCCTCAGACCAAGGGTGCGGGAAATTAATAATCACTTGGACAAACACGTCATGCCGATCCTCAAGTCACCCGTACATAACCGAACATGTCATGCCGATCCTCAGTCCAAGGGTGCGGAAAAATAATCAACCACTTGATCGAACACGTCATGACAATCCTCAGGTCATCCGCACTTGACCGAACACGTCATGCCGATCCTCAGATCAAGGAACAAAACATAACTCACCAATCGACACCAAGGAATTACCGAAAGACCAATTTTGCAAGAAATATCCAAACACGACAAGAAAGTTCACCAATCAACTTTAACCCGTTGTCACACGACTAGAAACGAGGCCCAATGTCCCTTATTCGCATTAAATCTGTTATTGAAGGTTTTATCATTATTTTACGCGTTCGCACGTTTCGTAGTTTAGCTCATTAATGTCATCCATTTATAACCGTTAATATTTCGCTATACGTCCGACATTCCGTTTTCCTCTCAATATACTTACGATGGAAACTTTCCCGATCACTTATCAATGCAATAATCGTGCCATACAATATACTTATAGTTTTGGTATGAACTTTCAACGGTCATTAGACTATATTCATAACAATAGAAAACATAGCACGTAGCTCATGGATTTATAACGTGAATTTAATACCAATAAACACATAGACGAGACGCTTAACATACTCATCTATGCGATAGCACTACCATAGCACGAGATTTTCATAACAACACATGTACCGGAAAACTAGCATCAACAATCAACACCATGCATAGACAAAATATTATACAAAAAGCTGTACAATCTGCCAAGATACATTTTCACTGTGTTGACTGAATTAATATGATTTATTTGGGCATGATAAATTACTTTGTAGATCAAACTCAAAACTAAAACATTATAGATAATAGGAATATCTTCATGTACAAAAAAATCTAGCTTCAATTACATTTTTGAGCTACTCAAACTATTTATTTTACAAGACATTTCTTATATCTCGGACTCTTCTGTCCCAGATTTATAGTACTGCATTGTACGTGCATTTCACCTATGGAGGATGGGTTTTTAGAATGAGCTATAGAAGGGTTATTTGTAGATAAATGAGTTATATTTCTTCACAAAAAAACCTAGCTTAATTCTCATTTTCGAGCTGCGAAAAACATTCATTTTACTAAACTATGTTCTGCTGAAAGTTTCGGTTTCTCAGACTTATAACACTGCGTTGTACATGCATTTCACCCTTGAAGGATTGATTTCTAGACTAATCTATAGAAGAGTTATTTGTAGATAAATGAGTTAGCTTTTACCCCAAAAACACCTAGCTTAATTCGGATTTTTGAGCTCCTCAAAACATCATTTTACTAAACTACATTCTGCTTGAAGTTTCTATTTTTCCAAGGTTTATAATACTGCGTTGTACATGCATTTCACTCATGAAGGAATGATTTCTAGACTGAGCTATAGAATAGTTATTTGTAGATATATGAGTTACATTTTACCACAAAAAAACCTAGCTTAATTCGGATTTTAAAGCTGGACAAAACATTCATTTTACTAAACTATGTTCTGCTGAGAGTTTCAGTTTCTCAGATTTATGGATTTGTCCTGCATGTCATGAAAACTTCAACACAACAACTTCAAACTTCTATTAAACATTAGTACATATTATATGTGTTCTAAATTGAGTTATATTACTCACAATTACTCACAATTTACTCACCAAAGCTTGAAATTTAAGCTTGATATTGGTTGATGCTTAGTGAAGCTTGAATCTTCAAACTTCAAGGATGAACTTCTTCTTCTTCAATTCTTCCATGGATCTATCACTCTAGCTCTCTCTTCCTCTCAATTACATGCAGATTGTAGGGACAAAAGTGTCTCAATTGTGTGTATGTGCATGATATATAGGAGATTGGCATAGCTAGGTGTCATTTGCATGTGTTCATGCAAAGACACATGTCCAATATGTGGACAAATGTCATGGGAGGAGATAACAAGTGTAAGGAGTGGCACATGGGGCTGCCATGTGGTCGGCCATGTGGGGCCCACCTCGGGTTGTATGCAACTTTCTTGGTTTACTTGCATAAGTTCCACGGTATGCGTGTCGGTCTCGAAGTACGTGCAAACTGGTATTATTTCTAATGTCTGGGTTTGGGTACGGGACTAAGTTAAATCTTATTATGGTCGAGTCGGTATGGTTACTACAGTCCATATGGTAATACTACAACACATCTCTATCGTCACATAATTAAAATAATAATATAATAATATAGCCGGTCCAATACCAAAATTCGAAAAAGCTGATATTTTATAATGACAGAAAATTACAAGTGTTACATCTTCCACCACCTATTAAAGGATTTCATCCTCGAAATCTAGAGTTTGCTAGGTCTTAGAAAGTACAAGGTACTAATCTTATCTCAGATTTTAAGGTTGTGAGGTTCCCACTAGCTAACTAATCAGACCTTCTCATAAATTCTTTCAAACGTCCAAACTTCTTTGCTAAAACAATGCCAAGTGAAATTCATAGTTCTGACACTAAATATGGCATCTTCGGTCTTTCGTCTTTTTCAATGCTGAGATTAATTTGGTGATCTGCAAGTTCTCTTTCAGGATCTTCTTTGTGGTAGAACCTTGTTCTGAGTTCCTTGTTCTGGACAATCTTTGCGCACACGTCCAGTCTTTCCGCAATTAAAGCACTGTGCCTATTAACTTGTGAGATGTTTCAGTGCTTTGCATTCTTTGAAGTGATGTCTAGATATTCCGCAGCTGTCGCAGATATCACGTTGCTTTGGATGTGTCTGAACGACAGTCTGATTAACTTTCCTTTAATTATTTCTTTGCCTCTTGTGATGATTTTTGATGTATCTAGAGTTTTCTTCAATGATTGTGGGCTAAATTCTAGTAATTGTTCGGGATATTGGTTTATTTCTTCTGCGTCGTTAGTCGGGCAAGATTTTTGCCTCTCAGCTTTTTGATGCGATGGTTGAGAAGTCTAGTTGGTCTCACGATTATCTTCTATAACTTGTAGGGGTCATGGCGTCCTTTTAAGCGTGTTATTGTGATTGAGTTCCTTTGCGTGTTGTCATGAAATCATCGTGGAGTTTTGGCATCATAGGTGATGGCACAAGTCATTAAGCAATTTCTCCATGCATTAATTAATACCAAGCATATAAGTTGTTACGGGTAATTGGAGTAGGATTGAATTCACTTGTAAGGAGTTGAATTCATAACAAAATGAATACTCATTATGTACTGAGTTAAAAACAAAGAGGTACGTGATCAATCACTTGTACGTAGGATCACAATATATGGAATGAGTATCTGAGAATAACCATTAGATGATTACTATAGGACAATCATAGTAATGCAATGACTATAGGTGCAAGGCCTCCCAGGTAGGACATAAGAATTCCTTATCTCATGAGCCAATAATTTAGGGGAACCCTTAATGATAAAAGTCAAGGTTACCAATAAGAAGAATTTGTGAAATGAAAGGAAATGAAGACTAATTTACAAAGGGGTACGATATGGTTGAGTTCCTTAGGTGAACAAATAGAAAGAGATCCTTTGCAATAATGTCAAGGGATACGCACTTGCAAAAGTTGGTCAAACAGTTGACAGTCCAAACGATTTACAAAGATTAATTTAACAGATCATAAGTCCAAATGACTTACAATGATTGGTTTATAAATGAATTATTGGAATCGATATTCATGGTGATAAGTCCAAAGAGGTGACTTATAGCATTAGAAAGCAAATGAATTCACAATTGGATTTATCACTGATCAGAATGATCCAAAATCTTGTTAAGTGAAATAAGAGAGGACAACGAATAACTGTCAATTAGTGAAACAATAAAGGACATCCCATGGTTCATCATAAGGATATATAATTGATCTAATGCAACCAATGGTAGAAAATAGTGGGTTTACTCAAAAGGAGTTAAATCAGAAAGATGAATATAGTTACTCAGTCTTACATGGTTTTAATTTATAACGTGCGCAGGGTCAGAGATGCATTTCTTTAGCGTGTTGATGGAACATCGATGTTGTATAGGACCTATGCGATCTGATCATTGGCTTAAAGGTGGAATGCAGTACTCATCTTCACTAATGTTCGCGGTGCGAGTCATTTGTTGTGATTAAACGTGGTCGATGTCAGCAGTCTATGAGGTCGTTCGATCTGTTGAAGGTATGTTCTATTCTTGCGTCTTCCATCGCCTCAGCTTAAGTCAATATCTCATGTGCTCCTTGTAGTAGGGTTGACATTGGTAGTGTAGCAGGTTGTGGATTGAGTGGTCTCAAAAGCGATTCTGAATGGGCGATATGTAGGTGTCTAAATAACTCGTTTCCATAGTAATTTGTGCTTGTGCCGTCAGCGGTCTTCCATAAGCCTTGTATCAGTCTTCCAAATACATTGGTGGGATCGATCTCCTTAGGTATTATGTTGCTTAGCCTTCTGGACCGGTCCTCAGTTGTTTGAGATGATTCATCCATTACAGAGATCGAGAAGATTCTTCTGTTCCTACGTATGAGTTCGTGTCTATAATAAGGTTTCTATCATACCTTATGTGAAGCAATCATAAGCTGTTCTATTTCACATTATGGTTATCATCGTAATCTCAGTAGCTAGAATATGATGATTGAAACGATTGAATAGATTGATCCAAAATGAAGCCGAATTTGAAAAGGCATATGAATTCTCATAGATAGAAGTACAATAGTAGAATGATGTGGTCCATTCAAGAATAAGATGTAAATCTAACAATGATTGAATGACTGTTTACTATAGAAGTAATCGTAGTATCTCAAGATTTGTAGGAAATGAAAGTAATTGATGGCATAAGGCCTTCAACAAATGAAATAAGAATTAGGTATTTCATAAGTGAAATAGTCCAAACGAAACCCACTGATAAAGAATAAGGTAACAACTGAGAGAGACAATAAGAGGTCAAGATGTACAGAGAGTACAACATTTTTGAGTTCATGTCAAGAACAAGGACAGAGAACTCATTTAGAATTATTTTGAAATGAAATGAACTTGTAAGAATTTGTTCAAGGAATAATAAGTCAAAAAGAATGACTTTGCAGTACTAGTGATTGAACCTGTTCTAAAAAGAATTTGTCAAGAATTGGATGATCAAGGTACATACTCAAGATTTGTTGACTGGGGAATTTCTAAAAATTCACGGAAATGAATTACTTATCAAGGAGTGTATCACAATAATTATTGATGGTAATCGGAGCCACTTTTCAAAATATATAGATCCTTTTTCCAGAAGAAATAACCATTAGAATAGAAGGTATCGATTTACTCAAAAGGAGTGGAATGAGTAGAAAGGATATAACTGCTTACTATGGTACTCCATTACCATATCTAAGGTAAAGTTTTCCTCTCTTATTATCTATAACGGGTCCTCTAAGAATTCCTCCTCAGGGTCCTCCTCCTTCTCCTTGATGTCGGCTGGATCTGCTTCGTGGTCCTGCTCAGGCATCGATATCATCTCGTCCCCGTCAACTGGTGGTGTTGGATGGTCGTGTACATCATCCCCTGCTCTCTGAAGATCGTCTGCTGGGTCAACCTCCTCGATCGGCTCGTCGTCGCTACTTGTCGAATCGTCCTCAATTGTCAGGTCATCATCATCATCTGCGCCATCACCATTAGATGGGTCATCCGCTGAGTTGTCACTGCCTGCAGAATCCTCTCCACTCCCTATGTCGTCGTCACTATCTGTATCCATGGGATCTGAATCAGCATCTGGCTCTGGTATGGGCTCGGGTGAGAATGGTGGTGCTGGTGCGGCCATGATAATCGGGAAGCGTATATCGTCATATAGTGCCTTGTCCTGAGTCATGCTGAGAAGCTCTTGATGATTAAGTATGGTAGTCTCTGAAGCATAAATTGACTTGGGCTGAACTCGATCCGGATACTGGAATGCCTCGGTAAGCACAGCTCTCCGTATGTCCTCCTCCAAGGTATGCCTCGCCCTCTACCAGATTCGCTCTCGATATATTACAGGGTCGGCAGGCTGGATACGACAGTCACAATTATAGTGACCTTCGAAATCATCGTGAACGAAGATCGACTACATAGTCATGCAAGAGGAGCTAACTTAGTGTCAGTACTAATACGAGGTAAATCTTAGGCTCATAACTTAAGGTGTAGGACAATCAGTGAGCGCGTCTAAACCTAAAGCTCTGATACCAAAAATCCCTGTCACGCCCCGAAGTACCAAAAATAGGGAAAAATAAATTTCCTTTATGGGTTCGTAGACACGTGACTGGTTGTGAGTGTCACCTGATTGTCCAAACATGCTTATAACAATAATGTGATATGGGAAAGTGACTAAGTTCAGCGGAAGCAGAAATTTAAAACATTCAAGTCTTACATCAGTAGTATATTACAGGCCAAAAAGATATCCAAAAGATACATATTACAAGACCAGCTAAACTATTACATCACTAGCATAATATTAACAGAACTATAACAAAAGACAAGCTCTAAAGTCTTCAGCTGGCGAAACCGTAGCCTTCCTCGTAGTAATCTTCACCAGCATAGTCTATAGTAGTATAGTCCGCATCTTGATAGCATTCGGCTCCGTTTGGACCTGTAAAGGCTGGACGTGGAAGGTCCAGCGGCATGAAAAGCCGTTAGCGGTTAAACTAAGTGAGGGTCCCCTTAAGGTTACGACCACTTAAGGTAAGTTATTCTTCATCTCTTCTTATTTCTTGAAACCATATCTCGTTCATCATTTCTTATTCTCGATACAATGCCCTGTTCGTCTTTTCTCATTCTCAAAACCATGTCTTATTTAAACCCAATCATTCCCTTTGAAACTTAATCCAGAACTGAACTGACCAATGACATTGACTGAAAGAAGACTTAACTCCAAACGCATTTACTGGTCAAGAAAGAACAACACTCAACAATGAATAGTTAACTGTCGCCCAACTGGCACTCAAACTGTCGCCCAAATAGCATAACTGTACGGGACATTAACAATCTCTTGGTCGAATATGTCATGCCGATCCTCAGGTCGCCCGCACGTTACCGAACACGTCATGCCGATCCTCAGACCAAGGGTACGGGAAATTAATAATCACTTGGATGAACAAGTCATGCCGATCCTCAGGTCACCCGTACATAACCGAACACGTCATGCCGATCCTCAGTCCAAGGGTGCAGAAAAACAATCAACCACTTGATCGAAAACGTCACGACGATCCTCAGGTCATGCGCACTTGACCGAACACGTCATGCCGATCCTCAGATCAAGGAACAAAACATAACTCACCAATCGACACCATGGAATTACCGAAAGACCAATTTTGCAAGACATATCCAAACACGACAAGAAAGTTCACGAATCAACTTTGACCGGTAGTCACACAACTAGAAACGAGGCCCAATGTCCCTTATTCGCATTAAATCTGTTATTGAAGGTTTTATCATTATTTTACGCGTTCGCACGTTTCGTAGTTTAGTTCATTAATGTCATCCATTTATAGCCGTTAATATTTTGCTATACCTTCGACATTCCATTTTCCTCTCAATATACTTACGATGGAAACTTTCCCGATCACTTATCAATGCAATAATCGTGCCATACAATATGCTTATAGTTTTGGTATGAACTTTCAACGGTCATTAGACTATATTCATAACAATAGAAAACATAGCACGTAGCTCATGGATTTATAACGTGAATTTAATATCAATAAACACATAGATGAAACACTTAACATACTCATCTACGCGATAGCACTACCATAGCATGAGATTTTCATAACAACACATGTACCGGAAAACTAGCATCAACAATCAACACCATGCATAGACAAAACATTTTACAAAAAGCTGTACAATCTGTCAAGATACATTTTCACTGTGTTGACTGAATTAACATGATTTATTTGGGCATGATAAATTACTTTGTAGATCAAACTCAAAACTAAAACATTATAGATAATAGGAGTATCTTCATGTAAAAAAAAAATCTAGCTTCAATTACATTTTTGAGGTACTCAAACTATTTATTTTACAAGACATTTCTTATATCTCGTACTGTTCTGTCCCAGATTTATAGTACTGCATTGTACGTGCATTTCACCTATGAAGGAGAGGTTTTTAGACTGAGCTATAGAAGGGTTGTTTGTAGATAAATGAGTTATCTTTCTTCACAAAAAAGCCTAGCGTAATTCTCATTTTAGAGCTGCACAAAACATTCATTTTACTAAACTTTGTTCTGCTGAAAGTTTCAGTTTCTCAGATTTATAACACTGCATTGTACATGCATTTCACCCTTGAAGGAATGATTTCTAAACTAAGATTTAGAAGAGTTATTTGTAGATAAATGAGTTAGCTTTTACCACAAAAACACCTAGCTTAATTCAGATTTTTGAGCTCCTCAAAACATCCATATTACTAAACTACATCCTGCTGGAAGTTTCTATTTTTCCCAGGTTTATAACACTGCATTGTACATGCATTTCACCCATGAAGGAGTGATTTCTAGACTGAGATATAGAAGAATTATTTGTAGATATATGAGTTACTGTTTACCACAAAAAAACCTAGCTTAATTCGGATTTTAGAGCTGGACAAAACATTCATTTTACTAAACTATGTTCTACTTATAGTTTCAGTTTCTCAGATTTATGGATTTGTCTTGCATGTCATGAAAACTTCAACACAACAACTTCAAACTTCTATTAAACATTAGTACATATTATATGTGTTCTAAATTGAGTTATATTACTCACAATTACTCATAATTTACTCACCAAAGCTTGAAATTTAAGCTTGATATTGGTTGATGCTTAGTGAAGCTTGAATCTTTAAACTTCAAGGATGAACTTCTTCTTATTCTATTCTTCCATGGAGCTATCACTCTAGCTCTCTCTCCCTCTCAATTATATGCAGATTGTAGAGACAAAAGTGTCTCAATTGTGTGTATGTGCATGATATATAGGAGATTGGCATGGCTAGGTGTCATTTGCATGTGTTCATGCAAAGACACATGTCCAATATGTGGACAAATGTCATGGGAGGAGATGACAAGTGTAAGGAGTGGAACATGGGGCTGCCATGTGGCCGGCCATGTGGGGTCCACCTCAGGTTGTGTGCAACTTTCTCGGTTTATGTGCATAAGTTCCTCGGTATGCGTGTCGGACTCGAAGTACGTGTAATCTGGTATTATTTCTAATGTCCGGGTCTGGGTACGAGACTAAGTTAAATCTTATTATGGTCGAGTCGGTATGGTTACTACAGTCCATATGGTAATACTACAACACGTCTCTATCATCACATAATTAAAATAATAATATAATAATATAGTCAGTCCAATACCAAAATTCGAAAAAGCTGATATTATAATGACAGAAAATTACAGGTGTTACAACAATGTTGTCGGTTACAAACTTAGTCTTGAACATTTGTGCCCCAAAATATATAATTCAAAACATATGAAAGACTAGGTCTTCATCTTCGCATTCATCTTCCTTAGCTTGAGAAGCCATAGCCTTATTCAGTGTACTCTTCTTCTGTGTACCTTATTTTTGTGAAATCTGGAAGTGTGATTGTCGAAGACAAGTATGTCATCAGTTTATGAAAGCCAAGTGAATGCTCTCACTTCATGCTTACGTATGCTTACAAGAATTTGAGATGTTGTTTAGGGCCGAGTTTGGGAAATCATCTTCAGCCCTGGCATAGGCCCGTGTCGGGCTTGGGCAAAGGGTTAGTGCACTTTGTATCTAGTGTTGGTTCGGCCCGGCCCGACCCATGGCCACCCCTAGGTAGGTCGTTCAGCATATTATGTCTCTTCCCTCTTCCTCTATAGCAATGTAGATGTGTTTGTGTATGTTGTGTGTGTTTAAGGGTAGATATGGGTGGGGTCCACATAGTTCTTAAGTAATAGTGTGGGTCCCACTCTCGGTAAGTACCTAGGAGTGCGTGCCTGAGTCCCAAAACATGTGTATAAATATGAAAGTGAACACATGTATAGAGACTTCTAATTAGGATAACCCTAATGGACCTTCTATAGCTGTTATCATGGTGATGTCATCACTTCTAAATCCTACGTGGAATTTTCAGGGGAAATTCAGGGTGCTATAAAAGGTGGGGCGGGGCGGGGCGGGGCGGGTCGGGGCGGGGATGGGTATTCTAGTACGGGGAGGGGTCGGGGTTGGGACATAAATCCCCTTGGGGTGGGGTGAGGCTTTATTCAAGCGGGAGGGGTCGAGGTATGGGGCTCTGTCCCAAATTGGTGGCACATGGCTAACCCGACCATGTTCGGGTGGGGCCCAAACCCGACTCGTGAACACCCCTAGTGCTAATAGAATTACTCTATTTTTTGGCGAATGCTACCATACAACCAAATTGGTTATATGGTAAAACCAAACCACTTGACATGCAGTGGTAAGAAATGTTAGTATCACGAGTACAAATATTCCTCACTGTATGTACAAATGTTTCTTACCAAAGTTATTAAGGTTTCTTATCATGGGTACAAAACTCCTTTACCACAGGTATAAAACTCACAGGGACAAAGTTTTCTTAGCATGCGTACAAAGCTTCCTTACCATAAATACAAAGATCTCTTACCGCGGGTAAAACCACAAGTGATTTTGATTTTGGTGCAAACATTTCTTATAAGGGTACAAAAATTTTGTTACTTTGGTAGAAACATTTCTTATAAGAGTGCAACATTTTCTTACCAGGTATAAACATTTCTTAAAAGGGTACATCATTTCTCACATTGGTACAAATATTTATTATCAAGGTACAAGCATTTCTCACCTTAGTACAAACATTTCTTACCAATGTATGTGAAGTGTTTGGCTCTATCATACAACCAAACCACTCGATTGTTTGGAAGATTGCTCCCTCTTTTTTTTTTGGGGTCAATTACAGATTAGGACAGTTTATACTAATTATGTTAAATTAATGACAAGTTTTAAAAAATGTGTATCAATATGTCCCTCAATTATTATTAGACAAAAATGCCCCACCTTCTTCTACCTCCAAACTCTCACTTCGTCTCTCTCACGAAACGACCCGCCAAAACACACACACACACACACACACATACACTCTCTCTCTCTCTCTCTCTCTCTCTCTCTCTCTCTCTCTCTCGCTTTTCCCAATGCTGCGCCTTCACCGACTCGTCCATCGTGTTGAACGATCGGTGCCAATTTTGTCCATCGCTCAGGTCATAGCTCTCTCTATCTCTATATTTATATATACTGGTTTGTATATACATCGTATATATGTATTTTGGGGATTTCTAGATTTTTGTCTTTGAGATTGTGAATTGAGTGAGATTTGAAATCTTAAACCCTAAACACTAATTCGGGCCAAAAAATAGTCATGTAACTCAATTAAAATTCTGATTGAAGAGGTAAACGATTGAGCCTTCATCGTATATATGTTATACATTAATTTCCTTTGTAAATGATTGTGCCATGACAGTTTTGGCAAGGAAATTTGTCTTAATTGACAGTGACCTTGCTTTCTAATGTTCTATAATCAGGTTTATTAGTGTCTTAACTAATCAAAAGTTGATTAGTTTAGATCATGTCTGCTACTATTGCTTGCTCTTAGATTAGTGTCTTAATTAATCAGGTTTGATTAATAAACAATATTGAGTTTAGAGCAAAAACATTTCTAGGGTGAATTGTCGTGCTATTACTGATTGTTAAGAATTTTGATTTTTGCTTTTCTGTTAAGGTAGCGATTGAAGTAAAACCCTTGGTCATTGTAGCAGCATTTGTAATTTTCTATCCTGAGTTGCTAATACAAATGATTCTACTTCCTTGATGCTTTTAATTTGGAGTTTCTTTTGTGCTTAGCATTAGTAAAGAAATTTTATTTTGTTTTGCTGTAAGGTATGGGTAAAAGTTGATGTGTGTTGATTTTTGTAGATACAGCGGTCCTGTGTGATGCATTGTTTATTTTCTACCTCAGGTTGCTAATACATATAATTTTGATTTCCTTGATGTTTTGGCAATATCCCTGAATTTTCATTGGGGATTGGTTTTGATATTATGTGTTGGTCCTTTCATTTAAGGCCAATTGATGAATTAGACTTATTAGTTGATTAGTTACAGTGCTTGCAGTCTGGGAGCACATTTTAATGCTTGTAAGTGGCCTTTGTTGTGTCAAGTATTGAGAGTAGTAATATAATTTTTTCCTATTTTGGTTTGCATTTGATTTGTTGTCATTGTGAACTAGATGTTATCTTCTCACTATCTGAGTGAGTCTATTTGACCTGTATTTATTATAATGGACTTCTACCAGAAATTTTGAAATGTAGACATCTGTATCCTACCATTATTTCTGTGATTCATTTCAGGCGCAACTGCCGTGTTGAGGCTGTAGTTGGCAATGGATTAGTGGAAGTTTGGGATAAATGGTCTTTAATTCCACAATTCTTTCAAGTGCAATGTAGCTACCGTCCTAATTTCCTTATGCACCTTTGAAAATAAACTAGACTCTTTTTTTGTTTGTTTCAACTAGACTCTTCTTTTGTTTGTTCCTGGGTTGTGCGCAGATAGGAACTTAAAGTACCACTTTTTATCTCAACAAACCACAGCGGGCATTTGAACCGACAATACTCTGCTACAAGGACTGATGTGGGAATCAACTAGACTTGTTATCATCTTTTGTTTGGGGTTTTGCATTAAAAATTTGTGTTTAAGTTTTGGAATTCAATTCTGGTGGTGAATTTGAGCTTGATAGTTTGATAGCATTTCTGCCGTATCCTTGCCTAGTTGCTTAATTGTTAATACTTACTCTGCTAGTGAGGGACTCTATTGAGTCCGTTGGAATTTGTTAGGATAATATATTGAGTCACCAACCTAAACCTTTTAAGCTTCACATTCTTCTAAACCTTCTTGGTTAGCAAACCCTTTTTTTTAATATCATTCTATTCAAATCATAGCCCTTTCTATGATTTGGGTGTTTTATAATGGGAACAAAGTAAGAGACAGAAAGTGTCAACTACCGCCTTTTAAAAGAGTGGTGAAATTTCACAACATTTTGATCTCCTTTTAAAACAGTGGAGAAATTTCACCAAGTTTTAATAGAAATTCGTAAACTTGAAATTTTACCATGTTTTGACCGCCTTTTTAAAAGAGTGGTGAAATTTCAACAAGAGTGGTGAGATTTCACAATGTTTTGATCGCCTTTTAAAAGAGTGGTGAAATTTCATCACGTTTTGACCTCCCTTTAAAACGTGGTGAAATTTCATCACGATTTAACCACCTTTTAAAATAGTGAGATATGCACAAATACACTTCATGACTTTGTGAAGATTTGTGAAAGTGGTGAAATTGAAAGAGCACAAAGTATAAATTTAAACACAAATACAACTCCGAACCCTGTGAACTCGAACCATCGCAGAAAGGGAATAACTTGATATTGCATTAATAAGGAGTAGAAAGTACAATTACATACTATAGAACTTCATTTATGTAAATTATTTTCCAATCAAAAAACTACATGAAGGAAAATTTGTGTTCATCCTCTCTTTGAATCGCATAAGATCAAGTTGAGACAAAATAGAGACATAAGCATCAAAAAGTTCACGACTCTGATCTTTTAATGATAGGTCTCATATGTATGTCTTCCTCCAAATCTATCATACCAAAATGAGATGGGTCTTCCAGCATCATCTTTACCACCAAGTAACCAGCAATGGACCACATTTGGAGTTTACAAGTCTGTTTCCCAGTGAATCATCCTGTCTTGATGCATGCAGCTGTGAGGACAATAGCATGGCAAGAAGCACAATAAACAACTAAGAATGTGTTTCGCGTTCAAAATGCGTTCTGGCCATTTTTATAAATAAAAAATAAATAAATAAAACAAGTCTACTTGTTTTTGCTTTTACGTTGGATGCAGTTTTGCATATGAGAACAGTTAGGCATTTTGAAAACTCCATGTTCCTCAATTTCTTAAGTAAAAAACACTCACTCTTATCATGTTTCTATCTCCATCTCAACTATCTTTCTTTTCTTTTCTTTTCTATTTTTTTTCCCTGCACTCTTACTAGATATCTCAATTATTTTGATATTGATGCATATACTACGGAATAATAATCTCTTCCATTCCAAGCACAATTGTGAGAGCAGCTTTATAGGGGTAAATTAAAAAAAATGATACGCTAACAAGAGAATCTTTGGTGCTTCAAAATATTTTACCATCATTATTTTGTAGCATTCCACAAATTTATTTTATTTTTAAAATAAATTATCAGGTTCAAATCATAAGCATAGGGGGTATTACGCCATAAACTTTTAGGAGCTTCTATCACTGTACGTACAATTTATCAATTTTCGTCACAATAAGAGATGGTTTACCCTTTTTCCTTCTAGCCAGAGAGAGAAGTATTCCCCCATCAAATGCAAGTTAAAATGGTTATAAAAAAAAAAGTTCTATATAATTAAACAAACAAAGCCTTTGTCAAGCTTCACGGGTATGTTTGGAACTGCAAATCTAACCAATTGGTTTAAGATCAACTTTAGGTAGTAATCCATGTGAAAAACATGTAAACAGCTGCTAAATTGTAAAAGTGAAAAACGTGTTTTTGATTTCTTAAATACGGAATTATGACATTCTATAGGCAAACCTAAGACCCCCGATTATGATAGCTCCATCTAGTATTTTTGGATCACATCCTGTTACTATCCTCAAGATGGTATTCTTTTCTTCTTTGGCCTCCCAATTAACTTCTTACCTAAAGGAGCCAATACAAACTCCTCAGAAATACTACTAGTTGGACCACCATCAAAATTCGGTATAGGATGAAATGATGAATGAACTTTGAGTACGCCGCCTCATAATTTTGAACATAAAAATATGGTTCGATGGAATCTACCATATCCTTGCCATCAATTTTGAACTGTGGTTGAAGACAACAGCTGCGTACGCACAAGGAAATCCATGATGCTGCCAATCACCACAAGAGTATGTCCTGCGAAATATGTCTACAAAAAGGGGAGGATCACCATTAACCTCAAAGTGAATCACATGAGGACACAGAAAAGAATTTAAGGTATAAAGAAAAATTCATGTAAACTATGAATATCAACTTTTCCACAATATGAACTCATCATTCGAAGTTCTTAATTACAAAATGACCTGACATCCTATTTTACATATGCCACATTAAGTAATTCAACTTTAGACACACATGCACAAAAAAAAAATCGAGAGAATCAAATAATGTTGGAATAGTTTGAAAAAAGTGTAGTAAATTTTTTTTATAAGACCACCATAAAGTTTGACAAGGAAGTACTAATGACAGCAAAACGAGAACACTAGTGAGAAAAGAGATAGGGGATGCAACCGTGAAAAGGTGTGAATCAACAATATCAAAAGCTGATTTAATGCCAATATGAACAATTAGATTTAACCAGTACCCTTATTGAACATGTTTCTCATGTAATTGCTAAAGGTTCTGAATTTGTAAGGTGAACATGACACCAACATAACGGCTAGATAACAGTGGCATAGTACAATTGTGTGTTCTTGATACACATTTACTGAGTAGCTGAAATTTTACCACTGTTACATATACACACCAAATCAATCTATTAAAGTGGTGAAACATTACCACTTTCCTAATACAATCTATAAATGTTGTCAAATTTCACCACTTTCTGATAAGCTACACAACATGATAAAAAATTCACCACTTTATGACTTCTATAATATACTGAATTCCAATTGTGAAGCACATTTGTACTGATTATATGAAATTTCACCACTATTACATAAACACACCAAATCAAGGGATCACTTCAACTACTAATTTGTAGTTCTACATCAACTAGTATGGCCAACATTGACAGATTGCTCCTAAACTACAAACCTTATACCAAGGAGTTTCCTAATTTGTGGGCTAAGAAGCTTTTGTTCTTCAAACCAACCTTTTCAATATTCTATTTAGCAGCTACGATACTATAAGTTTCTTCCTCTTGACCAAATCCAGATAATAGGTAGAAGCATAAACTGAAATATTTTGGAGCTACAAATATAGTTTACAAGTTTGGGGATCTTATCCAAAATAAATTTCAACCTCATAAAATCTATGAATCTGGATAGAAAATATGTAAGCAGCTGCCAAACTTATGAACTGGAGATCATAAGACAATTTCCTTTTCTTCCCTCAAAATGAGAAGACAATTTCTCCGTCTTCAATAATATTATGCAGACTCTTATTGTGCTAGCATGGGTCATTTCATTCTTAGTTGCTATCTTCCAAACATGTACTAGTATTTTTTTTATTCCCGATTAGTCATAACTACTCTCATGATAAGAGTTAAAAGAGAAGAGTAATGATACACCCACACTCTCATCCACACCCCCAACCACATTCAGTACATCTTGACCATTGATTGCCCTTAATTCTGGTGGGTTCCACATGAATTCCACGGAGGACCCACTGGAATCAAGGGACAAGATCTGCTAAATGTGGTTGAGAGTGTGGTTGAGAGAGTGGGTTTATCATTATTGAAAAGAGAAATATGCTGATGCTTTTTATCTACTCTTTCCTTTAGTTGATAAACCACAATACATGCCATTATCACGAACACAATATCGTTTGCTTGTAGTTTTGCGCCGACCTGCCAGAACCAAAAGTGGTTCGGTGTGTGCAAACTAATTTCCTATGTGCTTGAGTGAGTGATACTCGAGGCTTTACGATCTGACTTCTAACAGTACGATTGTGATGGCCAAGTATGAAAGTACCCTTGGCCTAAGGTCCTATGACAGAATTGAAGCATACAAGCCATACAAGTGATGAAAGAGAGAATTAATAAAAATAGACTTTTATTTAAAAGAAAATAAATTATAAGAAGTAATTGAATGCTAAAAAAGCCTAAGAAAATAAAAAGAATGCTATTTATTTGCCTAAAAAAAACTAAGAATGCATGTTGAATGCTTTGGGATGCGGTTTGAATGCGGTGTATCGAGATAACACGGAGTGCCTTGAAAGCTTGGCCTGCCAGGTGATTTATAGCGGCTTGTACTGATCAAGATAAGGCAAGAAATATCATCAAAATATAATCTGGTAAAAAATACCAGATTTATCTCCAAAACTCAATCTTGAATCTGGTCCGAATTGTGGCCTCATTTGGCTTCCTTTCCTTGTAAGTAAAAGATATATAGATATATATATTCTGCATTATCTTCCCAAAACTGATAATGTTTACATAATATGATAATATAAATATTATCACATTAAGAATTTGTAGGGATGACAACTTTCCATAAAGTGGCCAAATCTGTATCAACTTCTCACAGTGGAAAAATTTATTTGAGTGCCAAACACATATCAGTCCGAATAAAAGTGATTTTCAAGCTTAAAGTAAGGTGGCCCGAATTGGTGACTTAAATGATGACCAAATTTATAACATGGTCAAGTAAAATGACCATAGTCAAAGTAAGGTTTCCCAATTAAACCACACATGTAGTGGCTGAATTTAAGTTGCCAAACAAAGTGGTGAATAACTAACAGATGAGGCCGGGCTGAACAGATGATGGCTAGTTCGAATCAATTGTGAAATTCAGTCCGATTAAAAAATATGTATATGGCAGCCCGAACGTAGTTAGCCCGATCCAAAAACTCATTCGGCCCCACCAACTTTGAACCAATCACTTGTCCTTAATTTTTGCAATCGGTCTGTAAGTTCGATTAAAATATTCCAATCGGCCTCTACCAATTTTAACTTAAAAAAAATGTATTTTTTGGGTGCAAACAATGCCCCCCTGTTTCTTTAAAGTTAAAGAAGTGAAATTTGAAGAGCCAAAAATTTTCCTTTTTTAGACCGATTACCATTAAAGTGGACCGATTGCAATTTGAAGCATCAGTCTTAAGTGCAAACCGATCAGAGTCATATGTAAGTAAAATATGAGAGAAAAAAAACTCCACCTTGGTAACTTTACTTACTGTGCAAACATTGTGATGACCGATGGTGATTTAAGCACATGGGGGTACAAACAAAGTATCAATTCATTTGTCAAGAATTGGGCAGCATTACAGAGACTTCAAAAAGCCACAAGGTGCACACTTGGTTTGGCTCTTGTCCCTTATCTTGATTCAGACAAAAATAAGTCAAACATGGACCCACCGTGTTGAATTTACTTGCTGTCAAAATATTTAAAGTTATAGTCATCCACCATTCATTGCCTGTAGTAGCAACGTCCATGCACTTCTACTCATAAATTTCTGATGGCCCACTGATTGATCATACCATCAGTCACAACTAAAAATTTACATTCAACTGTGACCCAGATGACATAACAGAGACGCAAAACACCACTTTTTTTTTCTTTTTTTGGTTCGGTCTTATTTCAGTTCGAACAGTACGTTAACCGAATCAAATTCAGTTCGATCTTTAGTACTTCTTGAGTCTTTTTGATAGTACCATTGTTGTAGAAATAGTCATCAAATCACATTTAGTTTTTGGTGACATCCACACAGTCATTGTGGACGTAGATCCACCCAAACCAAATTATTAATTGGCTTAAAACAGAAAAAATAATCTGTCACTGTGGATATCGCAGGTTTTTCCAAATTTTACCCACTTTTAAAACATTTCTCAAATTCAAAGAGTCGCCACTTAATTTTTAAAAGGAAAATTAAGAAACCATTTAAAAGGAAAACTGATCTTTTGCGAAACCAAAGATAAACTGGGTCCGGGGATTATGGAATGAAAGGGGAAGGAGCCCGGCGGACTAAAACACCCCCTTTCATCCTATCTCACGATAGGCCTTTACTCAACATCCTTTTTAATCAAGTTATTAATCTAAGCATGCCCTCAATTAATACATATATAGGTATACATAACACAAACATGTTGAAAGGGTGCAAAATTGCTAACGGTAAAATATCATTCATAAGTCACATAATTCAACTAGCAAACATCATGATATGCAATAGAGAACTAGAAAACATACCCGGGATCCGGCCGCGAATATCAAACGTGCAATGCATGCAAAAATAAACCTAAAAAAGGTCTCTAACACATATATACACATAAGGCAAAACCTAAGCTAAGGTGTCGCACATGGAGTCGAAAATCAATTCAAAATCAAAGAAACAAATTAAACTAGAGAAGAGTTGAGGAATTGTACCTCAAATGCGCTGCAAAACAAAGGTTAGTACACATGCCTTAGACAAGATATAATATCATAAATAAGTAAATCCTAAGTCATGTTCAATTAGATACATCTTAGACAAGAGATAAGTCCTACTTATGGAATTTAACATGTATGAATGAATGCATGAATATGAACAAGGATGGGACATGAATTTATTCACTAATTTGGATCACTAAGCCTCTGGATTTAATCTAAATTATCATTATTCAAAACATGGTTTGAGTCCTAAGCCATTAGGAGACTATTTGAGTTGAAATAAATAAGATTAGACAAAAACAGTAGCAGTTTTTTGTGATTTACAGAGAGCAGACCAGACATTCACAAATAAGAATAAAATACTTTCAACGGTTGGATCTTAATGATTTTTGGATATGTTATTCCTCTGTGAGTCTAGTTTCTAACCCAAAACGAAAATCAAGGTTTCAACGGTTAGATCTCCGGGAATATGGAAAATACTAGACCTCACTCAGGATTTTGCAACTCTCTGTCCAGAGATCTTGTACGATTTTTTAAAAATAGTAAAAACATGAGAAACACTTAGATCTTTTTAGGGTATCTTCCTAACACATTAAGGCACTTATAAAAAATTATTTGAGACCCCGAAAACTTTATTAGAGCTCTGATCTATCAATTTTAAAACCGGTTTGCTGTTCTGAAATTTTGGACAGAGAATTGCTTATTTGGAAATCATAAGACCAAACCATCCTAAGTATGGAATATTATCAAAACAACAATCATAGAGATACTCATATGAGTTATGAACATTCTCCAATTGGTCTCATCCCATTCCAATGGACCATGATTTAATGAAAAATCTTTGATCACAAAGGATTTAAGGATTCACTGCACCAATGTTGGATTAATGTTCATACTTCAAATCAAACTTAATCCATGACTCTAGAGAGAGCTAGGATCAAGTATGATTATGACCATTAAAATGAGTGATGAAATATAAAGTGATCCATAGATTTGACCTTGGAGAACCTCATACTTAGATCTCCAAATATGGAGTCCTAGTAAGAATACCCAAGGTTTTACTCAATCTAATAGACTTTTGGACATTCAAGTTCCCTAAATTTCATCAAACTATGAAGGCTTACACTCGAATCCTCTCCCAAACATATGGTCCTTGAGGAGATTTTAGCCATGAAATCATATTCTCCTCTCAAATTAATTGTCCTTGGAGATTAAATGAGACTATAATCTATATGAACCTTCATGGAATATAGAATGAATTCCATAAGATTCATAGTAAGGAGATCCTAGTCATGAGTTGGTACTAGTATCTCACCAACTATGTGTAGAATATTGAACATGATTCATTCTAATCTCCATATGGATCATAAGATCATAAGGAATTAAGGAATCAAACTCAAAGCGGTTCAATGAGATATGGAAGACCTCATGAACCTTTTGAAAGAAATAGAAATAAGGAAAATCAAAGATTATTTAGAAAACTAAGAACACAAACTCTTCAAAGTTGAATTTGTCTTAGACCCAAAGCATTAATTAGATCCAAATTGATGAAATGTCATGAGATTCAATCACAAGTTCTTGGTGGTGTGTGATGAAATGGGATAAGAAGAGAGGTTTTGAAAATGTGAAAAAGTTCCTAGATCTATGAACTTGTGATTGAATTATCCTAATTCTATCAAGGATTAAGAGGTTACCTCTATGACCTCAAGGATTTCTTCAACTTTCTTGTGAAGTTCTTCCAAGATCTTCAAATTCTTCTAAAAACTCTTCAAATTCTTCAAGAAATTCTTCTCTTCTTCTTAATTCTCTCTATATGATTCTTGTTTCTCTCTCTAAATTCAAGTATAAGTGTGTGTATTGATTCTAGTATATTCCAAGTCTCCCAAAAATGAAGATGAAAGTTTGTTTATATAGACCATTATCTCAAGGATAAATGGGTAAATTCGGGTGGAGACCCATGTGCAAAGATTTCTTCTAGAACATGTGAGAAAAGCAGTCTGTTACAGCCAGCGGCAAACGACGGCATCCGGCGGCACTCGCTGAGTGCCGGGCGGCACTCACTGAATGCCAGGCGGCATTCGCTGAATGCCGGGAGGCACTCAGTGAGTGCCGCCGGCTTTATCGCGCGCCGGGGCTAACTGAATTTTGCCCTACTTTTTAATTTTCAAAAAATATGTTGGTGTAAACCAAAAATTTTTATTCTATGTATATATATATTTGCATTAAGACCCCCCATGTGCATGGTATCAACCATGTGCATAGTATATATCTAAATATACTACTCTCTTTTTGTATTTTCTCCTTTTCCAAGATTTTTTTATTTATTTATTTTGTCCTCCTATCTCTTTCAAAAGAACTCTTCTTTATTTTTTTATTTTATCCTCTTAAAAACTGGTTCCCAGACTGGGTTTCTCACACGTTCTTCATTGTTCGGGTTTCTCCCGAATACCCAAACTCTCTCTCTTCTTTCTCCTTTTTATATTTTCTATTTTTAATTTTGAAATTTGTCTTGAAGAATCAATTGAAGATTTTGAATTTCCTGGAAAATCTTTGAATGTAACCGGCCATTGTCATCATCGGTCTTTTGAGAGGTAACCAATCCCTAGATTTGACGTTTGGTCAAAATTGGGGTGTCTACAGTTTGCCCCTCTTTGACAGAGCTTGTGAAGCAACGCGTATCATAAGTGAATGTCAAAGCCTGTGTGAAAGACAAGCCTTTGACCAAACAGTCGAATCTAGGTAAAAAGTGCGTTGCAAAATTGGGTGCGCAGATAGCCAAATGCTGGTCGTGCTCAAAGATGAGCTGCCTACGTATTCCAGCAGGAATCAGACCAAGACGTAGTTCGAGCAAGGGACAACAAAACACAAACGCAGGTAGTCACGCAGATGAATGCACCTATCCTATCGTGATGCACGTGCTCAAGAAAATTTATGCTCTATGTTTTCAGGTTCAATGACTTAGGACAAGGCTACTCTTTAGAGTTAGCCAAAACGTGCCTTTGTCTTGAAATCCTTCTATGCTGATGACGTCCTATCTTCGAAAAGTCATGACTATCATTTTTTATGTGAATGCTAACCGACTGAGATGCGCTTCGCGTCTTACACTCGGGTGCCGAGTCAGGAAGTATGATGAAAGACTGAGAAGCGCTTCGCGTCTTATACTCCAGTGTCTTGAGGATCATCTGATCGACTGAGATGCGCATTGCGTCTTAGACTCCGATACCGAATCAGGAAATGAGATGTTTTGCAGAAAAGTCAGAATCGCTCCAGATTCAATGACCCCAGGTAGCAGAAAAGTCAGAATCGCTCCCGATTCAAAGACCCCAATGAACGCAGAAAAGTCAGAATCGCTCCCGATTCAATTACCCCAATGATCGCAGAAAAGTCAGAATCGCTCCCGATTCAATGACCCCAATGATCGCAGAAAAGTCAGAATCGCTCCCGATTCAATGACCCCAATGATCGCAGAAAAGTCAGAATCGCTCCGGATTCAATGACCCCAATGATCGCAGAAAAGTCAGAATCGCTCCCGATTCAATGACCCCAATGATCGCAGAAAAGTCAGAATCGCTCCCGATTCAATGACCCCAATGATCGCAGAAAAATCAGAATCGCTCCCGATTCAATGACCCCAATGATCACAGAAAAGTAAGAATCGCTCCCGATTCAATGACCCCAATGATCGCAGAAAAGTCAGAATTGCTCCCGATTCAATGACCCCAATGATCGCAGAAAAGTCAGAATCGCTCCCGATTCAATGACCCCAATGATCGCAGAGAAGTCAGAATCGCTCCCGATTCAATGACCCCAATGATCGCAGAAAAGTCAGGATCGCTCCCGATTCAATGGCCCCAATGATCGCAGAAAAGTCAGAATCGCTCCCGATTCAATGGCCCCAATGATCGCAGAAAAGTCAGAATCGCTCCCGATTCAATGACCCCAATGACCGCAGAAAAGTCAGAATCGCTCCCGATTCAATGACCCTAATGATCGCAGAAAAGTCAGAATCGCTCCCGATTCAATGACCCCAATGATCGCAGAAAAGTCAGAATCGCTCCTGATTCAATGACCCCAATGATCGCAGAAAAGTCAGAATCACTCCCGATTCAATGACCCCAATGATCGCAGAAAAGTCAGAATCGCTCCAGATTCAATGACCCCAAATTCGCTCGGTATTGCAAGGGTAATTTTTTATTTTTCTTCTCCTTTTCAGAACAGTCACGCGGACTTAAATAATTCATTTTTTATCGGGAGTCGCGCAGACTTAAAAATTCATTTCTACTTTTCAAAGATTGGGAGTCGCGCGAACTCGAAACTTCATTTCTACTTTTCAAAGATTGGGAGTCGCGCGGACTCGAAACTTCATTTCTACTTTTCAAATATTGGGAGTCGCGCGGACTCAAAAATTCATTTCTACTCTGCAAATATTGGGAGTCGCGCGGACTCGAAAATTTATTTCTACTCTGCAAATATTGGGAGTCGCGTGGACTTGAAAATTCATTTCTAAAAATTCATTTTCTAAAAATTCATTTTATTTTTCGAAGACCTGGAGTCGCGCAGACTCGACAACTTGTTTTCAGCATTTCCAAATTTGGTTTTATCCCTTCCCTTTTTGTTTTGATCAGTAACCCCAGGCTGCAGTAGATGACTTATGCCAAGATCGAAGATTTGATTGGTGACTTATAGGATGCGATAGACGACTTATACCAAGACCGAGAATTTGATCGGTGACTGGTCCAGCTCAAAAGATTTACCTTGGGGCCACTCTTTGCTCAAGATATGTTTCATGTGCTTCTTATTCTAGATTCATCATTTTCTTTTCTTGATAGCCTTGATAGATTGTTTGCTATGGACAACAGTTTTAGGTGATTCGAGCAAGGAGAGGAAGAAGTACGAGCCAGTTCCTTACGACAACCCCACTTTTCTACTCACGGATTCCCCTTTTGACTATGGACAAGTTCAAAGGCTTTTTGGTCACCTCTGATGATTAGCTTTTAAAGCTCAATCTGCTGAGGATATCTTACTGATTTTATTCTTTCTGAGAGTATTACTCGCCCTTTCCTTGGCGGAGCAGAACCTGACTTCCTGTCCTTCATGCTATTGCCCTTCTTTTGGAATTTCCACTTCTTGCTGATCCATCTGAGGAATGTATCTTTCGGTTTTCAGGAGGGTAGACTCAAACTGAGTTGAGATACACACATTTTCAACTTTTTGACAAATTCCGCTTTCTTTTCTTTGCGCTTTTCTGATTATTATTATTTTTTTTAGAGAATCATCATCCCATAGTTTTCTTTCATTGTATCTTCCTTTACAATTGACTTTAAGGTAATGAGGAATTCTTCTTTTCAACGTTTCTTTCCATCTTAAATCAATTTCAGATTTATGCATGAAAACTTCAACTTTTAACCTCAAGAACTTTCAGGATGTCCAAACTTGATCCTTATTTGGATAGCCAGTAAACCCAGAGATACCTTATTTAGCAAACGACAGTTTGCCCCTAGTTTGACAGGGGGCTTGGAAGTGCTGGGCAAACGAAGTTTGCCCCTGGTTTGAGGGAGGTGACGCGGCCTCTGGGCAAGTGAAGGTATTTTCATGAATTGGTTGGGTTTCTTCTTTGGACCGAGGGCCTTAGGAGACCCGCCTACTTATCCCCGAATGGGCATCAGGTCCTATAGTAGTTCGGTCGAGGCTTGAAAGAAGTGTAATGATTGATTCTGTATACGATTGTGACCGAACCTTGCAGGCTGCCTACGTATCCCCGAATGGGAATCAGGTCAAAACGTAGTTCAAACACTCTGGAGGTCTTGAAAGAATAAGGCTTCAAGAATTGGTGGGCTTTTCGAGCCATGCTTTCATTTAGGTTCGATGGGTGCCCTTTCTGGGCAGATTTTCTGAAACATATTCCTTGTGGCAGCTTTCGAACAAGATGATGAACTACTTCTCCTTCTTATGCATTTTTTCCTTTTCCTCTTTTCTTCCCCATTTTTTTCTTTTCTTCTTTCCTTTTTTTTTTGTGGCGATTGACTCTTTTCACCTTATCACTAGCCAGTCAATCTTTACAACTCTCATAATACATCATGTTTTACTCATACTCTATCATACTCACATAGTAATACCAGCCCTCCAAATTACTCTTTTTATCTTTCTCAAAGATATTTCTGCATTGTTTTAGGTCCACTTATCACTTATCCATTGAGTCTCTCAAGAAATTTAATTGATACTTTCAAATCTTTCTTTTCATTTCCAATTTCTTTTCTAGGATAAATCATGTACTTTGAAGTACTCAAGAATTCTCAATCTTATTTATTCTCTACATTTTTTCATTTTTTTTTCTTTTCTTTTCTCTATCTCACTATCTCTTACTCTCTTCATGATTTTGACTGGCTAGGATTCGGATTTTGAAATCAACACGCATCTTATTTTGCTCTAACTTTTGCCTAGGCGCCCTTTCGGGTTTTCATCCTAACGAGCTCTCTCTTTTTTTTTTTTTAAGAAGAAGAAGTTCATTTAAGACATCTAGCTACCATTAAGGAACAAGTTCATGGCTTTGGAATGTGAGCTCACCTTTTAGGTTTGGTATAAAGGGGTGATGTGGGATAATTTCTGAATTCATTCTGGTATAGGACCATGCAAAGCATCCTTGTATTCTTTTAGTAATGAGATCAATTTTATGCTTTTATCTTTATTGAGTGAAATATGGAGAGAATCACTTTGAGAATCTTCTTCATCTTCTAAGTCAAATGCCAAGGTTTCCTCAATGATTTTGCATGCAGGTTCATTTGCTTCTTCTTTTTTTTTTTTCACAGTTATTATAATCATTAAGCGCAATCAAGTAAGCAGAATCAGTCACTTTCATTGATAACAGAAAATTAAAAGGCTTGGCTCATACTGGCCATTACAGACTTCCGAGGTAGGGTCATCCTATCACTAGACTCAAGGACCTCTTGGCAAATTCCCTGATTCTATCTCTCCTCCATTCTCCGGCTCCTCCTTCCTTGCTTTATTTCCCTTGACATCTTCCTTCAGTATTTCTCCCATCTGTTCTTTCCCAATCTTCATTTCCATGATCTTCTTCGGACCGCTCTCCTCGGTCTTACTGCATTCTTCATGAAAGAGATTCCTCATGGCCAGGCCATCCAGTGCACGAATCCAATCTTGGACAGTCATGGGTTCTATGGGCGCTTGTAGGTACGGATCTTCATAGAAAGAGATCTCAAACCCTTGCTCCAAGTATTTATCTTCGCAGTTCACCCATGGCTCCGGAAAGCCGCAGTAGGGAAAATTTCCTCCTTTCTTAATGAAGTATTCATGCGACGCCTGACCTTTTTCTTTTCCTTCAGGATCCTTCCCTTTCCCTTTTTCCGAACCGTTCTCCTCAGCATGATTGACCACTTCCTCAGCATTTCCCTCTTCTTCTCCTTCAGACCACAGACCTTCTGTGTCACTGTACACCTCCTCCTCCCAGATGGAGTTATCAGTAGGATTGTTTGGATCCCACCAATTGATTTGGATGATTTCATTGTCCATATCTTCCTCAAATGCTTGTTCATCTTCTCCTCCTATCAGCCAATCCTCTTCCTCGACTACTATAAGGCATATCCTCTGATCTTTTGGGAATTTATAAGCTTTGGTAGCCTGTCCTACTGGTACAATCAATACAGACGGATCGAAGACTTCCTCCCCAATATCTAAGAAGTTGATGTTCCGTGGTGGTGGTACAGCATGATGATTAGGGAGCGGGTTCTGGGTCACATGCGGTCGATTGATAGGCAGAGAGGAAATGGTCTTATTATCAATCAAATCTTGTACTTCATGCCATAACCTCATACATCGGTCAGTCGTATGGCCATGAGCTTGGTGAAACTCACAATAGAGGCTTGTATTGAAGCCTGGCAGAAGTGGATCAGGCATTGGTTTTGGATCTAGAGGCTTGAGATATCCTTTTTCCTTTAATCGATTGAGAATGGTAGTTAGAGAAACCCCTAAATCCGTGAAGCGACGAAGCTGCCCTTCCAACTTTGGTCTCGACGCACCTCCTTTTCTCGCAAAATTCTGCCCTTCTTCCGGCTGGCTTAGAACATTAACATCAGTTGTTACCTGATTTCCAGCATTCCCCCCATAGAATGGTCTTCTAGAGCGGTTCCCCTGAGGTTCCTCCCTCTTAATCCTTCCATCCTTGATTGCGTCCTATATCCTGGTTCCAATTTCATATAATTCTGCAAAGGTATGAATGCACTGGTACATGAGTTTCTCCTGATAGATGCTCTGGAGATTTTTTATTACAATCCGGATATGTTCCTTCTCTGATGGCCGTTGGGTCATTTTTGCAGCCTTCCCCCTCCATCGCGTCAAGAATTCAGCGAATGACTCTCTATTCTCTTGCGTAGTCGTTTCTAGATCCCTTACAGTTATATCAAGCTCTTGATTGTATTCATACTGGGTGACAAAAGCCTTCACCACTTCTTCCCATATGCGACTCTTGCTTGGCTCTAATGTGAAATACCAGGATAAAGCTGCTCCAGTCAAAGTTTGTTGAAACAGCATGGCCATCATGGCAGGATTCAGACCACTTGGTTGAAAGGCCCCGATGCACATCCTCACATGGTTTCTGGGGTTGCCAGAACCATCAAACTTATCGATTTCAGGCATCTTGAAACCGGCTGGCAATTTTTCTTGAGCTCCTTCAAACAGACCCTCTAGCTTTAGAAGGTAGCTATCAACTCCATTGGACTTGCGAACAACTTTCTCCAGCTTTTCCACCTTCTCCTTCATCTCGATACGTTCTTTCTCAGCTTTCTCCATCTTCTCCCTTTCTGCCCTGGGTACATCAGCTCTAGGTGGTTCTGGATCCTCAAACCATTCATCTTCCTGCAATGGAAGCGGGTCGGCTATTGGTGGATCATTTACTGGCCTCTGACGGGTCAATGTTTCCAACATGACCATCATTTGGTCCATTCTCTCTTTCAATTGTGCTATTTCTGCAGCATTTTGTTCGTGATCCATTTCTATTTCTGTCTCTGGCTCTCTCCGTACTAACCTTGCACTCGAATCCCTGACCCAAACTGTCCTGGCGTTCAATGCTATCTTGCCTACAACCATTTTTATTTTTAATTAATTTTCAAACAACTTTATATTTTTTTTTTAAAATGTTTGACAAAATTCTTATGCATGGCTCATATGTCACACAAATGTGATGCATGTGTGTGTGTGTGTGTGTGTGTGTGTGTGCCTATTCTATATGCTAATAGAAAAGAAAATCCTATTTCTAACATATAAGCATATAAGCACATAAAATCCTCATCCATGTCAAGTGCGGTGATTTCTCCTTTCATTGTGACCCTCATTACCCTTTTTTTTTTTTTAAGTATTAAAATTTTGAAGTTTATTTGGAAAGTATTTCTTAGGTGATGAAATCTTTTGAAACAATTCTTGGGAGTTCTTTTGAAAATGAGGATGTTAACCATTGCTTGACAAAGATGATTGGAATTTTGCTTTGAAATTCATTTGAGAAGCATTTCTCCCCAAAAAAAAACAATTCTTGAGAGTTTTTTTTTTTTTTTAAAAGTGAGGACATGAAAATATTTCTCAATAAAAGATGATTGGATTGAAACTTTGCTTTGAAATTCATTTGAAAAGTATTTCTTTCAAAACAATTCCCAAGATTTTTGGGTTTTTCCTTTGAAAGTGAGGATGTGAAAATATTTCTCAATAAAAGATGGTTGGGTTTTACTTGATTTAAAGAAAATGAACCTTGGATCTTTTTTTCTTTGAGACGGTGATTTTTCAAAACATGTTTTTTTTTTTTGATTTAAAGATAGTGATTAATCAAAAATTTTCATAAACAATGAACTTTGGATTCTTGGGTAGGAGTATCACACAATTAGATAATCATCGCACTTTTCATGAATTCGGATGCATACAAGGTCAATGATGCTTAGCTAAAACATGATACAAGGGGTGTAATCTTATAATCAAGATTCGGCTTATTCTCAAATGCCATAGGACATGAAGAGGAATTGCTCAAAAGTGATTAAGAGGTTACACATCTTTTATCAAGTAAGCATCGTCATCATCTCAAGTAATCCCTTTCGTGCATACAAAACTCCCTAGCACATAAATCCTAATCAAGAATTTGATTTCCTAATTTGAAAGGTTCTATGGAAGCTATCATGCAAAGGCCGGGTTTTGGTCAAATAAGGGACCCTTGACACACACCCGATAGGATGCTTCATATACCAAGACATGGTACGAGATCAAGGGTGATCACACGGCCCCATGATGGCTTGACCGACCGGGTTGCCCCGAGCCTCCAAGGTCATAGTTCCGTGCAATCGACTGGCGAGACATGCAAGTGCAATGCAACAGGCACACAAAAATTAATTAATTTGATTAAAAGGATGCTTTCAAATCTAATCCTCGAGTGAACCCAAAATCAGAAATTCTGGTCTGCGAAACCAGAGATTCTGGGTTCGATCCCCAGCAGATTCGCCAGATTGTGGATATCGCAGGTTTTTCCAAATTTTACCCACTTTTAAAACATTTCTCAAATTCAAAGAGTCGCCACTTAATTTTTTAAAGGAAAATTAAGAAACCATTTAAAAGGAAAACTGATCTTTTGCGAAACCAAAGTTAAACTGGGTTCGGGGATTATGGAATGAAAGGGGAAGGAGCCCGGCGGACTAAAACACCCCCTTTCATCCTATCTCACGATAGGCCTCTACTCAACATCCTTTTTAATCAAGTTATTAATCTAAGCATGTCCTCAATTAATACATATATAGGTATACATAACACAAACATGTTGAAAGGGTGCAAAATTGCTAACGGTAAAATATCATTCATAAGTCACATAATTCAACTAGCAAACATCATGATATGCAATAGAGAACTAGAAAACATACCCGGGATCCGGCCGCGAATATCAAACGTGCAATGCATGCAAAAATAAACCTAAAAAAGGTCTCTAACACATATATACACATAAGGCAAAACCTAAGCTAAGGTGTCGCACATGGAGTCGAAAATCAATTCAAAATCAAAGAAACAAATTAAACTAGAGAAGAGTTGAGGAATTGTACCTCAAATGCGCTGCAAAACAAAGGTTAGTACACATGCCTTAGACAAGATATAATATCATAAATAAGTAAATCCTAAGTCATGTTCAATTAGATACATCTTAGACAAGAGATAAGTCCTACTTATGGAATTTAACATGTATGAATGAATGCATGAATATGAACAAGGATGGGACATGAATTTATTCACTAATTTGGATCACTAAGCCTCTGGATTTAATCTAAATTATCATTATTCAAAACATGGTTTGAGTCCTAAGCCATTAGGAGACTATTTGAGTTGAAATAAATAAGATTAGACAAAAGCAGTAGCAGTTTTTTGTGATTTACAGAGAGCAGACCAGACATTCAAAAATAAGAATAAAATGCTTTCAACGGTTGGATCTTAATGATTTTTGGATATGTTATTCCTCTATGAGTCTAGTTTTTAACCCAAAAAGAAAATCAAGGTTTCAACGGTTAGATCTCCGGGAATATGGAAAATACTAGACCTCACTCAGGATTTTGCAACTCTCTGTCCAGAGATCTTGTACGATTTTTTAAAAATAGTAAAAAAATGAGAAACACTTAGATCTTTTTAAGGTATCTTCCTAACACATTAAGGCACTTATAAAAAATTATTTGAGACCCCGAAAACTTTATTAGAGCTCTGATCTATCAATTTTAAAACCGGTTTGCTGTTCTGAAATTTTGGACAGAGAATTGCTTATTTGGAAATCATAAGACCAAACCATCCTAAGTATGGAATATTATCAAAACAACAATCACAGAGATACTCATATAAGTTATGAACATTCTCCAATTGGTCTCATCCCATTCCAATGGACCATGATTTAATGAAAAATCTTTGATCACAAAGGATTTAAGGATTCACTGCACCAATGTTGGATTAATGTTCATACTTCAAATCAAACTTAATCCATGACTCTAGAGAGAGCTAGGATCAAGTATGATTATGACCATTAAAATGAGTGATGAAATATAAAGTGATCCATAGATTTGACCTTGGAGAACCTCATACTTAGATCTCCAAATATGGAGTCCTAGTAAGAATACCCAAGGTTTTACTCAATCTAATAGACTTTTGGACATTCAAGTTCCCTAAATTTCATCAAACTATGAAGGCTTACACTCGAATCCTCTCCCAAACATATGGTCCTTGAGGAGATTTTAGCCATGAAATCATATTCTCCTCTCAAATTAATGGTCCTTGGAGATTAAATGAGACTATAATCTACATGAACCTTCATGGAATATAGAATGACACCTCGTCAGGGGTGATCATTCCATACGGAGGGTGCATTACTCATTGGTTACTAGATGTGAACTTCTTTTGATAGGATCAATCAGACGTGTTAGAGGGTGACCACCACACGGAGGCGCTACTTGAGACGGTTGTGATTGGATCCTAGTTAATGGTACACACTAGCTAAGCTATGGATAAGGGATCCCACACGGGGCATTATTCATAAACCTAGAGATCAAATAGGTTCGGGAGTCATAACTTGTTTTGCAAGAGTTGCATAGCAGATAAGTTATGATAAATCGAAAGATCGAACATTGACCACCACACGGAGGCTTTATTCTTTCGTTTCGATATTTCGACGACTTTGTTTTAAAATAAGAGTTTTAAAAGGATTCTTTTATTTCAAACTGTCAAATTCTGATATCCATATTTATTTTGTTTTGATTTTTATAGTAAATCATAATGTCTGGATCTGCATTTAGTCCACTTGCCACCATACTCACTCAAAACAAGTTAACTGGAAACAACTACACTGAATGGAAACGTAACCTTGACATCGTGTTAACTGCGGAGGATCACAAATATGTCCTCACCACCCCAAGCCCTGAAGAACCCGCAGCAAATGCTTCGGCAGCTGCCAGACGCGAGTTCGACAAATGGAAGAAGTCGAATGGAATGGCTCGTTGCTATATTCTGGCCTCAATGGCTGGTGTGTTGCAACACCAATTCCAATCGAATGATTCTGCCAGTGACATTATTACATCCCTGAAAAAGATGTTTGGGGAGCATGGCAGGCCTGCCAGGCAGGTAGCCGTGCAAAAGATAATGAGAACAAAGATGTCGGAAGGGACTCCAGTCAAGGAACATGTTTTAAAAATGATTGGTTATTTAAACGAGCTGGAGACCCTAGGTGCCAACATCGATGCACAGACCCAAGTTGATATGATCCTTAATTCCCTGTCGCCTTCATTCGCTCAATTTAAACTTAACTATAATATGAATCAAATGAATTTTTCAATGAGCAAATTGATGAGTTCTCTTTTGGCAGCGGAAGGGGTGATCAAACCTGGGGTCAACGTTTTGAACGTTGAGAAAAGCGCTTCCCCTTCCCGATCTGTGCCGAAAGGAAAGAAAGGGAAGAAGAAAGCTAGCACTAGTGGTTCAAGTGTTGGACTAGTCCCTAAGATTGCAAAATCTAAGGAAAAAGGTAAGGGCAAAGGGAAGGTGGGTGGCCAAGGCAAAGGAAAGTGTTTCCAATGCGGTGAGAAGGGCCACTGGAAGAGGAACTGTCCATAATTCTTAGCTACAAGAGTTCAAGGTATGATTGAATCACATGTGATTGAAGTAAGTTTTATAACGGATACTTCAAACACTTGGTGCATTGATTCTGGTGCGACTAACCATATCTGTAATTCATCGCAGGGGTTCAGATCAACCAGGAGGTGCAGTGATGGGGAAATCGTACTTACTCTAGGTTCTAACGCAACCGTTTCTGCGGTTGCTATAGGAGTCGTAGTTTTAGAATTTCTAGACAATAAAATTTTGATTTTATCAGATGTACTTTACGTCCCTTCAATGAGACGTAATTTAATTTCAGTTTCTAATTTATCGAATAATGGTTTTTCTTCTCATTTTGAAACTGAAGTTGTGATTAAAAGAAATAGTTCTTTTATATGTTCTGGTGTTAAATCAAATGGTTTGTATGTGATTACTCCCAATATTTCTAAAGACTCTTGCATGGAACTTAATAACTCAGTGGTTACTGTACCATCTAAAAGAAAGAGACCTTCCACTAATCCAGCAAGGCTTTGGCATATGAGGCTTGGCCATATCAATCTAAATAGGATTGGCAGACTAATCAAAGAAGGGATCGTAGGCGATTTGGTTCTAGAACCAATGGAAGTCTGCGAGTCTTGTTTAGAGGGTAAGATGACCAAAAGGCCCTTTTCTATAAAGGGAAATAGAACCGATGCATTGTTGGAATTAGTTCATACTGATGTGTGTGGACCAATAAATATTAGAGCAAGGGGTGGTTATGAGTATTTCATAACATTTACTGATGACCACTCCAGGTATGGATATGTGTACCTAATGCAGCACAAGTCTGAAGCCTTTGAAAAGTTCAAAGAGTTCAGGGTTGAAGTGGAGAAGCAATTGGGCACACATATCAAGGCCATTCGATCTGATCGAGGTGGCGAGTACCTTTCTAATGAGTTTATTGATCACATCGTACAGAATGGGATTCTGTCACAGTTGACTGCACCTGGTATGCCTCAGCAGAACGGTGTAGCGGAGAGAAGGAATCAGACTCTTTTAGACATGACTAGGTCGATGATGAGTTACTCGGAGTTGCCATTATTCCTTTGGGGTTATGCTTTGGAAACCGCTGCGTACATACTAAATCTAGTACCAAGCAAATCTGTTCCCAGGACACCACGAGATATGTGGATTGGGCGCAAGCCTTCTTTGCAACATCTCCGGATATGGGGGTGTCCGGCACATGTGCTGAAAGGAAAGATGAGCAAGTTGGATTCTAGATCGGAAGTATGTTACTTCGTAGGGTATCCAAAGGGTACTTATGGATGGTATTTTTATGATCCAAGAGAGCAGAAAGTGTTTGTTAGTACGAATGCTATTTTCTTGGAGGATGATTATATCATGAACCATAAACCTAAGGGAAGGATAGATCTTAGAGAGATAGAAGGAGAGCCCTCAGTCTAACCCGTAGTTGATAACGATATAAATCAAGAAAATACCACTTCTTCACCCATTTCCGCACCAGTACCTCGTCGTAGTGGGAGGATTATCAGCCAGCCCGATAGATACATGTTCTTAGGAGAAGTTTTTGAAGCTGTCTCCATAGAATCTGAATCTGATCCTGCCACATACGAAGAGGCAATGGCTGATGTAGACTCGGCTCATTGGATTAAAGCTATGAAGGCTGTATTGGAATCTATGGATTCTAATCATGTCTAGGATCTTGTAGAGCTTCCAGCCAATATTAAACCCATTGGCTGTAAGTGGGTCTACAAGAGGAAAAGAGGATCTGATGGAAAGGTTGAAACCTTTATGGCTAGGCTTGTAGCGAAAGGTTATACTCAAAGGGAGGGCATTGACTATGAGGAAACCTTCTCGCCGGTAGCCATGCTAAAGTCCATCAGAATACTCTTATCCATTGCTGCATGCCTAGATTATGAGATCTGGCAGATGGACGTCAAGACTGCATTCTTGAATGGCAATCTTGAGGAGGACATCTATATGCAACAACCAGAACGGTTCATAGCTGCTCGGAAAGGTAACTTGGTATGCAAGTTGCAAAAGTCCATTTATGGGCTTAAGCAAGCATCCAGAAGTTGGAACATCCGATTTGACCAAGCGGTCAAGTCGTTTGGTTTCATACAGAATCTGGATGAACCTTGTGTATACAGGAAGAGTGAAGGGAAAGTGGTGGCCTTTCTTGTGCTTTACGTTGACGACATTCTACTCATTGGAAATGATGTAGCGGCGCTGTCAACAGTCAAGGTTTGGCTAGCTAGTACTTTCGATATGAAGGATCTAGGAGAGGCGAGCTATATTCTAGGGATAAAGCTCTTTCGGGATCGCAAGCGAAAAATAATGGGATAATCTCAAGCTGGTTATATCGATAAGGTGCTAACTAGGTTTTCAATGGATAATTCGAAGAAAGGTTTGTTACCTTTCAGGCATGGTTTAGCGTTCTCCAAAGACCAGTGTCCAAAGACACAGGAGGAGAGGAATCGCATGACAGGAGTTCCCTATGCTTCAGTAGTGGGAAGTCTTATGTATGCGATGTTATGCACTAGACCAGATATTTGCTTTGCCGTTGGCATGGTTAGCAGATATCAGTCGAATCCAGGTCCAGAGCATTGGACAGCCATCAAGCACATTCTTAAGTACTTGAGAAGGACTAAAGATTACATGCTTATGTACGGTGGTAGTGAGTTAATTCCAGAAGGATACACTGACTCAGACTTTATGTCAGATAAAGATTCGAGGAAGTAGACGTCCGATCATCTCTTTACCTTGGGAGGGGGTGCTGTCAGTTGGAGGAGCATTAAGCAGAAATGCATTGCAGACTCAACTACAGAAGCTGAGTATGTGGCTGCTTGTGAAGCCGCAAAGGAAGCTGTTTGGCTCAAGAAGTTCCTTATGGAACTCGAGGTGGTACCAGCGTCGTTGTCACCTATTACATTTTATTGTGATAATAGTGGGGCAGTAGCTCAGTCCAAGGAGCCAAGGAACCATGGAAAGGGAAAGCACGTAGAGCGGAAATATCATCTTATCCGAGATATTGTTCAACGTGGAGATGTGACTGTCATCAAGATTACCACCGCTGACAATCTTGCTGATCCGATTACAAAGGCCTTGCCACAGAAGGTCTTTGATCGTCATCTAGATAGTCTAGGTCTCAGATGTAATCCTGTATGGTTATGAGTGCAAGTGGGAGTTTGTTGGGTTTGTGCCCTCAAACCATTACTATATGTATTAGACATTAGCATTTTAATATATGGATATCAGCTTTACATTTTTTGATGTATGCTTCTTTCATGAGATGATTGTTTAATCCATAAGTATCATAGTAAGTATTTCGTGTGTGTATGAGATACATACAATGAGATACGAATTACTATTCTTTGATACTTAAAGCTTGTCACAATGGATGATGAGACTGGATATCTCATCAGGTATACACTGTAGCATCATTAACTACCATTGGATGGAATGATAAATCTCAATCACTAGAGTGTGACTCTTGGTTAGTATGCTAGTGCTTATAGTGCATTGACGGACCTGAGTTTCCTATTGACGCTCAATGCTGTCAACAGTCAATAGGAACTCATAACTTGTATAAGGTATGTGTTCTCAATCTTGAGACGATTATGAACATAGACTGTGGATATGACTGCTTTGACTTACCAATCAGTGAGGTCTATAGAAGATCAACACCTGGGTATCTTGGGTATGTCATGTTCATAGGGTTGTGAACATATATTGTCAAGATAGAATCTACCCTCTGATTCAGAGTAAGCATTCCCTTGAGAATGTCACCAAGTCGATTACTGAGTACTGCAGTCTTGTTGATAAGAGTTATCAACATGTTTGGTAATCATGAGAGGTGAATGGGACTTAAGGATTATAAGAAGTAATCATGATTCAGGTTGACAGTAACTGTTTATCCGACTACCTGAATATGATTACGAATGCTGACGGTAGAGGGACATTAGTACAACATAAAAGTCTAGTTATCGCTTCGGATATGTTCTTTTGCGTTGGAGTTCAGTTATCGTTTTATAGTGGAGTAAACGTTAACTGATCAGTCGATTAATTTGCTGATCAAAGAGTTTGGTCATGGGAGTTAATCAACTGATCTGAGCCAACAATAAAGAGCCTAGAAGGTCCCACTCTTAGCTCCGCTAGGATGCTTGGAAAGGCAAATGAGGATGATGTCAAGACAGGTTCGATCGATCGAAGTTGTCTCGATCGATTGAAGTCTAGACAGGTTCGATCGATTGAAGATGGTTCGATCGATCTAATGTTCGATCGATCGAAGCCACTTCGATCGCTCGAGAGCTAGGTCGGTTCTGGGAATCTATAAATAGGGCAGCTGCGTTCTGGAAAAAAGGTTGTTCGTCGTTTTGAACGTCAGAAGCTGCAGAAACTGTTTTGGAGCCCCAAAACCTTCTGTATCCTCTCCATTAGGGTTCCCACCAACCCTAGTCCTTCCTGCGAGCATCCATAGGAGTCATAAGAGTGAAGATCATCTAGTGGAGGCTGTTGGAAGTCAGAGATTTCAGAATTGGGTTCAAGACAGTAAGGTATAATTCTTGTCCCCTCTTGTGCGCATCTATAGAGTTGATGGGTAGTAGATCCGGGCATGCCAATTAAGTTTTATAACTTGATTTTTTCCGCTGCGCGTTTAAACTTAGAACTTAAACCGGTTTTTTCAACAGAGGGGCATGTGGAAAAAGCCATTTATTATTTGAGCAAGAGGATGACCGGATACGAACTGAAATACTCACCTTTAGAAAAAGCATGTTGGGCCCTAGTCTGGTGTACCCGTCGTCTAAGGCACTACATGTTGGCCTTTTCCGTTGTCCTAATCTCTCGAATGGACCCACTCAAATACCTATTCGAAAAGCCCATCTTGACTAGTAGAATTTTCTGTTGGACCATGATGCTGGCCGAATTCGATATCAAATATGTCACTTTTAAATCTGTTAAAGGAAGAGCCGTTGCCGAATACCTAGCCAACCTTGCCATAGAATCTGGGGAGAAAGGGGAGTTCAAGTTTCCCGATGAAGGGGTAATGGAGTTGAAAGAGGATCTGTGGAAGATGTATTTCGATGGAGCCGCCAACCAACTGGGCTACGGGGTCGGAATCATTCTTGTGGCACCTGATGGAACGCCTACCCCGTTAGCCGTTAAGATCAAATATAACTCGACCAATAACACCGCAGAATATGACGCTTGCATAGTCGGAATGGAGGCTGCTTTAGCCCTAAAAATCGAAAAGATAGATGTGTTCATAGATTCCAATTTGATCATATCCCAAGTACGAGGTGATTGGAGGGTGAAACACGAAAAGTTGAGACCCTACCACGACTATCTGGAGAGCCTGAAAGCACAGTTCAAAAAGATATCATTCTACTACCTCCCTCGTGAAGAGAACCAGTGGGCCGATTCCCTAGCAACCTTGGCCTCGATGATACAAATCCCTTCGAGAATCACCATGATACCGCTATCAGAAATCAACCTTCGTTCGAGATGGTCGTAATCATAGAAGAGGGGGGTGAGTTACCTTGGTACGTGGATATTTGGAATTTCATTATGGAAGGAGAATACCCCAAGGGAGCTTCAGAGAAGGACAAAAAGGAAATTCGAAGATTCTCCGCCCAATTTGTGATTTATGCGGATAAGTTGTGGAAAAAGTCATATACCGGGTTCAATCTGGAGGCTAAGAGAATGATGGAAGAGATACACGAAGGAGTCTGTGGACCCCACATGAATGGGCATATGCTGGCAAAGAAGATAATTCGACAGGGGTATTGCTGGACCACTTTGGACAAGGACTGCTGTAAGTACGTCAGAAGATGCCATAAGTGCCAGATTCATGCAAATCTGATGCATACTCCACCTTCCCAGCTCTATAGCATGACCACGTCGTGGCCTTTCTCTGTTTGGGGCATTGATATCATCGGTGAGATAGTTCCAAAGGCATCCAATGGACACCAATACATAATTGTGGCAATTGATTATTTCACCAAATAGGTAGAGGCAGCGTAATACGCCACTTTAAAGGCTAAGGATGCGGTGAGCTTCATAGAAAAGAACATAATTTACAGATATAGAGTCCTGAATGAGTTCATTTCGGATCATGGTAGCCATTTCCAGGGAGAAGTTATCCCACTCCTAGAAAAGTACAAGATCACCCGCCATCAGTCTTCTCCCTACAGGCCTTAAACGAACGGAGCAGTAGAAGCGGCAAATAAGAATGTCAAAGCAATCTTGGGGAAAACGATGGATACATACAAAGATTGGGATGATAAGTTATCGTTCGTACTATGGGGATACTGCTCCTCTGTAAGAACTTCCACTGGAGCTACGCCAGACTCATTAATTTACGGGATGGAAGCCGTTCTTCCAATTGAAGTAGAAATACCTTCTTTAAGAGTCTTGGCAGAGTATGAAGTGACTAAGTTGGAATGGATGTAGGGGAGGTACGAGGAACTAACGTTACTTGACGAGAAAAGGTTGACTGTAGTAAACCATACTCGGGGGTACAAAAAGAGGATAGCTCATGCTTTCAACAAAAAGGTCCGCCCAAGGAAGCTTGCTGAGGGTGACCTGGTCCTCAAAGAACTGAAAGTGCCTGTTTATGATCCCAGAGGAAAATTCAAGCCCAACTGGGTCGGGCCATACATTTTCATGGACCTAGACGGAGTTGAATTTAAGCAACCAATTAACCTCGATCGCCATAAGAAATATTTTGCTTGAAACCTTTTTTCTTTCAAAATCGTCAGAGTCGATGAACTACGCTTGATCTGATTCCCGCTAGAGGATACGTAGGCAACCTACTTGGTTCGGTCAGTAATAAAACTGCCCGAGCGGCACATTCTGTCAAAGTTTTAAAACCGAACTACTGCAGGCCTGATGCCCATTTGGGGATAAGTGGGCGGGCTCTCAAAAGCTTTCGGCCCATGAAAACCTAAAAAGAAAAACCCTGTGCTAAACTAGGGGCAAACTTGCGTTCGCCCAGAACCACTTCGAAGCCCAAAAACCAGGGGCAAACTTCGTTTGCCATCCAAAGAACCCAGATATTTACCTTAAACCCATCTCTGGATCTCCTGACTATCAAAATGAGTACTATAAAGAAATAAATGTGAATTCATGGTATAGAAATAGTAAAGCTTTAAGAAAGACACAAAGCAAAGTAAAGAGCCAAGAAAAGACATTAAAAGGAGAGTTTTTCATAAAAGATTAATCGGAGGAGTGAACAATTTGTTTAAACATGTTAGAACTTTTCCTAAAGATGAAAGCACTTTTTGAAGAGAAAAAAAAAATCATCACATTCAAAAGCATAAAAAGATAGGCAGGACTTGTCCGAAATCTTTAAAGTAGAGCTTTGTCCTGTTTGTTTCATTTTCATCAATGCATATCTATGAAGCATGTCCCTGGATCAGAGTCTGAATCTGAAAAAGGTACTCAGTAGTGGGCACAATCGAAGCCGAGATTCTCCGGAAGGGAGCTGACACTCTGTCATGCCAAGCCTCAATAAAAGCCTTCACAATAGAAGGGCGCAAAGCGGACCCCCTCGTAAAATATGTAGTAACGGTCTCGGTAATATCCTGCAAGAATCCAAACTGACAGACCACCCGGCCAGGAATATAGAAAGTAGTAGCATGCAAGCTAGGCAACCAGATGCCTGACCGCCCAGGATGTCGTATGGCGATAGAGCGGTAAACCCACTGCGGGCAGACCCATTAAATATCACCAGCAGAAAGGCCTCAGAACCAGCCAAGCCAAGCATCGACAGAGTGGAATAGGCAATGAACCTCCATACTGTCATAGGGAAGTGGCCTACGAAGATGCGAGGGGTGTATGAAGAGATCAAGGCGTTCCATGAGCCAAACCTATAAGACGAAAGGTGCGCCCACGGATAACATAGCCTCAGCAGTATGGGCGTGGCCCAAACCAATCAGAGTTTCGCCAAGAATCAACATAACAGTGCTTTTCATCTCCCGCAAACCACAAGAAATGGGTATAAGATTGTCGGAAGATGACCGAAAGAGGAAGTAAGAAAGCATGGCAATCGACAGGGCACTATGCCAAATGATCTGATGCTCACCATTGTAAGGATCCCCTATGGGGGCATAAACGGAAGAAAGGCACTTGAAGTCAATCTACCTATCGAGAACAAAAGAACACACCGCATTCTGAGATATGTAGAGGAGAATGGCTAAATCTCGGACGTACCCGGCTTGGACCAAAGGAACTGCCAACTTGACGAATGAATCAATGTGCAGAATGGCGCTGAATTCCTCGAGCAAAGGACAAATCTCCTGAGAGCTGAAACAAAAGACATTGAGAGAGGGATCCCAACACTGAATGGCAGCTTGAAGTAGGCTCTCATTCAAATTCATCCATCAGAAAGAGAAGAGATTGACACGACTAAATAGTTGTGCGCTCTTGTGCAACACCCAAGTGTAGGTGATCGTGCAAGTAATACTGGATAAGTCCAGGTCGATCCCACAGAGAAGGAATAGGAAGAATATCTACTAAGTTACAACCTAAAGCAAAAGAAAAGAAAATAAGAATATAGAAGTGGAGGTTCTATGAATCCTAATTAATTAACTTAAACTAAACAGCAAACTAAAGTATAAAGAAACATAACTAATTAAACATATAAACTAAAGGTGTTAGAAATACTTGAATCCACATTGATCCTAACCATCTACCATGCATACTCATTAACGTCCGATGGAGTTCATTCCTTTTCAGCAATCCGTATTTTTTTACAGATAAAGAATCAATAGCCCTTTCATGACCGGGACTACATCATCACAAGTGATTTAAAATACTTGGAAGACGGTTTAAAACAATGGTGATTACTTGCACTCTAAATGGTGTTAGCATTCAAAGTGGTTATCAAAAGTCATTGAAGAAAATAGCCTTAAGGCTTTACGTTCTAAAAACTGTTGTGACAAACTGAGCTTATTGGGACAATTTGATGACAGAATTCTAAAACAAAAAGTCATGGAATACTTCAAAGAATCATCTAAAGATTTAAAATAATCGATCGATCAAAGCGCTCTCGATCGATCGAACATCATCATCCTTCAATCGATCGAAATGCCTTCGATCGCTTGACTATGGCTTTGGTTCGATCGATCGAAATACCTTCGATCGATCGAAATACCTTCGATCGATCGAGCCCAAGGTTTCTAAAGATTGCATGGCAGAGGTTGGGAATCAATGTTTTATCACATATTTCCAACGTCTAAACTACGGAAACATGATTAAACTAATACAGAAAGAGTAAAACCAAATAATCATAACAACTAGAGTCATAAACAATCAAATAAAGAAAAGAGAAAGTAAAACCTTGAATAAATCTGAAAATAACTTGTAAATAACTTGAATCTTCAATAATCTTCAGTATAATAATGAAAAAGAGGAAGAAAAATAAGAATCTAACTTAATCTACTCCTAATCTAACCCTAAAATGGCTGTTTTCTGCGTTCTGGAGCGTCCCCCCTTCGTTTGGCGTCAAAACGATGTATATATAGGGTTCCTGCAGAGTTTACGCAACTTTTGGGTGAATATAAAGTTCGATCGATCGAGCTTAGTTCGATCGATTGAGCTCTTCTTCAATCGATTGAACTCTCTGATTTTGACAGCACTGCGCACCGATGGGAGAATGGCCAAAACTTTTCACTCGGACCTCGGATTGACCTCCCGTTTGAGGCCATACAACCGTAACTCAAAGATCTACATTATATGTCTCCGGAAAAAGCTTCCAAATCTGAAGTCTTCATTGTCAAAATTGGCATTTTCCTAGCTGCTTACGTTGTTCTATCCACCAGAATCACTTTTCTTTAGCTCCACTTCACTGATTTACATTCTAATACCTATAAAACAATGCATAAACACATATTTTAGCATTAACACAATTAAAAGAACATTGTTATTAGAATGCACCTAAATGCAGGGATTTTGGGATAAAAGTATGCATAAAAGACCATGTAATACGCTATGAACATGCACTTTTCACCTCGAATCACACCCCTCAACTAGCTCGTTGCTAGTCCCTAGCAATGAAGCGAACTATAGTAGTGCTTATTTAACTCTAAAAATTGAAAACAAAAGAAAGTAAAATTCTTAAATCACTTTCGCAGGAATCGCGATTGCATTTAGCATATGCAACAAGCCTTTAAACCTCTAGGTTCCCCCTAGTGGACGAGTATTGCCTCGTGAGGGTTTGCAGTGAATTTACCCACAAAATTCATGTTTATGGTAGTGGTTCTAGTTTAAATGTTTTCAAGATTTTTTTCCTCTCACTTAGCAATGTGGTTAAGCTCAACAATCTCATGAAACTCTCCAGTATGCCATAGCCATGCAACACACATTATAGTTAATCTACTATCAAAGTCATTAGAATATTCCATACCTGTTAATCATCAAGTGTGTGTGTGTGATTGGACAACCCAAAATACAAAACTTTAATTTCAAAGCTTGCATAACCTAAGACGCTATCAAGACGTTCATTTTGACTCAACTCTCATCGGGATTACACTCTCAAGATGAAATCACTCTGAATTAGGTGTAATAATTATCACTCATGATATGGAAGCTATAAAGAGTAAATGTAAATGGAATCTAATGCTTCTCATATCTCAATAGAAAACGGACATTTTAGTGCATAAAGTCTCATGAAAGGATACTTTTCACTAGAAGAGCGAGATACCGTGGAAAACTCTTTCATTACGTTAACTTCAAATCCAATTTACCTAAAATCATCAGGACTTTGAAAAAGAAAGGTGCTAAGTTAAGAAGAAAGAGGTTCGTAATATTCAATTGGGACAAAGGATGTGATTGGAATGTGTGCTACAACTTTTCAAACTTCCCCACATCTCTAATATCTCTCTTGTCTTTTCTTTTTTCCACACTCTTCTTTTTATTAGTTTTTTTCTTTTGTAACAACCATTGGCACTTTTTTCTTTTCTTCTTTTTTTTTTTCTTTTATTTCTCTTTTTTTTTTTCATCATTTTTTTTTTGCCAATTTTCCCTTATTCACACTAACAAACTTCTTGTCAACGCAACACATCCCAATCACACCCAAATAAAGAACTGAGGCTTGAACTCCTAATTTGGAGTTAGGTATTGACTTTAGAATTGTGTAGACAAGGTAAATATGATAAGCTCAAGAGGTGAAGTAAAGGAATATCATAAAGGTAGGCCAAAGTTGCATTATGCATGTATGGTCAAAAGATGGCCTAAATCATCTTGTAAGTTAACATCATGTGCAGATACTTGTGGGATCAAATCTACAGGAAAAGGAAAAAAAAAATAGTAAAGTTCAAAATTCGTAAATAGGGAAATTAAAAGAAAATGCGAAGTTTAAAAAGAAATGTACTTCCCACGCTCTCCAGTAGCCGCCGGTAGAGGCTGGGCGATCCCGGGATATCTCTCCCATGTGCTGGTACAGGATGGCTAATCCTGCACTAGCCCAGTCGTACTGGTATATCTGCCCCATGTGCTCCAAGGACCCCAGCAGCGTCACGGAGATCCGATCTCCCTTAGTGCTCAACAGAGAGCACCCCAGCATGTACATCGAGAAACCCTGAGCCATCTGCTCATCAGTGAAGCCCTGCTGACCTCTGAAGGTATCCATGAACCACTTGGCTGTGACCAAGGGCTCCTCTGGGACAACTCCTAGTAGCGGCTCGGCCTGATCCCACTCCTTCACCGCGTCCAGGTAGTGAAGGCACTCCCCCCCGAAAGGGATCCCGGTGATCATAGAAAAATCCAGCGACGTCATCGTCATCTTGCCAAATGGGAAGTGGAATGTGTTGGTGGTGTCCCACCACCGCTCTGCTAATGCTTGAATCTGCCTCAGGTCATTGGAGCTCTTCGTCAAAAGTTTGACAAAGTCCCCAAAACCGACAGCTCTGACGAATCCCTGCACAATCCCACTCAACTCCTCGTACAAGGCAAATCCATGAGCCAGATTGTCATGCCCTTTTAGCACGTCCTTCGGGAGCTGCAAAAATTGAAAGATTTAGGATCAATGAATGGATAAAGAGAGAAAAAGCAATAAAAATATATATGTGATAATAAAGAAAATAGAGGCAAGCAATAGATGGCAAAAATGAATAATAAAAGAGAGAGAAAGGGAGAATCTGGAAAACTCATGAGAATTCCACAAGTATGGCACTCATATAAAGTTTGGCAGCCATTTACAGGATAATAAAAAGGGAAACGAGTAATGAAGGCATTCAAATACTAGAAAGATTTCAAAAAAAAAAAGGAAAAAAAAGAAAAGAAAAGCGGAAAAGAGTGTTCACATTCTAAAAAATATAATAAAAATAACTTGTGAGGGTTCAAAAGAAATTTAGTTTAAAAAATATCCAAGTCAAAAATAAAACAAGTGAAACAATAGCAATGGCGCTCTGAAAAATAATGGTCATTATTCATTGGGGGGATGTGCGAGATCTTGATTGGCATACATCACATTCAAAGATCTTTTGGAAAAAATAAAAGAAAGATAGTGAAATTGAATACGCACAGATACAGGTAAAGCACCCAGGAATTCATAAGCATAGTGGTTGTATTCATGAGGGAATGCGAAAAACTTCAATTGAAACGATTTGCGTTCATGAGTTTTAAAAAAAATAGTAAGGTCAAGGGACGATCAAATTAAATAAATGGGTAAGCACAGATGCGATTGAAACACTTGAAAGTTCTACAAGCATGAGGAGGCATGAGAAATTGTATTGATCGTGCATAGCGTTCATGAAGTTCGAAAAAGAAAAGAATTGAAAGAGAGAAAAGAAAAAGGCGTTTACCTCGCGCTTGAACGCGCGGGCAGACAAATGCTCATCAGGTCCTGAAGCAGGAATGAAGCGTCAGGATGAGGAGTGGCACGATACTTGGCCTTCTTCCGACTACCACAGCCGCTCGCCATGATCTGTAAAAAAAAAAGGGAATTCGCGCGTTAGATTCATGAAAAATTCAGAAAAACAACAAAATAATGAAGATAATTCGAGTTTTGATCGCGTAGAACTAACCTGATAAGTTCTGGCTAGATCAATAAAAGCAAAAAGAGAAGAGGGAAATATTTCTCCAGAGAGATTTCGGGTTAAAGAGAGAGGAGAGAATGAAATGAAATAAAATTCTCGGTGTAAGCCACTGCCGCTCAAATGCAGTATTCGGTTATCGTGCGCGGCAGTTGATGAACTGCCGTGCGGCACTCGCCGAATGCCGCAACGGCACTATGTGAGTGCCGTGCGGTAGTCACGGACTGCCGCAAATTCTAGCGTGTGCCGCGTTTGAGGCGGTTACTAGACCCTTCATTTTCCCTCCAAAAATTCAAATTAAGTCCCAAAAATTGAATTTGAACCCCCAAAATTTGCCCTCATTGTGCTTTTGACCCCCCGGGAAGGTTGTAAGGACTAAATTGGTTCCAAAACTTTGAATTAAATTGAATTTGACTCTGTGGGTTCCAAATTTTGAAATTTGAAATAAATTTGAGCCCGTGGGCTCCAAATTTTGAAAGTTTAAGAAAAATTTGAGTCTGTGGACTCCAAAATTTTGAAAAATTGAATTAAAAGTGAGCCTGCTAACTCTGAAATCTTGAATTAAAATTGAATTTGAGTATGTGGGCTCCAAGTTTTGAAAATTAAGATAAGTTTGAGCCTGTGGGCTCCAAATTTTGAAAGTTTAAGAAAAGTTTGAGCCTGTGGACTCCAAAATTTTGAAAAACTGAATTAAAAATGAGTCTGTCGACTCCAAAATTTTGAATTAAAATTGAATTTGAGTCTGTTGAATCCAAAATCGCCTGAATATGGTTACCCCGTTCTGGGAATATAACAGATATATATTCTCGATCCTCGTAACAGATTTACGTTGATCCTTTGGTTGAGAGTGTAACAGATTTGCATTCTCAGTTCTTGCAACAGAATTGCGTTAAGCCTCATTCTGGGAATATAATTGATTTATATTCTCAATCCTCGTAATAGATTTACGTTGATTCTTTGGTTGAGAGTGTAACAGATTTGTATTCTTGATTTTTGCAACACATTTGCGATAACCCTCATTCTGGGAATATAACAGATTTATATTCTCGATCCTCGTAACAGATTTACGTTAATCCTTTGGTTCAGAGTGTAACGAATTTGCATTCTTGATTTTTGCAACAGATTTGCGTTAACCCTCGTTCTGGGAATATAACAGATTTATAATCTCGATCCTCGTAATAGATTTACATTGATCCTTTGGTTGAGAGTGTAACAGATTTGCATTCTCGGCTCTCGTAATTGAATTGCGCTAACCCTCGTTCTGGGAACATAACAGATTTATATTCTCGATCCTCGTAACAGATTTACGTTGATCCTTTGGTTTAGAGTGTAACGGATTTGCATTCTCGATTCTTGCAACAGAATTGCGTTAACCCTCGTTCTGGGAATATAACAGATTTATATTCTCGATCCTCGTAATAGATTTACGTTGATCCTTTGGTTGAGAGTGTAACGGATTTACATTCTCGGTTTTTGCAATAGATTTGCGTTAACCCTAGTTCTGGGAATATAACAGATTTATATTCTCGATCCTCATAACAGATTTACGTTGATCCTTTGGTTGAGAGTGTAACGGATTTGCATTCTCGGTTCTTGCAACAGAATTGCGTTAACCCTCATTCTGGGAATATAACAGATTTATATTCTCGATCCTCGTAGTAGATTTACGTTGATCCTTTGGTTGAGAGTGTAATGAATTGGCATTCTCGGTTCTCACAACAGATTTGCGTTAACCCACGGTTTTCAAAATTAGGAATACGTTTTCTTGACCCGTGTGACGAATCTTTGCATCGGTCAACATTTGTAATCTTCTCTGGCTAATGCATCACGAAATGTTCACATATAGGGGAGACATGATATAGAGAAAGCATGACGGTTGTTTGGTCGAGTTTATTTGAAGAATGCCATTGCATAAGCACGTGCATCACGACAGGATAGATGCATCCATCCATATGACTACTTGCACTTGTATGTGTTTGATCCGTGCCCGAACTACGTTTTGGTCTGATTCCTGGTGGGATATGTAGGCAGCTCATCATGGAGCACGACCAATTAGAATTTTGCTGCGCGCTTGCCTTCTTTTGCAACGCATTTTGTTTTTCCTAAATCTGACAATTTGGTCAAAAGCCTGTCTTCACCCAGACTTCGACGATCGCTTTCAATTCGCATTGCTCCGCAAGTTCTGTCGAAGAGGGGCAAACTGTAGACACCCCAATTTTGACCAAATGACGAATTAAGGGGAGTGTTACCTCCATATCCAATGATGACAATGTCCGAACTTATCTAGGACTTCTAAAGACAATTCAAGCTCTTCGAAAGACTTTTCAACCTAAAAGAAAGGAAAAGAAAAAAGAGAGGCAGAACGGCACTTGAGTCAACTTGCGACAGTCACGGGCTGCCGCTGCGGTAGTCTCTGGACTGCCAGATGGCATTCGGTAAATACCGCAAATTTTAACGAGTGCCGCGAAAAAATGAATTTTTACTAAAAAGCGGCAGTCCCTGGAGTTGTCTGCGGCATTCAATGAATGCCATTCTGGCAGTCAGTGAAAGCCGCGCCGGCATTCAGTGAATGCCGCAATGGAATTTACTGAGTGCCGCTTCCATCTCCATTGAGTGCCGCATTTTTGTAGCAGCCAGCTGTTATACAGCACGTTTTGTACTATCAAAAGGACGCCTGAATTAGGGTTTCCTGTTCTGAAATGAATGAAATACCCCTCTAACATTGTCTATAAATAGAGGATGAATATCCTCTTACAAGGGGTTGGATTTTGTTTGAATCTAGAGGTTATATTAGTGTTCTCTTTATCTTAACTTTCAAAATTTTTCTTAAAACACAATTAGGAGTGAGTTTAGAGGAGTTTAAAGAAGGAAGTTATGTGAATTAAAGGTGGAAGAGCTTGTTTAGTCTTTGGAAGTTCTCCAAAATCACCAAGTTGAGGATACTTTGGAGGTAAAACTCTAAGATAATTAGTCTTTGTTCAAGTTTAATTGTAGCATGCATAGAGTTCTTTAATTTCCCTTTTCATTTGTTGTGTTCATCCCTTGGGTTCATAAGGCTTTCAATGCCTTACTTGAATCTCTTGGTTTGAAATCTCTTAATCTCTTTGTAGTCTTATGATTCATGAGGAGATTAAGGTTGGTGCTAGAATATTTAGCTAATGGACCCAAACCTATCTTCATGGTTTGAGGTTTGTTATGACTAAGTTTCATGAAGTTCATCAATACTTCTTTGAAATGTACAAGTGTGGATACCTTTAGTCTCCAATGACCATCAAATGGTAGGAGAGTTAGCTTTAGACAAGCCTAACTTCATGGCTTATTTGTCTAAGTTGATAAGAATAAGATGAACTAACCAAATGTGTAGTAAGTTCACAAACTATTTTTTATCACAGATTTTTAATCAAATATCTAACCGTTGGAATCAATTGAAACCAACGGATAAGTGTCTATATCTCAAAGTTCTACCACTGTAATTTTTGTTTTAGGAAGATTTCATGTTTAAGGTGGTGTGGTTAAGGGTTTTGTGAGACAACTATAATCTGTCCAGAGTTTCAGAATAGTAACACTCTTTTGAAATAAGCAAATCAGAACCTTAATCAAGCTTTATTCATCCACAATAATTTTTTCAAGTTAGTTTAATGTGTTAGGAAGCTACCCTAAAAAGAACAAAGTATTTCTGATTTTTTTTACTATTTTTAGAAAACCGTGCAAGAACTCTTGACAGAGGGTTGCAGAATCCTAAGTGATGTTGTGACGCCCCGCAAAAATAAGCGTATTTCCATTGAAAAATTAAATAAATCATACTTGATTCTTTAAAATAAAAATACAAAATTTCTTTAAAACTCCCAGCAGGTCCATCTTCTCCACGGATCTCCTATATCATCCTTAACCTTATCTCCCTTCTAGGCTTCGGTTACCGGCACTGCCTGCATCTAAAAACCATACCGGGAAGTATACAATATGACATGAATAATAAAGGCTCAAAAGGATAATGACAATCAAATACATAGAACGACATCAAATCAATTGACCAGTCTCACAACCCAACTGCTCACACTACCCAAACGCTCATACCAATAGCATCATACCAGGTTCCTCTTGATCACATAGCAAAGAGACACCTCACCTCACCTCACCCGTCTCCAGTACGTCGGTCCCTGAGGCCTGTTGGACTGTTGGTAGGTGCTCCTTGCTCATGACCCTTTAGTCCCATAGCACTTAGCAATAAACACATACTCATTGATTCCAAATGAAAACACAACATAACTGCAAAAAGAGTACAAGTAGAGATAACAAAGAAATACTCCGGAGAATTTAGAAAGCATATTGTACACAACCCGGTACCTATAAATGATGTTGAGCAACTCCCAAACACTTCTCTTCTTCTTCTTCTTCTTCTTCTTCTAACTCGAGGTGTATGTATATCTATAATTGTGTATATATATATATATATATAAATCTCTCTATGTGTGACTCTTTCAAGCTCTCTATGCTAGAAGTGTAGAATGTGTGTGTTTGAGAGAGTATGTGAGTGTATAAATAGCCAAGCTTCCACTTGGAGACAAAGGCCTAACAATCCACTTATTAACCACTAACTTCTAATTAATGGGTAGTTTATAAGGAATATGCAAGATGATGTAAACATACACTAATGCACCTATAACTCCACTTAGAGACATTGGCCTAACAATCCACTAACTTCTAATTAATTGGTAGTTTATAAGGAATATGCAAGATGATGTAAACATACACTAATGCACATATAACTCCACTTAGAGACATTGGCCTAACAATCCACTAACTTCTAATTAATTGGTAGTTTATAAGGAATATGCAAGATGATGTAAACATACACTAATGCACATATAACTCCACTAATATTATAAATAACCAAGCATAATGGCCTAACAATCTAATTATTAAAAGAGAAAATATTAGATTTAATTTCTGATACACTAAAACTGCTACTGTAATCCTCGTTTTCTGCCCAAACGGTGCTGAATCTGAGAAAATTGCATTAGACGAAAAGTGTGCAGAATCGAGTTTTGCTTGGGACAACGCGGGCAGAATCTTAAATTTCCTTCGTTTTCCTAACAAAAATATGAAAACAAAATTCTGCTACTGTTAAAATTAAAAGAGAAAATATTAGATTTAATTTTAAATATGACTCGAAAAATCTTAACTTCCAACACGAATACCAAATCATTTAATCTCACGCAACTTTTCCCAAAATAAAAATATATTTTTTGTTCATGACTTATAAAATTGAAAAAATGACCAAAATTCCTCTGTGACCAATTTTCGCTAAAATCGCACACGAAATCTAAATCGTCAATTTAAACATGAAAACACGGGTTACTACAATCTACCCTCCTTAATAGAGATTTCGTCCCGAAATCTACAGATAAAAGCACTTGGTAAATAACTTCATAAATTTCTTAAAATAATGTTTAAAACAAATATAGCATATTTTGTTTTATAAAATAACAAAAAAAATTTTTTTTTTTTTTTCAACCTTCTCTGACTCCTCCCAGGCGATGTAGAGTATCTAACCTTGACTTAGTCCTACATTTCCGGCTGGGGACAGGCTCTGATACCATTTGTGACGCCCCGCAAAAATAAGCGTATTTCCATTGAAAAATTAAATAAATCATACTTGATTCTTTAAAATAAAAATACAAAATTTCTTTAAAACTCCCAGCAGGTCCATCTTCTCCACGGATCTCCTATATCATCCTTAACCTTATCTCCCTTCTAGGCTTCGGTTACCGGCACTGCCTGCATCTAAAAACCATACCGGGAAGTATACAATATGACATGAATAATAAAGGCTCAAAAGGATAATGACAATCAAATACATAGAACGACATCAAATCAATTGACCAGTCTCACAACCCAACTGCTCACACTACCCAAACGCTCATACCAATAGCATCATACCAGGTTCCTCTTGATCACATAGCAAAGAGACACCTCACCTCACCTCACCCGTCTCCAGTACGTCGGTCCCTGAGGCCTGTTGGACTGTTGGTAGGTGCTCCTTGCTCATGACCCTTTAGTCCCATAGCACTTAGCAATAAACACATACTCATTGATTCCAAATGAAAACACAACATAACTGCAAAAAGAGTACAAGTAGAGATAACAAAGAAATACTCCGGAGAATTTAGAAAGCATATTGTACACAACCCGGTACCTATAAATGATGTTGAGCAACTCCCAAACACTTCTCTTCTTCTTCTTCTTCTTCTTCTTCTAACTCGAGGTGTATGTATATCTATAATTGTGTATATATATATATATATATAAATCTCTCTATGTGTGACTCTTTCAAGCTCTCTATGCTAGAAGTGTAGAATGTGTGTGTTTGAGAGAGTATGTGAGTGTATAAATAGCCAAGCTTCCACTTGGAGACAAAGGCCTAACAATCCACTTATTAACCACTAACTTCTAATTAATGGGTAGTTTATAAGGAATATGCAAGATGATGTAAACATACACTAATGCACCTATAACTCCACTTAGAGACATTGGCCTAACAATCCACTAACTTCTAATTAATTGGTAGTTTATAAGGAATATGCAAGATGATGTAAACATACACTAATGCACATATAACTCCACTTAGAGACATTGGCCTAACAATCCACTAACTTCTAATTAATTGGTAGTTTATAAGGAATATGCAAGATGATGTAAACATACACTAATGCACATATAACTCCACTAATATTATAAATAACCAAGCATAATGGCCTAACAATCTAATTATTAAAAGAGAAAATATTAGATTTAATTTCTGATACACTAAAACTGCTACTGTAATCCTCGTTTTCTGCCCAAACGGTGCTGAATCTGAGAAAATTGCATTAGACGAAAAGTGTGCAGAATCGAGTTTTGCTTGGGACAACGCGGGCAGAATCTTAAATTTCCTTCGTTTTCCTAACAAAAATATGAAAACAAAATTCTGCTACTGTTAAAATTAAAAGAGAAAATATTAGATTTAATTTTAAATATGACTCGAAAAATCTTAACTTCCAACACGAATACCAAATCATTTAATCTCACGCAACTTTTCCCAAAATAAAAATATATTTTTTGTTCATGACTTATAAAATTGAAAAAATGACCAAAATTCCTCTGTGACCAATTTTCGCTAAAATCGCACACGAAATCTAAATCGTCAATTTAAACATGAAAACACGGGTTACTACAATCTACCCTCCTTAATAGAGATTTCGTCCCGAAATCTACAGATAAAAGCACTTGGTAAATAACTTCATAAATTTCTTAAAATAATGTTTAAAACAAATATAGCATATTTTGTTTTATAAAATAACAAAAAAATTTTTTTTTTTTTTTTCAACCTTCTCTGACTCCTCCCAGGCGATGTAGAGTATCTAACCTTGACTTAGTCCTACATTTCCGGCTGGGGACAGGCTCTGATACCATTTGTGACGCCCCGCAAAAATAAGCGTATTTCCATTGAAAAATTAAATAAATCATACTTGATTCTTTAAAATAAAAATACAAAATTTCTTTAAAACTCCCAGCAGGTCCATCTTCTCCACGGATCTCCTATATCATCCTTAACCTTATCTCCCTTCTAGGCTTCGGTTACCGGCACTGCCTGCATCTAAAAACCATACCGGGAAGTATACAATATGACATGAATAATAAAGGCTCAAAAGGATAATGACAATCAAATACATAGAACGACATCAAATCAATTGACCAGTCTCACAACCCAACTGCTCACACTACCCAAACGCTCATACCAATAGCATCATACCAGGTTCCTCTTGATCACATAGCAAAGAGACACCTCACCTCACCTCACCCGTCTCCAGTACGTCGGTCCCTGAGGCCTGTTGGACTGTTGGTAGGTGCTCCTTGCTCATGACCCTTTAGTCCCATAGCACTTAGCAATAAACACATACTCATTGATTCCAAATGAAAACACAACATAACTGCAAAAAGAGTACAAGTAGAGATAACAAAGAAATACTCCGGAGAATTTAGAAAGCATATTGTACACAACCCGGTACCTATAAATGATGTTGAGCAACTCCCAAACACTTCTCTTCTTCTTCTTCTTCTTCTTCTTCTAACTCGAGGTGTATGTATATCTATAATTGTGTATATATATATATATATAAATCTCTCTATGTGTGACTCTTTCAAGCTCTCTATGCTAGAAGTGTAGAATGTGTGTGTTTGAGAGAGTATGTGAGTGTATAAATAGCCAAGCTTCCACTTGGAGACAAAGGCCTAACAATCCACTTATTAACCACTAACTTCTAATTAATGGGTAGTTTATAAGGAATATGCAAGATGATGTAAACATACACTAATGCACCTATAACTCCACTTAGAGACATTGGCCTAACAATCCACTAACTTCTAATTAATTGGTAGTTTATAAGGAATATGCAAGATGATGTAAACATACACTAATGCACATATAACTCCACTTAGAGACATTGGCCTAACAATCCACTAACTTCTAATTAATTGGTAGTTTATAAGGAATATGCAAGATGATGTAAACATACACTAATGCACATATAACTCCACTAATATTATAAATAACCAAGCATAATGGCCTAACAATCTAATTATTAAAAGAGAAAATATTAGATTTAATTTCTGATACACTAAAACTGCTACTGTAATCCTCGTTTTCTGCCCAAACGGTGCTGAATCTGAGAAAATTGCATTAGACGAAAAGTGTGCAGAATCGAGTTTTGCTTGGGACAGCGCGGGCAGAATCTTAAATTTCCTTCGTTTTCCTAACAAAAATATGAAAACAAAATTCTGCTACTGTTAAAATTAAAAGAGAAAATATTAGATTTAATTTTAAATATGACTCGAAAAATCTTAACTTCCAACACGAATACCAAATCATTTAATCTCACGCAACTTTTCCCAAAATAAAAATATATTTTTTGTTCATGACTTATAAAATTGAAAAAATGACCAAAATTCCTCTGTGACCAATTTTCGCTAAAATCGCACACGAAATCTAAATCGTCAATTTAAACATGAAAACACGGGTTACTACAATCTACCCTCCTTAATAGAGATTTCGTCCCGAAATCTACAGATAAAAGCACTTGGTAAATAACTTCATAAATTTCTTAAAATAATGTTTAAAACAAATATAGCATATTTTGTTTTATAAAATAACAAAAAATTTTTTTTTTTTTTTTTCAACCTTCTCTGACTCCTCCCAGGCGATGTAGAGTATCTAACCTTGACTTAGTCCTACATTTCCGGCTGGGGACAGGCTCTGATACCATTTGTGACGCCCCGCAAAAATAAGCGTATTTCCATTGAAAAATTAAATAAATCATACTTGATTCTTTAAAATAAAAATACAAAATTTCTTTAAAACTCCCAGCAGGTCCATCTTCTCCACGGATCTCCTATATCATCCTTAACCTTATCTCCCTTCTAGGCTTCGGTTACCGGCACTGCCTGCATCTAAAAACCATACCGGGAAGTATACAATATGACATGAATAATAAAGGCTCAAAAGGATAATGACAATCAAATACATAGAACGACATCAAATCAATTGACCAGTCTCACAACCCAACTGCTCACACTACCCAAACGCTCATACCAATAGCATCATACCAGGTTCCTCTTGATCACATAGCAAAGAGACACCTCACCTCACCTCACCCGTCTCCAGTACGTCGGTCCCTGAGGCCTGTTGGACTGTTGGTAGGTGCTCCTTGCTCATGACCCTTTAGTCCCATAGCACTTAGCAATAAACACATACTCATTGATTCCAAATGAAAACACAACATAACTGCAAAAAGAGTACAAGTAGAGATAACAAAGAAATACTCCGGAGAATTTAGAAAGCATATTGTACACAACCCGGTACCTATAAATGATGTTGAGCAACTCCCAAACACTTCTCTTCTTCTTCTTCTTCTTCTTCTTCTAACTCGAGGTGTATGTATATCTATAATTGTGTATATATATATATATATAAATCTCTCTATGTGTGACTCTTTCAAGCTCTCTATGCTAGAAGTGTAGAATGTGTGTGTTTGAGAGAGTATGTGAGTGTATAAATAGCCAAGCTTCCACTTGGAGACAAAGGCCTAACAATCCACTTATTAACCACTAACTTCTAATTAATGGGTAGTTTATAAGGAATATGCAAGATGATGTAAACATACACTAATGCACCTATAACTCCACTTAGAGACATTGGCCTAACAATCCACTAACTTCTAATTAATTGGTAGTTTATAAGGAATATGCAAGATGATGTAAACATACACTAATGCACATATAACTCCACTTAGAGACATTGGCCTAACAATCCACTAACTTCTAATTAATTGGTAGTTTATAAGGAATATGCAAGATGATGTAAACATACACTAATGCACATATAACTCCACTAATATTATAAATAACCAAGCATAATGGCCTAACAATCTAATTATTAAAAGAGAAAATATTAGATTTAATTTCTGATACACTAAAACTGCTACTGTAATCCTCGTTTTCTGCCCAAACGGTGCTGAATCTGAGAAAATTGCATTAGACGAAAAGTGTGCAGAATCGAGTTTTGCTTGGGACAGCGCGGGCAGAATCTTAAATTTCCTTCGTTTTCCTAACAAAAATATGAAAACAAAATTCTGCTACTGTTAAAATTAAAAGAGAAAATATTAGATTTAATTTTAAATATGACTCGAAAAATCTTAACTTCCAACACGAATACCAAATCATTTAATCTCACGCAACTTTTCCCAAAATAAAAATATATTTTTTGTTCATGACTTATAAAATTGAAAAAATGACCAAAATTCCTCTGTGACCAATTTTCGCTAAAATCGCACACGAAATCTAAATCGTCAATTTAAACATGAAAACACGGGTTACTACAGATGTCTGGTTTTTATCCAATTCCTGGAGATCTAACCGTTGGAACTTTGATTTTCTTTTTGGGTTAAAACTGGACACACAGAGGCATCTTGTGTCCAAAATTCATCAAGATCAAACCATGGGAACCATGCCTTTTATTTCTTTGAAGTTCTGATCTGCTCTCAGCAATTTCCAGAATTCTGTCACAATTTTGGTCAATCTTATAAATAATGGTTTAGATGATATTTTCATAAGCTAAGATTCAAACTATGTTTCAATAATGATTAGTGAAACTTGAATTCAAAGTTTAAGTGATCTAAATCAATGAGTATTCCATAACTTGTTCTTGTTCATGTATATATTTATCCACGTGACTTGACATTAAGATTCGCTCGCTTTAAGTTTAAATCACATTTGATAGACTTAAGCTAGAAGCCTAGGATTGTCATCTAATTTCACATATTGTATATCATGTGGACTAACCCTTGTTTCTTAGCACTGATGAGGTATGATCTCTCAGCTCTCCTTCAATTTGGTTATTCTTTGATTTTATTGATTTTTCGACTTCATGCGCGACATCGTAGAATCATGATTTTGTCTTATATGTATATATGTGTATTAGAGACCCTCTTTTTAGGTTTTATTTATTTGCATACATTGCACGTTTAACATTTGCGGCCGGATCCCGGGTAAGTTCTCTTGTTCCTTATTGCATATCATATCGCTTGCTAATAAACCTATTTGGTTTTGAATGATATTTTGTAAATTGGCAATTTTACAACATTTTAACATGTGTGATGTATGTTTACATCTATGTATTAGTTGAGGGCATGATTAGATTAGTAATTCAATTAAAAGGATGTTAAGTAGACGCCTATAGCAAGATAGGATGAGAGAGGGTGTTTTAGTCCGACGGGCTCCTTCCTCTCTTAGTCCATAATCCCCGGACCTAGTTAAATTTTTTGGTTTCGCAAAAGATCAGTTTCCACTTGAAATGGTTTTTTAATTTTCCTTTTAAAAGTTAAGTGGCGACTCATTTGTTTTGAATTTGAAATTTGAAAAAGAAATTTTAAAAGAAATGCTGTGGGTAGGAGAAAATTGCGATATCCACAGGCGCTACAAAATAATGGTTAGTCCACATAATATACAAGATGTAAAATTGGATGATAATCCTAGGCCTCTAACTTAAATCTATCAAATGTAATTAAACCTAAAGCAAACGAGTCCTAATTATAACCATCAAGTCACATGGATGAATGAATACATAAACAAGAATAAATTATGAAATACTCATTGATTTAGATCACTTAAACTTTGAATTCAAGCTTAACTAATCATTATTGAAACATGCTTTAAGCCTTAACTCATGAAAATGCAATTCAAACCATTATTTATAAGATTGATCAAAATTGTGACAGGATTCTGAAAATTGCTGAGAGTAGATCAGAACTTCAAAGAAATAAAAGGCATGGTTCCCATGGTTTTATCTTGATAATTTTTAGACACAAGTTGCCTCTGTGAGTCTAGTTTTTAACCCAAAAAGAAAATCAAAGTTTCAACGGTTAGATCTCTGGGAATTAAACAAACACTAGACATCACTCAGAAATTTCCAACTCTCTGTCCAGGAAAAAAAATCTAAAAGGCTCTAATCTTTTTAGGAGATCTTATTAACACATTAAACTTTACAGAAAAAATTATTTGGGGTCATCAATACTTAATTAGGATTCTTATTTACTCATTTTAAAAGGGTTTGGCTGTACTGAAACTCTGGACAGATTATTGTCATTTCCCAAAACTCGTAACTAAACCACTCTAAACTTAAAATCTCACTAAAACAAAAATTGCAGTGGTAGAACTTTGAGTTATAGACACTTTCCCATTGGTTTCATTCAGTTCCAACGGTTCGATGTTTAACTAAAAATCCTTGATCAAAGGCGGTCATTGAATTCACTGCACCATTTGTCAAGCTCAACTTTGTTTATTAACACTAAACCATGAAGTTGGGCTTAAACCAAACTTCTTCTCCTACCATTGATGGTCATTGGAGATTAAGGACACTTAAACTTGTGGATTTTAATGAAGTATGAAGAACTTCATAAAACCCCAAGACGACGAATCTAAACCATGGAGATAGGCTTGGATTCAAACTACTTCTCCTACCATTTCATGGTCATTGGAGACTAAAGATTCTTATACTTATGGATTTTGATGAAGTATGAGGAAACTTCATAAAATCTCAAAATAAATGAATTCAAACTATAGGTAAAAGTTTAGACTCATTGACTCAACATACTAAGATCAACCTTGATTCTTTCATAAACCATAAGTTTACAAGAGTACTAGTGAATTTCAAGTGCAAGGATTCAAGTAAGACATTGAAAGTCTTATGAATCCTAAGGAATAACTATAACCAAAAAGAAGAAAATCAAAGTTCTACTTCAAGATTTACTTAAACTTTAAACCCTAAGTCATTTTGATCCAAACTAATGAAATGAAAGTTTAATCACAATATGTGTGGTGTGTGATGAAATGAGGTAGGAAGAGAGCTTTTGAAAATGTGTTAAGAATCCTAAGAATCTACATATTGTGATTAAACCTTGAATAGTAAAACTAAAAACTATAGTTTACCTCTAATTATCCTCAAATCCTTGGTTGCTTCAAGACTTTTCAAAGACTAATCAAGCTCTTCTTCTAGCTCTTTCCCCCTAATACTACTAACTCTCTCTACTACTCTTCTTAATTTAGAAAATTTTGAAGGAGAATCAATATAGGAATCCCAACATTATCAAAATCTTCAAGTCTAAAAGAAAAGATAGGATCCTTTGTAATGGGATATTCACCTTTCTTATATAGGTAAATTTTGAGAGGGTATTCCATTAAATTCACAGCAGGAAACCCTAATTCAGGTGTCCTTTCGAAGGTAGAAATGTACTATCTCAAAGCTGGCAGTCACTAAAACGCGGCATACTCAATGGAGATGGAAGCGGCAGTCAGTGATTGCCGATGCGGCAGTCACTGATTGCCATTACGGCATTCACTGAATGCCGGAACGACATTCAAGGAGTGCCGCAGACAACTCCACAGACTACCGTTTTTTTGTAGAAATCCATTTTTTTGCGGCATTCGTTAAAATTCGCGGCATTCACCTAATGTCGTCCGACACTCCAGAGAGTGCCGCAACGGCAGCCCTTGACTGCCAAATCCCCTACCATGTGCCATTTTCCTCTGTTTTCCCTTTTTCTTTCTTTTTCCTTTTTATTTTGAATTGAAAAGAGCCTTCGAAAGATCTTGAATCACCTTCGGAAATCCTAGATTAGTCGGACATTGTCATCATCAGACCTTATAGGTAATACTCCCCTTAACCCGACATTTGGTCAAAATTGGGGTGTCTACAATGGGACACAATTCTTGGTCTACTACACCAGTCGGGCACTTCAAGGCGTAGAAAGCAGATACTCCCGCATAGAAAAGCTTGCCTTTGCCCTCATTACTTCTGCCCGGAGACTTCACCCGTACTTCTAGGCCCACATAATCGTGGTCCTCACAGATCAGCTTCTCCGCCGGATCTTGAGCAGGCCTGAAAAGTCCGAAAGGCTCGTCAAGTGGGCCTTAGAGTTAGAGGAATTCAAAGTAACCTACAGATCCCGCACGGCGATCAAACGATAGGCCATTGCAGATTTTCTCGTGGAGTTCACATACCTCGAGGATCCGGTCGAGGGGCCTGGCCCGACGTACTACCACCCGGGATAACTGCGAATTTCCTGACCTAGGTATGTTACGTGGGTGGGTCTTCCAACAAACAAGGCAGCAGGGCAGGCATCATCCTGACTACTCTCGACAGAATCCAGCTTGAGTGTGCACTGAGGTTTTGATTCCGTGCCTCGAACAACGAGGCTGAGTACAAAGCCTTGTTGGTTGGACTGTAATTAGCTACTTCGATGGGTGTATAGCAAGTCCAAGGGTGTTGTGTTTGTGCCCTCAAACCATTACTTTATGTATTAGACGTTAGCATTTTAATATATGGATATCAACTTTGCATCTCATTATGTATGTTTCTTTCATGAGATGATTGTTTAATCCTTAAGTATCATAGTAAGTAATTCGTGTATGTATGAGATGCATACAATGAGATACTGATTACTATTTATTGATACTTAGAACTTGTCACAATGGATGATGAGACTGGATATCTCATCAGGTATACATTGTAGCATGATTGACTACCATTGGCTGGAGTGATGAATCTCAATCACTAGAGTGTAACTCTTATCAATTGGTATTAGAGCCACACTCGTTTAAATCTATAGATGCGTTTTGGAACACTAGCTTTGATTTGCATGTTAATTTTAGAACTGCTTTTGAAATAGCATCGTCACAGATCTGTTTCTGCAGTGTTATCATAGCAGAATACAAATCTGTGATTGCATAGGATGAAAGGTAGTTTCAATCGATCGAAGTACTATCGATCGATCGAACATCATCTGTTTTCAAGCGATCGAACGAGTTTCAATCGATCGAGATAGACTTTTGTCCAGGTGTTCTGTTCACAGTTTTAAGGGTATTTTAAATTGTATACTTTAATTTTAAATTATTTTGAAAAAAATTTTAAATCATTCTGTGAAATAGAAAGTTCAAGCGATTGAACAGTGTTCAATCGATCGAAGGTTCGAGCGATCGAACGGTCTTCGATCGATCGAAGTGTGACAGAGAAGTTAGATGCTGTTTCTACTTCTAATTCAGTATGTAAAGAGTTTATATACTGTGTGAATCAATTAGGGGTTCCAATAGTTACATATATCTATTATATATGTATGGATGCGTGTACGACTAATCCTTTTGCAGCAAGCTTAGTTCGCTATCTCCCATGACACCAAGATCTGTTTAATTTTGGTAGTTAAATGTTTGAGATTGGTGCATGTTGTAATTTAAATTTGGTTTTGTTTTAAGGCATATGTAAAGGGCGCTGCGACTTCAATCCTATGAAAAGGAAAGTCGCATCGGTTTCCCTAGCCTTCTTTATTTTCTTGCATGGAACTTAATAACTCAATGGTAACGATACCATCTAAAAGAAAGGAACCTTCCACTAATCCAACAAGGCTTTGGCATATGAGGCTTGGCCATATCAATCTATATAGGACTGGCAGACTAGTCAAAGAAAGGGTCTTAGGCGATTTGGTTCTCGAACCAATGGAAGTCTGCAAGTCTTGTTTAGAGGGTAAGATGACCAAAAGGCCCTTTTCTGCGAAGGGAATTAGAACCAATGCATTGTTGGAATTAGTTCATACTGATGTGTGTAAACCAATAAATATTAAAGCAAGGGGTGGTTATGAGTATTTCATAACATTTACCGATGACCACTCTAGGTATGGATATGAACACCTAATGCAGCACAAGTCTGAAGCCTTTGAAAAGTTCAAAGAGTTTAGGGCTAAAGTAGAAAAGCAATTGGGCACAAATATCAAGGCCATTCGATCAATACCTCTCCAATGAGTTTATTGATCACCTCGTACAGAATGGGATTTTGTTACAGTTGACTACACTTAGTACGCCTCAGCAGAACAGTGTAGCGGAGAGAAGGAATTGGACTCTTTTAGATATGACTAGGTCGATGATGAGTTATTCGGAGTTGCCATTATTCCTTTGGGGTTATGCTTTGGAAATCGCTACATACATACTAAATCTAGTACCAAGCAAATCTGTTCCCAGGACACCACGGGAGATGTGTATTGGGCGCAAGCCTTCTTTGCAACATCTCCGGATATGGGGGTGTCCGGCACATGTGCTGAAAGGAAAGATGAGCAAAATGGATTCTAGATCGAAAGTATGTTTCTTTATAGGATATCCAAAGGGTACTTATGGATGGTATTTTTATGATCTAAGAGAACAGAAAGTGTTTGTTAGTACAAATGATGTCTTCTTGGAGGATGATTATATCATGAGCCATAAACCTAAGGGAAGGATAGATCTGAGAGAAATAGAAGGAGAGCCCTCAGTCCTACCCGCAGTTGATAACGATGTAAATCAAGAAAATACCACTTCTTCACCCTTTTTCGTACCAATACCTCGTCGTAGTGGGAGGATTATCAGCCAGCCTGATAGATACATGTTCTTAGGAGAAGTTTTTGAAGCTGTCTCCATAGAATCTGAATCTGATCCTACCACATACGAAGAGGCAATGGCTGATGTTGATTCAGTTCATTGGGTTAAAGCTATGAAGGCTGAGTTGGAATCTATGGATTCTAATCAGGTCTGGGATCTTGTAGAGCTTCCAGCCAACATTAAACCCATTGGCTGCAAGTGGGTCTACAAGAGGAAAAGAGGATCTGATGGAAAGGTTGAGACCTTTAAGGCAAGGCTTGTAGCAAAAGGTTATACTCAGAGGGAGGGCATTGACTATGAGGAAACCTTCTCGTCGGTGGCCATGCTCAAGTCCATCAGGATACTCTTATCCATTGCTGCAGGCCTAGATTATGAGATCTGGCATATGGACGTCAAGACTGCATTCTTGAATGGTAATCTTGAGGAGGACATCTATATGCAGCAGCCAGAAGGGTTCATAGCTTGTCGGAAAGGTAACTTGGTATGCAATTTTCAAAAGTCCATTTATGGGCTTAAGCAGACATCTAGGAGTTGGAACATCCGATTTGACCAAGCGGTCGTCATTTGGTTTCATACAGAATCTGGATGAACCTTGTGTATACAAAAAGTGTGAAGGGAAAGTGGTTGCTTTTCTTGTGCTAGACATTCTACTCATTGGAAATGATGTAGCGGCGTTGTTAAAGGTCAAGGTTTGGCTAGCTAGTACAATCGATATGAAGGATCTAGGAGAGGCGAGCTATATTCTTGGGATAAAGCTCTTTCGGGATCGTAAGCGAAAGATAATGGGATTATCTCAAGCTGGTTATATCGATAAGGTGCTGACTAGGTTTTCAATGGATAATTCGAAGAAAGGTTTGTTACCTTTCATGCATGGTTTAGTGTTCTCGAAGGACCAGTGTCCTAAGATACAGGAGGAGAGGAATTCCCTACGCCTCGGTGGTGGGAAGTCTCATGTATGCGATGTTATGCACTAGACCAGATATCTGGTATGCCGTAGGCATGGTCAGTAGGTATCAATCGAATCCAGGTCCAGAGAACTGGACAACTGTTAGCACATTCTTAAGTACTTGAAAAGGACTAAGGATTACATGCTTATATACGGCGGTAGTGAGTTAATTCCAGTGGGATACACTGACTCGGATTTTATGTCAGATAAAGATTCCAGGAAGTCGACATTCGGTCATCTCTTTACCTTGGGAGGTGGTGCTGTTAGTTGGAAGAGCATTAAGCAAATGCATTACAGACTCAACTACAGAAGCTGAGTATGTGGCTACTTGTGAAGCCGCAAAGGAAGCTGCTTGGCTCAAGAAGTTCCTTATGGAGCTCGAGGTGGTACCAGCGTCTCTGTCACCTATTATAATTTATTGTGATAATAGTGGGGCAGTGGCTCAGTCCAAGGAGCCAAGGAACCACGAAAAGGAGAATCACGTAGAGTGGAAATATCATCTTATCCGAGATATTGTTCAACGTGGAGATGTGACTGTCACCAAGATTGCCACCGCTAACAATCTTGCTGATCCGTTAAAAAAGGCCTTGCCACAGAAGGTCTTTGATCGTCATCTAGATAGTCTAGGTCTCAGATATAATCCTGTATGGTTGTGAGTGCAAGTGGGAGTATGTTGGGTTTGTGCCCTCAAACCATTACTTTATATATTAGACGTTAGTATTTTAATATAGGGATATCAGCTTTGCATTTTATTATGTATGTTTCTTTCATGAGATGATTGTTTAATCCTTAAGTATCATAGTAAGTAATTCGTGTATATATGAGATGCATACAATGAGATATGGATTACTATTCATTGATACTTAGAACTTGCACAGTGGATGATGAGACTGGATATCTCATCAAGTATATATTGTAGCATGATTGACTACCATTAGATGGAGTGATGAATCTCAATCACTAGAGTGTAACTCTTAGTTAATATGCTAGTACTTATAGTGCATTGACGAACCTGAGCTTTCCTATTGACACTTAAGGCTCTCAACAGTCAATAGGAACTTATAACTTGTATAAGGTACTTGTTCTCAATCTTGAGACGATTATGAACACAGACTATGGATATGACTGCTTTGACTTACCAATCAGTGAGGTCTATAAAAGATCAACACCTGGGTATCTTGGGTATGTCATGTTCATAGGGTTGTGAACATATATTGTCAAGATAGAATCTACCCTTTGATTCAGAGTAAGCATTCCCTTGAGTGTGTCACCAAGTTGATTACTGAGTACTGCAGTCTTGTTGAAAAGAGTTATCAACATGTTTGGTATTCATGAAAGGTAATGGGACTCAAGGAATTCAAGAAGTAATCATGATTCAGGTTGACAGTGACCGTTTATCCAACTACCTGAATATGATTACGAATGCTGACGGTAAAAGGACATTAGTACAACATAGAAGTCTAGGTATCGCTTCAGATATGTTCTTTTGCATTAGAGTTCAGTTATCATTTTATAGTGGAGTAAACGTTAACTGATCAATCGATCAATTTGTTGATCAAAGAGTTTGATCATGGGAATTAATCAACTGATCTGAGCCAACAATAAAGAGCCTAGGAGGTCCCACTCTTAGCTCCGCCAGGATGCTTGGAAAGGCACATGAGGATCTTGTCAAGACAGGTTCGATCGATCGAAGTAGTTTCGATCGATTGAAGTCTTGATATGTTCGATCGATTGAAGGTGCTTCAATCGATCGAAGGTTCGATCGATCGAGATCACTTCGAGTGGTCGAACGTTAGGTCGGTTCTGGGAATCTATAAATAGGGCAGCTGCGTACTGAATATTTCTAATCGTCGTTTTTATACGTAGAAGCTGCAGAAACTGTTTAGGTTTCCCAAAACCTTCTCTATTCTCTATATTAGGGTTCCCACCAACCCTAGCCTCTCTGGGAGCATCCGCATGAGTCATAAGAGTGAAGACCATCTAGTGGAAGCTGCTGAAATTTAAAGATTTCATAATTGGGTTCAGGACACTAAGGTATAACTCTTGTGCGCATCTATGGAAATAACGAGTAGTAGATCCTGGGCTACCAACAAGTTTTTAAAACATGATCTTTCCGCTGCGCATTTAAAATTTTAATTTAAACCTATTTTTCCATCAAAGGGTACAGTGACTCCCAGCTCGTGGTCAACCAAGTTAATCAAGAAAACGAAGCCCGGGAGGATAACATGATAGCTTACATAGCCCTGGTCCAAGCGGTCTCGAAGAAACTTAAAGGTTTCTTGGTCACACAAATCCCGAGGGAGGAGAACACCAGGGCCGATCGGTTAGCCTGCCTTGCCTCATCTTCTGAGTCAGACCTGCCCGGGATAAGGATTGAATATTTACTCGAGCCTAGCGTGACCAACTCAGAAGGCATGGAGGTCGAACCGATCGCCTTGGGGCCTAGCTGGATGGATCCGATTGTGACGTTCCTCACAACCGGTACTTTGCCAGATGAAAGGAAGAAGCTCGTCGGGTCAAGTACCGAGTAGCCAGATATCACCTTATTGACGATATACTCTATAAAAGGGGGTTCTCTATCCCCTATCTCCGCTGTGTCCACCCTACACAGGTCCAGGCAGTGTTGTATGAAATTCATGAAGGAGTGTGCGGGAATCACGTTGGATGCCGGGTACTATCACGAAAGGCCTTGCTACAAGGTTATTACTGGACAACGATGGTCTGGGATTCCCAGGAATATGTAAAAAGGTGTTACAAGTGTCAGAGATATTCCCCCATGATCAACTACCCGGGTGAGCTCCAGACACTGATCCTCAGCCTTCTGGCCGTTCGCTCAGTGGGGTATCGACATCGTCGGTCCCCTCCCGATGGGAAAATGGCAAGTTAGGTTCGCTGTCATTACCGTGGACTATTTCACCAAGTGGGCGAAAGCCGAGCCCTTGGTTATAATCACCGAGAAGAAGATGAAAGGTTTCAACGAGAAAAACATCCTCAGCAAATTCGGCGTCCCCAGGGTCCTAATCAGTGACAACGGCAGGCAGTTTGATACCCCGGTATTCAGACAGTTCTGATCGGGCTATGGCATATCCAATCATTATTCCTCACTCGAGCATCCTCAGGCCAATGGCCAAGCCGAGGTGACAAACTGGACAATGTTGCAGTCCATCAAGACAAGACTTGAAGATGCTAAGGGCCTCTGGGTAGACGAGTTACCAACCCTTCTGTGGGTCCATCGTACAACCCCCCGAGAGGCAAGAGGGGAGACACCGTTCTCTCTTACCTTTGTCTTAGAGGCGATGGTACCTATTGAGCTCGGGTTGCCGACATACCGATTAGCAGCCTTTAGCAGGCAAGGCAACGAAGAAGCTCTTAGAGGAGAGTTGGATTTGGTGGAGGTAAAAAGGGATCGAGCTTATCTAAAGGTGGCAGCCTACAAGCAGAGGGTATCCCGGTGCTATAACAGCAAGGTTAAGCATCGTAGTTTCCAGGTGGGAGATCTAGTCCTGAAGGCGGTGAACCAGTCTACAAATGTCCCGGGCCATGGAAAGTTTGGGCCAAACTGGGAAGGACCATACCAAGTTACGCGGGTCAACCGTCCGGGCACCTATTGGTTACAAACTCTGGATGGGCATGATCTTTCTTACCCTTGGAATGTTCAACACCTCCGCAAGTATTTTCAGTGATGCTCAGACACGAGCGGGTTAGCACTGCTTAGGAAGTTTTGTAGCTCTACTCGAGCAGTTATTATAATTTTTGGATGAAATAAAGGTTTTCTGTTTTTACTGCAAGCAATGACCCCTACCATTGTTCCATATAGGGAAGACCTCTGGATCACATCCGAGGCACAAAAAGACCTCGGGATCACACCCGAGGCACAAGAGATCTCTGGATCACACCCGAGGCACAAAAAGACCTCGGGATCACACCCGAGACACAAAAGATCTCGGGATCACACCCGAGGCACAAAAAGACCTAAGGTTAAACCTCGAGACTCCAGCTTTGCTTAGGCCCAACAGACGATGGGGGCAAATCCCCCTAGGTGGCTGATGATAGCAAGCCTCAAAAGACCCTGCAACCACCCACGTTCTAGGTCGGTTTCCTTCGGTCACTCCCTCTATACGCCTACCTTAGTAAACGCTTGGGGGGGCAGGGAAATACCAAACTAAACTGGAAATCACACCGGGTACTAACAGGACTTGGAATCCTAGAATACCTAACATTCTTAAGTACCTACAGTACCCAGAGAAACCGCCTGGATAGTAAACAGGTCGCAGACCTGCACTATACCTGGACTGGACCTCCATATCAGGTCCCTAAAAGATACCAATTATTCTCTACCAGTTACAGTCTTAAACCGTTGGCTATGGCTGAGATTTAGACCAGCTAACAACCGGTCGGGTAGTGGCAATCACAAACTGGCATAAAAGTGCAAGTAGTAGTAGATAGTTGATGAAAAAGATGGCCTTGAAGGACCTTTTCATTGATAACAAAAATAATCTGTACATTGCCTGGGGGCAGTTGTAGTAGCCTCCCCCCCCCCCCAAAAAAAAAAACAAACAGTAGAAAATGCTAAGCGTCTACCACCACCACCACTTCTTCGTCGGCGGTAGCCTCCCCGGTCGGCGCATCATCAGTAGCGGGTCCCTCGGCATCCTAAGCTATCTCCTTTTAGAAATTGAAATCAGCCTAGGAGTAGCCAAACAGGTCCCAGTCCGGGTGGTCCAAGGTGGCCCGAGCAGTCAGGTCGGCGTAGCCCTTGAGGAAGCCCGCCTCAAACTCCTCTTCCGTATCCTTGGCCTCGGCCTCTCGGGCAGCGGTAACCTCGGAGAGGGTCGCTGACAGGACCTCTGCCTCCTTCTCAGCAGCCACACTTCTGGCCTCTATAGCCGTAGCCTTGGCTTCCGCGGCCTTCTGAGCAGCCCGTTCAGTAGAAACGGTCTCACGAGCCTCCCCCAGCTCGATGGCAAGGGTACTAGATTCTTCCTCCGCCACTGAAAGGGCAAAATTTGCGGATTCTCGGGCTGCCTTCTCTGTCACCAGGGTGGCCTCAGTGGCGGCCAGCTTTTCGGCCACCCCGGGCAGGGTAGCCTCAGCCCTTGCAGCCAGACATCCGACCTACAGAAAGGACAAAAGATTTAAATATCCCGGGCGGAGAAAATAACAGAAATGTACAAGCAAGAAGCATGGACAACTTACCATATGGTTGGCGTTGTACAGCCAGCTGACCAAGGCCTTGGGCCCCAACAGGGAACACTTATTCACCTGGCTCTATAGAAGCCCACGCCAGACTCTCTCCTGGACCACGTCCGCCTTCTCCATCACTAGCATCGCGGGAGGTCTCCCGCGCTGTGCCGAAGGAGTTGGCTCGGCTAGGCACGGGAATGATATCCCGACCGATGTAGCAGCAGGCGGGGGCTTGGGCGCTGTAGCCATGGTGACCCCAGGAGTTGAGGTCCCCACTGCTTCCTTTCTCGCTCGGATCCCCCAGGAGATCCACTTCAATTGCTGGCCCTCAACAGGGTCCGATTTCTTCCTCTTTTGGCCCGCTCGGGCCATCAGCGTCGCCTCTTTTTCCTTTAAGGCAGCCACGTCCCTAGGAGCCATCTCTGTGGAACTAAAAAGAACACACATTAGTTACAGATTAAAATGAACATACCAAGAAACTGGTGAAGAACTTACAGGAATGATCGGAGGAAGATCGGGAGCTTGGAAGGTGTGCTTGGGCTCGTAGGAAGTCTTCTGGCTCCCCATCCAAGTCAGCAGTTTGTTGACGTCGGTCGGGTCCTCAACCAGGGACAGTATCCTAGCCTAGCACTCGTCGGAGAGACTGGGCGGGTCGACTGATCCAACTGCAGAGCAAGGGACAGTTAGTTCAGCGACAGTAGTGAAGCAAATATAAAAAAGGGGCAGAAAGGAAAATGGCAGCTTATTCCTCAACTTCCCCGCCCAGGAAGTCCTCAACTGTATCCCAGGTGCCTTCTCGCAAAACTCAAGGGTGGATACTTGGAAGAACTTCTTCTTCTACCCCCTGTTGTTGCTCGGGTAGTTGACTATAATTTTTCTTTCTTGCCAGGCTCCTAGCGAGTAGAAGCCAGCCTTCTCGTGCACTGGGAACGGCCGGTGCGTCGAGAATAACTCCTGTAAGGTGAGCTCATACCCTAGCACCTGGGACCACAGGGAGATGGCTCCCATCAAGAACCTCCAACCGTTCAGGGTGAGCTGCCCGGGCGAGATCCCTAGGTATATGAGTGTATCCCCGAGCAGTGGGGTGAAGAGGAAGACGGAGGCCCACCAAAAGTGCGTTCTCATAAAGGGTAACAAAGCCTGACTGGTGTAAATGAGCCCCACCATCGTGCACAGCCATGGAAAAGTGGCCCGGGATATCATACTTATCGTAATCCTGGCTAGGTTAAGGGAACGCAGAAGGCTAGTGGTCCGCTCGCACGCAAACAGAACATCAGGGCTGTTCGGGTGTAGACACCCCGATTTTGACCAAACGTCGAATTAAGGGGAGTGTTACCTCCGCATCCGATGATGACAACGTTCGAACTTATTTAGGACTTCTAAGGATAAATCATGCTCTTCAAAGGACTATCCAACTTTAAACAAAAAGCAAAAGAAAAGAAAAAGAAAAAGAGGCAGAACGGCACTTGAACCTTTTTGCGCCACTCACGGACTGCCGTTGCAGCAGTTTCTGGACTGCCGGATGGCATTCTGTGAATGCTGCAAATTTCATTAAGTGCCGCAAAAAAATGAATTTTTACTAAAAAATGGCAGTCCTTTGAGTTGTCTGCGGCATTCAATGAATGTCGTTTCGGCAGTCAGTGAAAGCCGCGCCGGCATTCACTGATTGCCGCAACGGCATTTACTGAGTGTCGCTTCCATCTCCGTTGAGTGCTGCATTTTTGTAGCAGCCACCTATTATATAGCACATTTTGTACTATCAAAAGGACGCCTGAATTAGGGTTTTTGCCCCTGAAATGACTGAAATACCCCTTTTAAACTTACCTATAAATAGAGGATGAATATCCTCTTGCATGTGGTTGGGAATCTAGCTTAATCCTAGAGTATACACTCCCACTTAGTTTTAAAAAAAGCTTTCTTAAATATAATTAGAAGTAGGTTTTGAGAAGGTTTAAGGGGGTATTTAAGTAGAATTAGAGTGGAAAAGCTTGATTAGTCTTTGGAAGTGCTCCAAAATCACCAAGTTGAGGATACTTTGGAGGTAAAACTCTAGAGCAATTAGTCTTTGCTCAATTTCAATTATAGCATGCATAGAGTTCTTTAATTTCCTTTTTTTTATTTGTTGTGTTCATCCTTTAGGTTCATAAGGCTCTCAATGCCTTACTTGAATCTTTTGGTTTGAAATCCCTTAATTTCTTTATAGTCTTATGATCATGAGGGGATTAAGGTTGGTACTAGAATATTTAGCCAACGGACCCAAACCTATCTTCATGGTTTGAGGTTTGGTATGACTAAGTTTCATGAAGTTCTTTCATACTTCTTTCAGAACAGTAACACTCTTTTGAAATAAAGAAATTAGAGCTTTAATCAAGTTTTATTGGCCCAAAATAATTTTTTCCAGTTAGTTTAATGTGTTAGGAAGCTACCCTAAAAAGAACAAAGCATTTCTGATTTTTTTTTTTTACTATTTTTAGAAAATCGTGCAAGAATTCTGGACAGAGGGTTGTAGAATCCTGAGTGATGTCTGGTTTTTGAAAAATTCCCGGAGATCTAACCGTTGAAACCTAGACACACAAAGGCATCTTGTGTCCAAAATTCGTCAAGATCAAACCATGGGAACCATGCTTTTTATTTCTTTGAAGTTCTGATCTGCTCTCAGCAATTTTCAGAATCTTGTAACAACCTTGATCAATCTTATAAATAATGGCTTAGATGATATTTTCATGAGCCAAGGTTCAAACCATGTTTCAATATTGATTAGTTAAGCTTGAATTCGAAGTTTAAGTGACCTAAATCAATAAGTACTTCACAATTTCTTCTTGTTTATGTGTACATTCATCCATGTGACTTGATGTTTATATTTAGGATTCGTTTGCTTTAGGTTAATTACATTCGATAGATTTAGGTTAGAGGCCTAGGATCATCATTCAATTTTACATATTGTATATCATGTGGACTAACCCTTGTTTTGTAGTACTGATGAGGTATGATCTTTCGACTCTCCTTTAGTTTAATTATTCTTTGATTTTATTGATTTTTCGACCTCATGTGCGACACCGTAGAATTAAGATTTTCCTTATGTGTATATATGTGTATTAGAGACCCTCTTCTTAGTTTGTTTTTTTCTTTTTATCCTTTTGTATGCATTGCACGTTTAAACATTCGCGGTTGGACCCCGGGTAAGTTATCTAGTTCTCAATTTTGCATATCATATCGCTTGCTAATTGAATTATTTTGTTTTGAATGATATTTTATAAATTGGCAATTTTACACCATTTCGACATGCTTGTGTAATGTATACTTATATCTAGGTACTAGTTGAGGGCATGCTTAGATTAGTAATTTAATTAAAATGATGTTAAGTAGAGGCCTATCGCAAGATAGGATGAGAGAGGGTGTTTTAGTCCGATGGGCTCCTTCCTCTCTCAGTCCATAATCCCCGGACCTAGTCAAATTTTTGGTTTCGCAAAAGATCAGTTTCCTTTTGAAATGGTTTCTTAGTTTTCCTTTGAAAAATTAAGTGGCGACTCAGTTGTTTTGAATTTGAAGGTTGAAAAAGAAATTTAAAAGAAATGCTGTGGGTAAGGAAGAAAATTGCGATATCCACAATCTGGCGACTCCACTGGGGATCGAACCCAGAATCTCTGGTTTCACAGACCAGAATTTTGATTTTGGGTTCACTCGAGGATTAGACTTGAAAACATCCTTTTTATCGAATTAATTGATCTTTGTGTGCCTGTTGCATTCCACTTGCATGTCCAGCCAGTCGATTGCACGGAACTATGACCTTGGAGGCTCGGGGCAACCCGGTCGGTCAAGTTATCATGGGACTATGTGGTCACCCTTGATCTCGTACCATGATTTGGTATATTAAGCATCCTATCGGATGTGTGTCAAGGGTCCCTTATTTGACCAAAACCTAGTCTTTGCATGGTAGCTTCTATAGAACCTTTCAAAACTTAGGAAATCAATTCCTGGTTAAGGTTATACGCTAGGGAGTTTTTTACAATTACTTGAGATGATGACGATGCTCACTTAATACGAGACATGTAAACTCTTAATCACTTTCGAGAAATTCCTCTTCATGTCCCGCGACATTTGGGAATGTGCTAGATTCTGATTATAAGGTTACATATCTTATATCATGTTTAGCTAAGCAGCATTGACCTTATATGCATCCGAATTCATGAAGAGTGCGATAATTATCCAAATCATGTGATACTCCTACCCAAGAATTCAAAGTTCACTGTTGATGACAGATTTTGGTTATTCATCATCTTTCATCCAAAATGTTTTAAAAAAAATCACTCTTTTCAAAGAAAAGCCCAAGGTTTATCTTTTGATCAAGTTGAAAATCATCTTTTAGTAAGAAATGCTTCCATATCCTCATTTTCAAAGAAATGTTTGAAAAATTCTTGATAAATTGCTTTTCAAAAAATCTCATGCTTTCTGAAAGAATTTTGAAAAATTTTGAATATCCGACCTTGGAGAAGGTAGTGAAGTTCACAAATGAAAGGAGAAATTGGTGCACTTGACATGGGTAAAGATCTTATGTGCTTATGAGCATACGTGTTAGGATTATAAATTTCCTTTTCTTTGGCATACAGAGTAGGCACACACGCACCCATGCATTGCATCCGCATGATATGCGAACCATCCGTAAAAAGGTTTTTGCTTTACTAAGGGTTTTCAAAACAAAAATATATATAACAAAAGGAAGCGAGTAAAAAGTTTTTAAAGAAAAAGTTAAAACCGTTTTGTAGGGGCAAAAATAGCATCAAGTTCAGATCCAGCCTATTTAGGGGACCCACAGCAAGGCTAGTGAGAAGAGAAGACACTGAAATGGCAGAAGAAAGGAACAATGGGGAGGTAGCAGAGTTGACAACGCTGGTAGAACAACAAGCAGAGCAAATGAGGCGGCAGGCCGAAAATATGAACCGTATGATGGGAATGATAGAAGCACTAAATCGCCAACCACCACCTATAATTCCGCTAGTTATGGACCCACCTCTGGGAGGGGGGGAAGGAGTTTGGTTTGATGATCAGGAGGCACAATGGGCTGATGCACTGTGGGCCAATAGAGAAAGGGAGAAAGTTGAAAGAGAGAGGCTACTGACCAAGAAGATCGAGAAGCTGGAGAGGGTGATGTGTAAGGCTCAAGGGGTCGACACATATCTGATGGAGTTGGAAGGTCTGTACGATGGAGTTCACGAGACGCTGCAGGCCAGCTTTAAGATGCCAGTTTTTGACAAATTTGACAGAACCGAAAACTCTCGGAGTCATGTCCGAATGTGTATAGGCGCTTTTCAGCCAAGCGGACTGATTACCACCATGATGGTCGTCTTGTTCCAACAAACTTTAATCGGAGCTGCCCTATCCTGGTACCTCACTCTCGAACCAAGCAAGACCTGGGTTTGGGAAGAAGTGATCAAAGCATTCGTGGTGCAATACGAGTACAATCAGGTCCTGGATGTCACGGTCCGAGATTTGGAAACCACCAGGCAGAGAAATAAGAAGTCTTTCGCTGAGTACCTAAGCCATTAGAGAGGAAAGGCAGCTAAAATGGTACAGAGGCCTACTGAAAAAGAACAAATCTGGATGCTGATAAAGAATCTCCAACATGTTCACCAAGAGAAGATTAGATTTCAGTCGATCAACACTTTTGCTGAAGTATTTGATGTAGAGACTCGAATCGAAGACGCGATCCAAGAAGGAGTGATAAAAAAGGAGGAACAGCCAAATTGGTACAGAAGACCGAACTATGGGTCCAATGGAGGACAGTCGGGAGGTCACTCTGGCCCCACCGATGTCAACGCACTGAACGGGCCGGAGAGAAAATTTGACATAACACCAAGGAGAGGTGGGGACAAACCACCAAGAAAATTCTCAGATCTGGGAGTATCACTGTCGACTGCTCTTGATAGGCTATTAGCAAAAGGGCATCTCTATCAGTTGGAACCTCGACCACTACCAAGCCCACTTCCGTCAAGTTTTCAAGGGTATTTCTTTTGCAAATTTCATCAACAGAAGGGTCACTCAATAGATCAGTGCATGAGATTAAGGCACGAAATCCAAGATCTTATTGATAACAAGGTGATATCAAAACTGCCCCCTAGAGCTCTAAATGTCACTAGAAACCCGCTGCCTAACCACCATGCTGTACCGCCACCACAAGGCCTCTACTTCTTGGGGATAGAAGAAACCATCTTCGATCCGTCTAGGCTAATTACTAATGCCAGGACGCCAAGGAAGCCTTATCAGCCACTAGAAGATCCAATGATCTGTGCTTTGGAGGGTGCTTCGGAGGATCAATCAGCAAAGTGTGAAGAGGAAATGACAAAACAGACGGATTGGTGGGTTCAGGAAACTAGCAATATAGATCAATTAAAAGATGGCTTGTGGTACAAGAGTGATGAAGAGTTGGGAATAAAAAAAAAGAGTTTGGAGAGAGTTTCGGAGGCCGAAAAATTATGGGAAAGAGAAGAAGTCAGTCACTTGACCCCGTCGGGTAGACACTTCAAACCGCACGAGCTAGAGAAAGATCACTCGGGGAGAGATCTAGACAAGGAAAAGGGTAAAATGGATGAAGAAGCGGAGGAAGACAGGGTCCTCAAACAATTGAAGAAAACTCAAGCTAGCATCACTGTTTGGGGTTTGCTGATTGCTTCCAAACGCCACAGGCAGGCAGTCTTACGTGCTCTAAACTAGTCTGACGTGTCTATCGACACAGCCCCGGAAGACCTCGTGGGAATGATCAGCAGAATACCGACTTCGGCTATTACATTCTCATCAGATGACCTACCTTCGGGAGGGCGCGTTCACAACAAGCCATTGTATGTCACTATGGAATGCTTAGGAAACACTGTGCCTGCTTATCTCGTTGATAATAGGTCGGCTCTCAACGTGTGTCCTTTCCGAATGGCTAAGCGAATTGGTCTGGATGAGTCAACATTTATACCATCTGAGAAAAGGGCGAGAGCCTATGACAACACCCTAAGAACGGTCATGGGTATAATCCTTCTTCGTCTCATTGTCGGCCCTTTTGAAAAGGAAGCTGAATTCCAGGTCATTGACAACCCCGCTTCCTTCAACCTACTGCTAGGAAGGCCTTGGTTGGACAGTTTGGGTGATATACCTTCGACGATCCATCAGAAGGTTAAATGTGTCTGGGGGAACAAAGTTTGTGATATCCTCAGGGACAGTTGGGTCCGGCTGTCCAAAGCATCATCAAGCGCGCAGGTTTTAGAACTTCAGTTGCAAGAAGAAGAAACAGACCTGGGAGGGTTTGAATTCGTTAACATGATGGAAGGTGAGAAGCCAAGAGAGTTTCTGCCACTTTACTTCGATCAGTATGCAAGCCCGTTGGTCGCAGGGATCATGAAGAAATTGGGTTTTTTCCCAGGTATGGGATTGGGAAAGAACCTTCAAGGCCTGCCGGAGTTCCCGAGAATCCCTACTCAAACTCACACTCATGGTTTTGGTTATCAGCCGTCTAGGGAGGAATCGAGAGGAAGGAAGAAGGCAGTTGATGCACCAATGACTCCGTACCAAAAAACTCTCAATGGGTACTTCATAAAGGAAGGCGATGATCTCCCCTTTTGTGGCTTCCCAGAACCATGGGTTAATCGAAAGGATAATTGCTTGAAGCCAGGGTTTGAGATCTTCTTCCCCCATTAGTTCTCCGAGTATGAAGACCAGTACCTGCAACCCCCCGTGAAATCTGCTATGGCCCAAAATTGGGTCGGTATGCTAGATGGCCTAACTATGCAAGCTCTGCTGAATGATGAAAGCGCTAAGGCTGAGAGGGAAGATCACAAAGGGTTTGTGAAGGGTGAAGGCATCAAGGAGGAATATGCCGAGGGTATGGTGGAGGAGGAAGATGAAGAAGAACCCGGAAAAGAAGAGATGGAAGACATTACCAAGACTGTGGATCTGGAAGAATGCTTCATCACCGATAAGGGAGGAGAAAGCAAAAAAGAGTGGGTTTTTAAGTCTAGTGATAGGTATCCCCCACACCCAGAGTCTGTAATGGCCCAAATAAGGCGTCTTTAATTTTCCATGTCTGTTGTAATCGCTCCAAAGAAAATCAATGAAAGCATGTCTAATTCTGCCTACTCAAATGTGCTTAATGAATGTGATGAATGTGATGATAATGAAATACCAAGTGAATTGTAGAAATTAATCGAAAAAGAAAAAGAATCTGCATGTAAAATCATTGAAGACACTCGAACAATTAATCTGGGAAATGAAGATAATCCTCAAAATGTTTTTATTGGCTCCACACTTAACGATGAAGAAAGCATGGTATTAATCAATCTATTACATGAATTTAAAGATGTTTTTGCATGGTCTTATAGTGATATGCCAGGTATTGATCCAGAGATAGTCCAACATCATATCCCACTCTTCCCTAATTCAAAACCAATAAAACAAAAATTGAGGCGAATGAGGCCTGAATGGGCACTTAAAGTTAAAGAGGAAGTTGAAAAGCAGTTAAAAGCTGGATTCTTAATGGTCACTGAGTATCCCGAGTGGATTGCCAACATCTTACCGGTTCCTAAAAAGGAAGGTCGCGTTAGGGTGTCCGTTGACTTTCGAGATTTGAACAAAGCAAGCCCTAAAGACGACTTCCCTTTACCACACATCGATGTTCTAGTCGATAACACCGTAGGACATGAACTTTTGCCCTTCATGGATGGGTTCTCAGGTTACAACCAGATCCTCATGGCAACCGAGGACAGGGAAAAGACCACGTTCATCACGCTGTGGGGGACATATTGCTATAGGGTAATGCCGTTTGGGTTAAAGAACGCAGGGGCAACGTATCAGCGAGCTGCCACTACCCTGTTGCACGATATGATTCACAAGGAAGTCAAGGTATATGTGGACGATATGATTGTCAAATCCAAAGAGAGGAAAGGGCATTTAGAGGCATTAAGGAAGTTTTTCAAACGGTTGAGGGAATTCAGAATGAGGCTGAACCCACAGAAGTGCACTTTTGGGGTCACCACCAGAAAGCTGTTAGGATTTCTCATCACTCAGAGAGGAATAGAGGTAAATCCAACCAAAATAAAAGCTATCGTCGAAATGCAGCCGCCTAAGAGTGAAAAAGAGCTGAGGGGTTTCCTGAGTAGAATACAGTTCATCTGTCGTTGCATCTCAAAACTCACCTTGACTTATGACCCATTGTTTAAATTGCTCAGGAAGGGAGAAAAGTTCGAATGGGATACCTTGTGTCAACAAGCCTTCGATAAAATCAAAACCTACCTCCAAAACTTACCTGTCTTGTCACCACCCTCACCCGGGAGGCCTTTATTGCTGGACCTTTCTGTATCCAAGGATTCGATGGGGTGTATGTTAGCCCAAGAAAGGAAAGAGGGGCATGTCGAAAAAGCCATTTATTATTTGAGCAAGAGGATGGCTGGATACGAACTGAAATACTCACCTTTAGAAAAAGCCTGTTGGGCTCTAGTCTGGTGTACCCGTCGTCTCAGGCACTATATGTTGGCCTTTCTCGTTGTCCTAATCTCTCGAATGGACCCACTCAAATACCTATTCGAAAAACCCGTCTTAACTAGTAGAATTTCCCGTTGGACTATGATGCTGGCCGAATTTGATATCAAATATGTCACTTCTAAATCTATTAAAGGAAGAGTCGTTGTCGAATACCTAGCGGACCTCGCCACAGAATCTGGGGAGAAAGGGGAGTTCAAGTTTCCCGACGAAGGGGTAATGGAGTTGAAAGAGGATCTTTGGAAGATGTATTTCGATGGAGCCGCTAACCAACTGGGCTACGAGGTCAGAATCATTCTTGTGGCACCTGATGGAACGCCTACCCCGTTAGCCGTCAAGATTAAATATAACTTGACCAATAACACCGCAGAATACGAGGCTTAAATAGTCGAAATGGAGGCTGCTTTAGCCCTAAAAGTCAAAAAGATAGATGTGTTCGGAGATTCCAATTTGATCATATCCCAAGTACGAGGTGATTGGAGGGTGAAACACAAAAAGTTGAGACCCTACCATGACTATCTGGAGAGCCTAAAAGCACAGTTCAAAAAGATGTCATTCTACTACCTCCCTCGGGAAGAGAACCAGTTGGCCGATTCCCTAGCAACCTTGGCCTCGATGATACAAATCCCTTCGGGAATCACCATGATACCGCTATCCATAGAAATCAAAAATCAACCTTCGTTCGAGATGGTCGCAATCATAGAAGAGGGGGGTGAGTTACCTTGGTACGTGGATATTTGGAATTTCATTAAGGAAGGAGAATACCCCAAGGGAGCTTTAGAGAAGGACAGAAAGGCAATCCGAAGATTCTCCGCCCAATTTGTGATCTATGCGGATAAGTTGTGGAAAAATTCATATACCGGGTTCAATCTGGAGTGTTTATATGGAGGGGAGGCTAAGAGAATGTTGGAAGAGATACACGAAGGAGCCTGTGGACCCCACATGAATGGGCATATGCTGGCAAAGAAGATAATTCGACAGGGGTATTACTGGACCACTTTGGACAAAGACTGCTGTGAGTACATCAGAAGATGCAACAAGTGCCAGATTTATGCAAATCTGATGCATACTCCACCTTCCTAACTCTATAGCATGACCATGCCATGGCCTTTCTCTGTTTGGGGCATTGATATCATCGGTGAGATAGTTCCAAAGGTGTCCAATGGAAACCGATACATAATCGTGGCAATTGATTATTTTACCAAATGGGTAGAGACAGCGTCATATGCTACTTTAAAGGCTAAGGATGTGGTGAGCTTCATAGAAAAGAACATAATCTGCAGATATGGGGTCCCAAATGAGTTCATCTCTTATCATGGCTGTCATTTTCAAGGAGAGGTTATCCCTCTCTTAGAGAAAGTACAAGATCACTCGTCATCAGTCATCCCCGTATAGGCCTCAAACGAACGGGGCAGTGGAGGCATCAAATAAGAATGTCAAGGAAATCTTGGGAAAAATAACGGATACGTATAAAGATCGGCATGAGAAGCTGTCGTTTGCACTATGGGGATACCATACCTCTGTAAGAACTTCTACGGGAGCTACGCCGTACTCATTAGTCTACGAGATGGAAGCCGTTCTCCCAGTTGAAGTGGAAATACCTTCTTTGAGAGTCTTGGCGGAGTGTGAAGTGACTGAGTTGGAATGGATGCGGGGGAGGTATGAGGAGCTAATGTTGCTTGACGAGAAAAGGTTGGCTGCAACAAATCATACTCGGGGGTACCAAAAGAGGATAGCTCGTGCTTTCAATAAAAAGTTCCGCCCAATGAAGCTTGCTGAGGGTGACCTGGTCCATAGAGAACTGAAAGTTCGTGTTTATGACCCCAGAGGAAAATTCAAGCCCAACTGGGTTGGGCCATACATTATTAAGACTCTCCTTTCCGGAGGAGCAGCCTATCTCATGGACCTAGATGGGGTTGAATTTAAACAACTAATTAACCTCGATCGCCTTAAGAAATATTTTGCTTGAAACCCTTTTCTTTCAAAGCCGCCAGGGTTGATGAACTACGCTTGACCTGATTCCCGCTAGGGGATACGTAGGCAACCTACTTGGTTCGGTCGTTAATAAGTCTGCCCGAGTGGCACTTTCCATCAAAGCTTCAAGACCGAACTACCGCGGGCCTGATGCCCATTTGGGGATAAGTAGGCGGGCTCTCAAAAGCCTTCGGCCCATGAAAACCTAAAAAAAGAAAAACCCTGTGCTAAACTAGGGGCAAACTTGCGTTTGCCCGGAACCACTTCGAAGCTCCAAAACCAGGGGCAAACTTCGTTTGCTACCCGAAGAACCTAGATATTTACCTTAAACCCATCTCTGGATCTCCTGACTATCAAAATGAGTACTATAAAGAAACAAATGTGAATTCATGGTGTAGAAGGAGTAAAGCTTTAAGTAAGACACAGAGCAAAGTAAAGAGCCAAGAAAAGACATTAAAAGGAGAATTTTTCATAAAAGATTAATCGGAGGAGTGAAACACTTTGATTAAACATGTTACAACTTTTCCTAAAGATAAAAGCACTTTTTGAAGAAAGAAAGAAATAAAATCACATTCAAAAGCGTAAAAGGATAGGCAGGACTTGTTTGAAATCTTTTTGTAAAGAAGAACTTTGTCCTGTTTGTTTTATTTTCATCAATGCATATCTATGAAGCCTGTCTCTGGATCAGAGTTTGAATCTGAAAAAGGTACTCAGCGGTAGGCACGATCGAAGCTAGGATTCTCCGGAAGGGAGATGAAACTCTGTCATGCCAAGCCTCAATGAAAGCCTTCACAATAGAAGGGCACAAAGCAGACCCCCTCGCGAAATTAGCAGTAACGGTCTCGGTAATATCCTGCAAGAGTCCAAACTGACAGACCACCCGACCAGGAATGTAGAAAGTAGTAGCAAGCAAGCCAGGCAACCAGATGCCGGACCGCTCAGAAAGTCGTATGGCGATAGAGCGATAAACCCACTGCAGACAGACCCAGCAAATATCACTAGCAGAAAGGCCGCGGAACCAGCCAAACCAAGCATCGACAGAGTGGAATAGGCAATGAACCTCCACACGGTCATAGGGAAGTGGCCCACGAAGGTGCGAGGGGTGTATGAAGAGATCAAGGCATTCCATGAGCCAAACCTGCAAGACGAAAGGTGCTCCCACGGATAACATAGCCTCAGCAGTATGGGCGTGGCCCAAGCCAATCAGAGTTTTGCCAAGAATCAGCATAACAGCGCTATTAATCTCCCGCAAACCATAGGCAATGGGTATGAGAATGTTGGAAGATGACCGAAAGAGGAAGTACAAATGCATAGCAATGAACAGGGCACTACAACGAATGATCTGATACTCACCATCATAAGGGTCCCCTATGGGGGCATAAACGGAAGAAAGGCGCTCGAAGTCAATCTGCCTATCGTGAACAAAAGAACCCACTGCATTCCGAGATATATGGAGGAGAGTGGCTAAGTCCCGGGCGTACCCTACCTGAACCAAAGGAACTGCCAACTCGGCGAAAGAATCAGTGTGCAGAATGGCACTGAATTCCTCAAACAAAGGACAAGTCTCCTGAGAGCCAAAACGAAAGACATTGAGAGAGGGATCCCAAAACTGAATGGCAGCTTGAAGTAGGCCCTCATTCAAATTCATCCGTCGAAAAGAGAAGAGATCATTTAGTCTGAAACACTCGAAGTTGAGCCTGTCAATGCCAGAGAGGATATCCATCCATGGGAAGAGGATTTGGGAGCTAATGGGGGCCATTTGAGAGGAAGTGAAGAGGAGAGAAGAATGTTTTGCAGAGTTTTGGGGAGAAAGGGGTATAAATAGGAAAATAAAGATGTCCACCCACCCACGGCACGTGATAAAGCATAACGGCACACGAAGAAGTGCTGCGCGGCAGTCCGTGAATGCCGTTGCGGCATTCACTGACTGCCGTTGCGGCACTCGTTGAGTGCCGCTGAGACCTAACCGAGTGCTGTTTTGAGTCTCATTTTGGCCAGGGTTTGTTTGTAATATTCTCAGCCCACCTACAAACAGAAAATAGAATAAACGTGCGCATCATGCAGCACGTGCAGCAAGACCAAGCTATGGTCACATTCATTCATCGATTCATTCATATAAAGTGCTAATAAAAATAAACAACATTCACAGAAGGTGATGATAAAAGGGAGACCAAGCCTTGGTCACCATCAAAAAGTGAAGAAAAGAAAAAAAGCAAGCAATAAGCAACAAAGCAATAAAGTACGGGGCCAAACTATGGCCGCATGCAGGAAATAAAGTAATGCAGATGCCTATCCTAGCTCGGCTATCCAAAAGTCATCGTCAAAGATAAAAGCAAAAATAAAAATATATGTATACAGTTATCCAAGGTATGTGTGTCCTCCCCAAAACACTCAAAAGTAAAAAAGAGAGAAAGATCAGCCCCGGCCCCAGCCCCGAGTCTGGCGAGTCACATGTCTGAGAGGCTCCTCCTCTGACTCTGTGCCACTCCCGCCACAACCGCCTCCTCTTCTGCCTCCACCTCTGCCACTACTAGTGCCCTCACCACTGCTTCCACCACGTCCAGCACCGCTACCTCCAGGGGCATCGCTGAGAGGAATGCCAAACTGCTGAAGCCACTACTAGAGCTCTCCCACCTGTCGGGACAGAGCCCCAACCTGCTCCTCTTGAACGGAGGGAAAAAAATCAAATTCCAGGTTGTAATAAAATTAATTGGAAAGCTAAAAGCAAAATAACAAATAAAAGGAGCGTTTGTTTTTATCAGAGCCCTCGTATGAACCTCAGCAGCTGCCTGCGCCCCGTTAGCCTGAGTCAAAGGAAGAAGGGTTAGAATGTCAGAATAAAAATACAGTTTTTAAATAAAAAAGTGAGATTTAGAGATTACCCTCCACTCTCTGCCATAAATCCACTCTCTCACGCTGTGAGGGTAGAGCAAGTCCTCCTCCGCATAGTCCCGCGGGACATGATCATACTGGAGCGGAATGGTAGGAGCACTTGCCTGATACTTAGGGACCATAGTCGTGGTCTGCTCGCCATAGGAGACCGTCCTGAGGCTCCAATCCCAGGGAGGTAAAGGTGGAGCCTGAGCTGCAGCGGGAACGGGCTATAAAGAAAAAGTAAATCCAATAATGGGGTATACGTGCATGATTAAGAACTAAAAGAAAAATTAAAAAGTTAGAAGGAACTTACCCGAGTCACTTCCATCAGAGGGAAGTTCAGCATCAGCTTGGCAGCCTGGAAAGTTGCGTATTCCTTTGGACACTTCACAAAATCCTGGAGAGAAAAGCCGACTAGGGCAACTATGAGCGCTGTACCCTGGAGGGTCTCCGTAGCCCTCATGGACTCAGGCGGGGGACGTGGCACAAAGAAAGACTCAGTCGCCAGTGACTGCCTGGTCACCCTCTCTCCCAGATACCACGCCCAAGCCTCTAGGCCATCAAACAAGATCCTCTGTGGGTCGTACCCAGTCGATCCATGCATCTCTTGGGAGACCTCGGGAAGCACGTAGAGCCAGGGCTGCCATCGGACGTGCGACTCTGGTACATTTGTCTGGAAGTTCATGAAAGAGATGAAATCGTGAGCCCCAGTCTTCTGTCTGACCCGATCCTTCGCCCACTGCAACCCCTGCGGCATGATGAGAGCGTCCGCTGGTCGCATCTCAGGCGACATCATATGCAAGTACTCATGGGACCAAATCTGCAAGAAAGGAAGAAGAGCATAAGTTTTGAGAATCGTGAATAAAGAAATTTGAAATAAGAATACAAAATTTAATTCAGGGTTGGATATTAATAAAAGAAAAGAAAGAAATCGTAGGGTTCAAGATTCGTCGTAAATAAGAAAACTAGGAAGGAAAAAAATCCAAAGTTTAAAAGAAATATACCTCCCACACTCTCCAATAGCTGCAGGTAGAGGCTGGACGATCCCGGGATATCTCTCCCATGTGCTGGTACAGGATGGCTAATCCTGCACCAGCCAAGTCATACTGGTATATCTGCCCCATGTGCTCTAAGGACCCCAGCAGCGTCACGGAGATCCAGTCTCCCTTGGTGCTCAGCACAGAGCACCCCAGCATGTACATCAAAAAACCCCGAGCCATATGCTCATAAGTGAAGCCCTGCTGACCTCTGAAAGTATCCATGAACCACTTGGCTGTGACCAAGGGCTTCTCTGGGATGACTCCTAGTAGTGGCTCGACCCGATCCCACTCCTTCACCGCATCCGGGTAACAAAGGCACTCCCCCCCGGAAGGGATCCCGGTGATCATGGAAAAATCCAGCGGCGTCATCGTCATCTCGCCGAATGGGAAATGAAATGTACTGGTGGTGTCCCACCACCACTCTGCCAATACGTGAATCTGCCTCAAGTCGTTGGAGCTCTTCGTCAAAAGTTTGACGAAGTCCCCAAAACCGGCAGCTCTGACGAATCCCTGCACAGTCTCGCTCAACTCCTCGTACCACTAAACGCCATGGGCTAGACTGTCGTGCCCTTTTAGAACATCCTTCGGGAGCTGCAAAAAAAATTTTTTTTTGAAAGATTCAGGATCAGTAAATGAATAAAGAAATAAAAAAGTAGTAAAAATATATATGTGATAATAAAGAAAAGAGAGGCAAGCAATAGATGGCAAAAATGAATAATAAAAAAAAGAGGGAGAAGGGGAGAATCTGGAAAACTCATGAGAATTTCACAAGTATGGCACTCATATAAAGTTTGGCAGTCGTTTACAGAATAATAAAAAGGGAAATAAATAATGAAAGCATTAAAAATACTAGAAAGATTTCAAAAAAGGAAAAGAATGTTCAGGTTCTAAAAAAAAATATAATAAAAATAGCTTGTGAAGGTTTAAAAGAAATTTAGGTTAAAAAATATCCAAGTTAGAAATAAAACAAATGAAACGATATCAATGGCGCTCGGAAAAATAATAGTCATTATTCGTTGGGGGGATGTGCAAGATCTTGATTGGCGTACATCGCATCCAAAGATCTTTTGGGAAAGATGAAAACAAGATAATAAAATCAAATATGCCCAGATACAGGTAAAACGCCCAGGAATTTGCAAGCGTAGCATACTCATTCATATAAAGATTAGCATGAGAAGAATTCATTTGTCACGTGCCCATTCGTGAAATTCATAAGAAGAAAGATGAATAATAGTAAAATTTTGAGCGCTCGAGAGCGCTACAAGCATAACATTTCCATGAGGCGTTCGGAGTTGTATTAATTGCACATTGCATTTATAAAGTTCTACGGCATGAGAATTATAAGAGAAACAAAGAGAGGGGCACGTTTACCTCATGCTTGAATGCACGGGCGGACAAATGCTCGCCTGGATCCCGAAGCAAGAATGTAGCATTAGGATGAGGAGTGGCCCGCCGCTCGCCATGATCTGTCAAAGAAAAAGGAGAAAGATTCGCGTGTTAGATTCATAAAAAATTCAAAAAAAACAAGGAAAAAATGATAATGATTCGAGTTTTGATCGAGTAGAACTAACCTGATAGCCCTGGTATATCAATACAAGCAAGAATAAAGAAAACGGAAAAATTTCTCCAGAGGAATCCGCGAGAGAAGAGATGAGAGAATGAAATGAAAATGAAATTATAACACCCGTATTTGAGTTATTACTTTTGCATTACATTGTCATGCATGATAATGTGATGTGGCGTGTCTTATGACACATGTTTGGGTGAGTTTTGACTCACGAGTTGATTTGGGTGTCTGTATCAGAGGACCCTTTGAAACTGTGGTGATTGAGGATTTATTGTTGCGACGTCTCTCCAAGTATGAGACGGTCACTGTGGAATACTTTAAATGTTTATCTGAAAATAAATGTTTACCTGTGTATTTCAATATCTGTATTATTTTCTGTTTTAGAATTTATATCTGTCGTTAGTTTTAGTATCCTGGTGAGAACGAATTAACACACTATGAATTTGGTAAGCTAATTAGCAACTTCGGAAACGTCATGTAGAAATTTGCGTTTTAGCAACCAAACGAAACTTAGTCGAAAACCCTTATAATTTTAAGGTTTCACTTGTAAAGCTATGAATAAGCTATATAGAAAGTTTCAGAGACTGATTAGGAGTTTTGGAAACTCGTGGGGAGGTAAACATAATTCCCGAGAGTTTTGCCTATATATAGAAAGTGATGATTTTCATAAATTTCACAAGTCTTAACCTAAATTCCAAAAAGGGGGCCATAAGGAAATTTTGGAGCTTAGAGCTTTGCGACCCCAAACAACGACCTTCCGTCAGTCTGTTTTCTCCCATATTTCATATTCGAGCTACTCGAGGTAAGATCTTCGTTTTGATATATGTTAGGGCTTGTTTGGCCAAGTTTTCTGAAAAGTTATTTTCTAGAAGTTTTCATAAAAGTTGATAAATAGAATTTTGATCCATAGGAATTGTACTAGACAGATTTCTATACGTTCTTTGTACACGGGTTTTCTTTGGATCAAAGTTTAAGAGCGTCAATCGGAGGTGAGTGATCCAGCAATGCTTTGGAATGATTTCTTGACGTGTATTCATGTTATGTTTGAATAGCATGTATTAAGTCATAGATAGATACTGTGTAGTTTATGTTGGGCATTTGTATTGATAAGTAGGCCCAATAGCACGATGAAATGTTTAATTTTCGCGAACATGGTGATATGTATTGAGCATGTTAAGTTGCTTATGTGGGTCAGAAGGAGCACGTGGTCACCATGCCATTTTTGTGGAGCCGATATAGGCATTAAGGTCGCATGATTGAAGAGAAGAATCGTGGGTCTTACCCTTTCACGTGGACTTATTGGCGAGGAGTCACAGATTGGGAGTATGGACGGGCACGTGAGTGTCCTGCGACTAGTATGAAATGTAGAGATGTGAATGCGGACATGTTTATCATTCATGTTCATATGTTGTTTTATTCACTAAGCGTTAGCTTAAACAAATAGAATATCAGTGGTTATTCAAATAACCATTTCAGGTGTTAATGCTGGCGAGGAATCGGAGAAGTGAGCACGTGGGTTTAGAGTTCGCTTAGAAGGCAACCTGAATGTTGATCTTGTAGTTTTGGAACAATAGGAATGTTGTAATAAAGATTTGAATGTTTTAACTTATGTTTAACTTAGTATGTTAGAATGGACCTAAAGCATGGTAAAATTAGTAACATGTTGTAATTATACTTTGGTAATGTTTTAATACAGCTAAGATTACTTTGATGTGAGGTTAGAGTGTGTGGTTAACACTTGGTTGTTTTAAAAAGCTTTTGAAACTTATTTTTCTGTAGATTGGGCTGCTGCCAGGGGAGCAGTCGACTAGTCCAGTGTTCAGTCGACTGGACCCTTGTGCCTGCTAGCTACTGCTTTTTAATATGGCAAAAGCAGTCGACTGGGCCCTGCCTCAGTCGACTGGAACTCTTAAGGTTTATGTGATTTTTTGGTTCTGCTTGCTTCAATCGACTGAAGGAAGTTCAGTCGACTGAAAATTTGAGGCCCCAGTCGACTGGACTCCATCCTCAGTCGACTGGAAGGGCTGTAAAATTTTTTTTTGAAAACTCTCTGCTCTCTTCAGTCGACCGAGGTCCCGACCCAGTTGACTAGACCCCTAGTTTTAAAATGTGTTTTGTTTTTCCGTTGCGTGTGTTCTTTAAACTAAATTTTGGGAACGTTAATGAATTGGTTTAGCCTCGGTGGCGTGCCACGGCTCCGATTTCGCTATTGTGGGGCCGGGCTATAACATTTAGTGGTATAAGAGCCTTAAGTTTAGAGCCTTGGGAACGAGTGAGGTTAGACGCTGAGCGACGTTGAGTGAAGTGTGACATCATGGTGATAATTGTTATCATTGTAGAAATATTTCATGTTAGCATCTATTGAAAATTGTGATAAACTGTGCACATATATCGATATTGTGGCATGGCATGCATAGTCATTATGCATTGAACTCAATAGAGTAAATACTTGAAACGTTATGGCCGATCAGCCAAGGGAGTTGTCACCGCATTCAATAATGGATCAGATAGCAAACATGCTGGGAAATTTTATCCAAGCTGTGAGTGAAAGGGAATAGAGGAATGTTCAACCCCCACCAATTGAAGTTTGGTACATAAATGCACCGCCAGTACCACGACCTCAACATACGATTGTGGAGCAATTTCATAAATAAAAGCCGACGTTGTATCATGGACAAGTTGACATAGACTTGGCCGATCATTGGATGATGGACATGGAAAGGCATTTCCGTACTGTGATATGTACCGACGAGGAGAAAATTTGTACGCATCCGATACGTTGATGGATGAAGCATTAGATTGGTGGAACAACGTACTTGAACAAGGGAAGTCGACCACGTGGGAAGCATTTAAAGAAGAATTCAACAAACGTTTCTTTCTGCAATCTGCTTATACTCAGAAACGCCAAGAGTTTGCGAGTTTGGTTCAGGGAGATATGACCGTGGGTGAGTATGTTTCTCGTTACAATGCATTGTTGCGTTTTGGGAAAACTACAGTTCTAACTGATAGGGATAAAGCTCGTAAGTTTGAGGAAGGGCTTAGGGAGAATATCCGCAGCCGTGTGGATATGTTGCAACACCCGACCATTTCTTTAGTCGAGAAAGCTGCCCGAATCGCTGAGAAGAGTGTCGATCGATATCGACAAGGGCAACAAGGAAAGAGAATAAATGACAATAGGGGCAAGAGTCAAGGGAATGCCAAGAAACCATTCACACAGAGTTCAAGATCATATATGAGTAGCCAAGAGGGAGTACGTTCATGGGGGACTCGAGACCGTTGTGTCCATCATGTAACCTGCGACACAGAGGAACTTGCTATCAATTGAGCACCTGTTACTTTTGCAAGCAGTTAGGACACATATCCCGTAATTGTCCTTTGAATGCAAACTCGATCACACCAAATACCTTTTCAAATAAGAAGAGCTACAACCCAAAAATGAGAGGGAAATGTTTTGACTGTGGACAACCGGGACACATAGCAAAGAACTGTTCGAGTAAGAAACAACCGGGAATGAGTACCGGGGCATCGAGTGTGCCAAGCAGATCAAGGGTAGAACCTCGAGTGGATAAAGGGAAATACGGATGATACTGTCGTATCAGGTATTCTTCCTATTTGTTCGTATCCTGCACGTATACTTATGGATTCTAGTTCAACGCATTCATTCGTATCACGTGATTTTGTTAAGCATTTAACTATTAAGTCAGAACCGCTAGGATATGACTTGTGTGTATCATTGCCTAGTAGTGAACCACTAGTTACTTCTTCGATATTCAAGTCATGTGAGATCAAGATAGGTGATAAATTCTTGAACGTTGATTTGATTCCGTTGACGGTGAACTACTTTGATGTTATCTTGGGTATGGATTGGTTGTCGGTTAATCAAGCTATAATCGATTATGAACAGAAACGGGTTAGTTTCTATCCGTCAGGGCGAGAAGAGTTTACTTTTCAGGGTAAGGGAGTGATCATAGCACCGTACTTGATATCGGCGATTCAAGCAATTAAGATGTTGAAGAAGGGTTGTTCGGGTTTCTTATGTTCAATTGTCGACACGCGAGTTCTTGAACCACTAATAGAAGACATTTCAGTAGTTCGAGAATTTTCAGATGTTTTTCCCGATGAATTACCCGATGTATTGATTGAAAGAGAACTTGAGTTCACAATAGAAGTAGTACTAGGGTCATAATCGATATCTAAAGCGCTGTACCGAATGGCACCGATAGAGTTGAAGGAATTGAAGGTTCAGTTACAAGAACTACTTGAGAAGGGTTTTATCCGACTGAGTGTTTTTCCGTGGGGAGCTCCAGTCTTGTTTGTGAAGAAGAAAGATGGAACAATATGTATTTGCATCGACTACCGAGAGTTGAATAAGTTGACCGTCAAGAACAAGTATCCGTTGTCGCGAATAGATGACTTGTTTGATCAGTTACAAGGGGCTCAGGTATTTTCGAAGATCGACTTGAGATCCGGTTACCATCAGTTGAAAGTCAAAGAGGAAGATGTTGAGAAGACAGCTTTCAGGACTCGATATGGTCACTTTAAATTTTTGGTTATGCCATTTGGAGTGACTAATGCACCAGCTGCTTTCATGGACTTGATGAACCAGGTTTTCAAGGATTATTTAGATGAGTTCGTTATCGTGGTCATAGATGACATCCTAATCCACTCCAAAAGCGTTGAAGATCACGAGCATCATTTGCGATTAGCTTTACAACGATTGCGTGAAAATAGATTATACGGCAAATTAAAGAAGTGTGAATTTTGGTTGACCGAGATACCTTTCCTTGGACATATAGTGTCGGCAAAGGGAATTTCTATAGACCCTCTGAAGATAGAAGCAGTTACCAACTGGGTGAGACCAACGAATGTGGCAGACATCCAAAGTTTCCTAGGATTAGCTGGGTATTATCGGAGATTTGTAAAAGACTTTTGGCGTATAGCAATGCTGATGACACAGTTAATGAGGAAAGATATTGCTTTTGTTTGGAGTCCAGAATGTGAAGAAAGTTTTCAAGAGTTGAAGAGCCGACTAGTGAAAGCACCAATTTTAGCCGTTCCGTCAGGGACTGAAGGGTTTATTATCTACAGTGATGCTTCATATAGAGGTTTAGGTTGCGTTCTTATGCAAAGTGATAAGTTTATTGCATATGCGTCAAGACAACTTAAACCGCACGAGAAGAATTATCCAACACATGATCTAGAATTGGCCGCCGTGATTTTTGCATTGAAGATTTGGCGTCATTACCTATACAGGGAGAAATGTGATATCTATACGGATCACAAGAGTTTGAAGTACCTGTTTACACAACGAGATTTGAACATGAGGCAAAGGAGATGGTTAAAGTTGATGAAGGACTATGACTTGTCAATTCAGTATCATCCGGGCAAGTCGAATGTCTTCGCCGATGCTCTTAGTCGCAAAGTACCAACCAACACCGCATCAGATTTGACTTCTCAGAAAGAACTGATACGAGATATGGAGAATTTGGAGCTTGAGGTGATTCCGAGGATTGAAGGTGGATTGATGTCGACGGTTGTGGCACAACCACTATTGATTCACGATATCATGGAGAAATAACTTCAAGATGTGGCTTTGAAGAAGATTTGTGATGAGGTTCTGATGGGCAAGCAACCGGGATTTACTTTTGCGAACAGTGTTCTGAGATTGAGGGGTAGAATTTGTGTACCTGCTAAGGAGTTGAAATCGAACATTCTAGAGGAACCACACAATACGAAGTACACCGTTCATCCGGGAAGCACCAAGATGTATAGAGATTTAAGACATGTTTATTGGTGGCCAGGAATGAAGAGAGAAATAACACGCTATGTTTCACGTTATACGAGTTGTCAACAAGTGAAAGCCGAACGCCAAGTACCTTCGGGATTGTTACAACCGTTACCAATAGCTGAATGGAAATGGGAACACGTTATAATGGATTTTGTAAGTGGATTTCCAAGATCTAAGAGATCAAATACTATTATTTGGGTGATTGTTGACCGTTTGACGAAGTCGTCGCACTTCCTACCACTTCGAACGACAAAGCCGATGGCGTTAGCTAAGTTGTACATCCGTGAGATTGTGAGACTACATGGTATACCAGTTTCTATTGTGTCAGATAGAGATAGTAGTTTTACATTGAAGTTTTGGAGGGCCTCGCAAGAAGCAATGGGTACCAAATTACATTTCAGTACCGCTTTTCATCCTCAGACCAATGGTCAATCGGAAAGAGTGATCCAGATTTTGGAGGGCATGCTTCGTTTATGTGTACTTGATTTTCAGGGTGATTGGGAAGATCACCTGCCGTTAATTGAGTTTGCATATAACAACAGTTCTCAGTCAAGTATTGGGATGGCTCCTTATGAAGCTTTGTATGATCGTGTATGTCATTCACCAATTAGTTGGACAGAGGTGGGAGAAAGACTGATGTAAGGGCCGAAAATTGTTCAAGAAACGACGGATAAGATAAAGGTAATTAGACAACGGTTACTGACAGCCCAGAGTAGGTATAAGAGTTATGCCGACAAGCGCAGATGGCCATTGGAATTCGATGTAGGAGACTTGGTGTATTTGAAGGTGTCACCTTCAAAGGGAATAACCAGATTTGGTAGATACGGGAAACTCAACCCGAGGTATGTAGGACCTTTTGAGATTATTGGGAGAGTTGGACCCGTAGCTTATCGTTTGAAATTACCGAGTGAGTATGCTCAAGTGCATAACGTGTTTCACGTGTCATTGTTACGTAAACACTTAGTGGAGGATAGAGATCAAGTTATGACTCTGATATCGAATGAGATTCAGAGTGATTTGAAATATGTTGTGTATCCGATAGTGATCTTGGATCGGAAGGATCAAGTCTTACAGAACAAAGTAATATCGAAAGTGAAGGTGTTATGGCGTAGCCAAACTATGGAAGAGATGACGTGGGAATTAGAAGATGAGATGCGTACTCAGTATCCGTACCTTTTTAACTTTTAAGACATGAGGTACAAGTTTGGGGACAAACTTCTTTTAAGGGGGAGAGTATTATAACATCCGTATTTGTGTTATTGCTTTGTATTACATTATCATGAATGATAATGTGATGTGGCGTGTCTTATGACACATGTTTGGGTGAGTTTTGACTCACGAGCTGATTTGGGTATCTGTATCAGAGAACCCTTTGAAACTATGGTGATTGAGGATTTGTTGTTGCGACGTCTCTCCGAGTATGAGACGGTCACTGTGGAATAATTTAAATGTTTATCTGAAAATAAATGTTTACCTGTGTATTTCAATATCTGTATTATTTTCTGTTTAGAATTTATATCTGTCGTTAGTTTTAGTATCCTGGTGAGAACGAATTAACACGCCATTAATTTGGTAGGCTAATTAGCAACTTCGGAAATGTCATGTAGAAATTTGCGTTTTAGAAACCAAACAAAACTTAGTCGTAAACTTTTATAATTTTGAGGTTTCACTTGTAAAGCTATGAATAAGCTGTATAGAAAGTTTCAGAGACTGATCAGGAGTTTTGGAAACTCGTGGGGAGGTAAACGTAATTCCCGAGAGTTTTGCCTATATGTAGAAAGTGATGACTTTCGTAAATTTCACAAGTCTTAACCTAAATTCCAAAAAGGGGACCATAGGGAGATTTTGGAGCTTAGAGCTTTGCGACGCCAAACGACGACCTTCCGTTAGTCTGTTTTCTCCCATATTTCATATTCGAGCTCCTCGAGGTAAGAGCTTCGTTTTGATATATGTTAGGACTTGTTTGGCCAAGTTTTTTGAAAAGTTGTTTTCTAGAAGTTTCCATAAAAGTTGATAAATGGAATTTTGATCCATAGGAATTGTACTAGACGGACTTCTACACGTTCTTTGTACACGGATTTTCTTTGGATCGAAGTTTAAAAGTGTAAATCGGAGGTGAGTGATCCAACTATGTTTTGGAAAGATTTCTTGACATGTATTCATGTTATGTTTGAATAGCATGTATTAATTCATAGATATATACTGTGTAGTTCATGTTGGGCATTTATATTGATAAGTAGGCCCAATAGCACGATGAAATGTTTGATTTCCGTGAACATGGTGATATGTATTGAGCATGTTGCTTATGTGGGTCAGAAGGAGCATGTGGTCACCGTGCCATTTTTGTGGAGCCGATATAGACATTAAGGTCGCACGATTGAAGAGAAGAATCATGGGTCTTACCCTTTCGCGTGGACTTATTGGCGAGGAGTCGCGAATTGGGAGTATGGACGGGCATGTGAGTCTCCCGTGACTAGTATGAAATGTAGAGATGTGAATGCGGACATGTTTATCATTCATGTGCATATGTTGTTTTATTCACTAAGCGTTAGCTTAAACAAATCGAATATCTGTGGTTATTCAAATAACCATTTCAGGTGTTAATGCTGGCGAGGAATCGGAGAAGTGAGCACGTTAGAGTTCGCTTAGAAGGCAACCTGAATGTTGATCTTGTAGTTTTAGAACAATAGGAATGTTGTAATAAAGATTTGAATGTTTTAACCTTTGTTTAACTTAGTATGTTAGAATAGACCTAAAGCATGGTAATAGTTAGTAACATGTTGTAATTATACTTTGGTAATGTTTTAATACAGCTAGGATTACTTTAATGTGAGGTTGGAGTGTGTGGTTAACACTTGGTTGTTTTAAAAAGCTTTTGAAACTTGTTTTTCTGCAGATTAGGCTGCCACCAGGGGAGCAGTCGACTGGTCCAGTGTTCAGTCGACTGGACCCTTGTGCCTGCTAGCTACTACTGGGCTCTGCCTCAGTCGACTGGACCTCTGAAGGTTTATGTGATTTTTTGGTTCTACTTGCTTCAGTCGACTGAAGGAAGTTTGGTCGATTGCAAATTTGAGGCCCCAGTCGACTGGACTCCAGCCTCAGTCGACTGGAAGGGATGTAAACAATTTTTTTGAAAACTCTCTGCTCTCTTCAGTCGACTGAGGTCCCGACCCAGTCGACTGGACCCCTAGTTTTAAAATGTGTTTTGTTTTTCCGCTGCGTGTTTTCTTCAATCTAAATTTCGGGAACGTTAATGAATTGGTTTAGCCTCGGTGGCGTGCCACGGCTCCGGTTCTGCTATTGTGGGACCGGGCTGTGACAGAAATAAGACTCTCGGTATAAGCCATTGCCGCTCAAACGCGGCACTCGATTTTCGTGTTCGACAGTCAGAGAAATGTCGTGCGGCACTCGCTGAATGCCGTAGCGGCATTCCGTGAGTGCCGCACGGCAGTCACGGACTGTCGCAAATTCTAGCATATGCCGCGATTAAGGCAGTTACTAGACCCTTCATTTTTCCCCCAAAATTCAAATTGAGTCCCAAAAATTGAATTTGAACCCCCAAAATTTGCCCTCATTGTGCTTTTGACCCCTGGGGAAGGTTTTAAGGACCAACTTGCCTCCAAATTTTGAAAATTGAAATAAATTTGAGCCCGTGGGCTCCAAAATTTCAAAAATTGAATTAAAAATGAGTCTGCTGACTCCGAAATTTTGAAATAAATTGAATTTGAGTCTGTGGACTCCAAATCTTGAAAATTAAATTAAAATTTGAGCCGTTGGCCCAAAATTTTGAAAGTTTGGGATAAAAATTGAGATTGGGGGCTCCAAAATTTTGTAAAAATTGAATTAAAAATGAGTCTGCTAACTCAGAGATTTTGAATTAAAATTTGCGTCTGTGAACTCCAAATTCACTTGAATACGTTAACCCTCGTTCTGAGAAATATAACAGAATTATATTCTCGATCCTCGCAACAGATTTGGGTCGATCCTTTAGTGGGGAGTGTAACGGATTTGCATTCTCGGTTTTTCGCAACAGATTTGCGTTAACTCTTCTTCTGAGAATATAACTGATTTATATTCTCGATCCTCGTAACAGATTTACGTCGATCCTTTGGTGGGGAGTGTAACGGATTTGCATTCTCAGCTTTTTGTGACAGATTTGCGTTAACCCTCGTTCTGAGAATATAACAGATTTATTTTCTCGATTCTCGTAAAAATTTACGTCGATCCTTTGGTGGGGAGTGTAACGGATTTGCATTCTTGGTTGTTCGCGACAGATTTGCGTTAACCCTCGTTCTGAGAATATAACAGATTTATATTCTCTATCCTCGTAACATATTTACGACGATCCTTTGGTTGAGAGTGTAACGGATTTGCATTCTCGGTTTTTGCAAAAGATTTGCGTTAACCCTCGTTCTGAGAATACAACAGATTTATATTCTCGATCCTCGTAACAGATTTACGTCGATCCTTTGGTGGGGAGTGTAACGGATTTGCATTCTCGATTTTTCGCGACAGATTTGCGTTAACCCTTGTTCTGAGAATATAACTGATTTACATTCTCGATCCTCGTAACAGATTTACGTCAATTCTTTGGTGGGGAGTGTAACGGATTTGCATTCTCAGCTTTTTGCGATAGATTTGCGTTAACCCTCATTATGAGAATATAACAGATTCATATTCTCGATTCTCGTAATAGATTTACGTCGATCCTTTGGTGGGGAGTGTAACGGATTTGCATTCTTTGTTTTTCGCGACAGATTTGCGTTAACCCTCGTTCTGAGAATACAGATTTATATTCTCTATTCTCGTAACATATTTATGACGATCCTTTGGTTGAGAGTGTAACGGATTTGCATTCTCAGTTTTTTGCAAAAGATTTGCGTTAACTCTCGTTCTGAGAATATAGCAGATTTATTTTCTCGATCCTCGTAACAGATTTACGTCGATCCTTTGGTGGGGAGTGTAACGGATTTGCATTCTCAGTTTTTCGCAATAGATTTGCATTAACCCTCGTTCTGAGAATATAACAGATTTATATTCTTGATCCTCGTAATAGATTTACGTCGATCCTCTGGTTGAGAGTGTAACGGATTTGCATTCTCGGTTTTTCGTGACAGATTTGCGTTAACCCTCGTTCTGAGAACATTACAGATTTATATTCTCGATCCTCGTAGCCGATTTACGTTGATCCTTTGGTTGAGAGTGTAACGGATTTTCATTTTTGGTTTTTTGCAACAGATTTGCATTAACCCTCGATTTTCAAAATTAGGAGTACACTCTCTCGACCCGTGCAACGAATCTTTGCATCAGTTGACATTTGGTAATCTTCTCTGTCTAACGCATCATGAATCGTGCGTCACATATAAAGAAGACGTGATATAGAGTAAGCATGACGATTCCTTGGTCGAGTTTATTCGAAGAATACCATGGCATGAGCATGTGCATCGTGACAAGATAGATGCATCCATCCGTATGACTACTTGCACTTGTATGTGTTTGATCCTTGCTCGAACTATGTTTTGGTCTGATTCCTGATGGGATACATAGGCAGCTCATCATAGAGCACGACCAATCGGAACATTGTTGCACGCCTGTTTTGCAATGCATTTTGTTTTTACTTGAATCCGACAGTTTGTTAAAAGGCATGTCTTCACACAAACTTCGATGATCACTTGCAATTCGCATTGCTTCGCAAGTTCCGTCGAAGAGGGGCAAACTGTAGACACCCCGATTTTGACCAAACGTCTAATTAAGGAGAGTGTTACCTCCATATCCGATGATCACTACGTCCGAACTTATTTAGGACTTCCAAGGATAAATCAAGCTCTTCAAAGGACTATCCAACTTTAAACAAAAAGCAAAAGAAAGGAAAAAGAAAAAGAGGCAGAACGACACTTGAGCCTTTTTGCGGCACTCACGGGCTACCGTTGCGGCAGTCTTTTGACAGCCGGACGGCATTCTGTGAATGCCACGAATTTCATTAAGTGCCGCGAAAAAAATGAATTTTTACTTAAAAACGGAAGTCCCTGGAGTTGTCTGCAGCATTCAATGAATGTTGTTCCGGCAGTCAGTGAAAGTCGCGCAGGCATTCACTGAATGCCGTAGCGGCATTTACTGAGTGCCGCTTCCATCTCTGTTGAGTGCCGCGTTTTTGTAGTAGCCAGCTGTTATACAACACGTTTTATACTATCAAAAGGACGCCTGAATTAGGGTTTTTGCCCCTAAAATGACTGAAATACCCCTTTTTAACTTGCCTATAAATAGAGGATGAATATCCTCTTGCATGTGGTTGGGAATCTAGCTTAATCCTAGAGTATACACTCCCACTTAGTTTTAAAAAAGCTTTCTTAAATATAATTATAAGTAGGTTTTGAGAAGGTTTAAGGGGGTATTTAAGTAGAATTAGAGTGGAAAAGCTTGATTAGTCTTTGGAAGTGCTCCAAAATCACCAAGTTGAGGATACTTTGGAGGTAAAACTCTAGAACAATTAGTCTTTGTTTAATTTTAATTATAGCATGCATAGAGTTCTTTAATTTCCTTTTTTTTTATTTGTCGTGTTCATCCTTTGGGTTCATAAGGCTCTCAATGCCTTACTTGAATCTCTTGGTTTGAAATCCCTTAATTTCTTTGTAGTCATATGATTCATGAGGGGATTAAGGTTGGTACTAGAATATTTAGCTAGCGGACCCAAACCTATCTTCATGGTTTGAGGTTTGTTATGACTAAGTTTCATGAAGTTCTTCCATACTTCTTTGAAATTCACAAGTATGAATATCTTTAGTCTCCAATAACCATCAAATGGTAGGAGAGTTAGCTTTAGACAAGTTCAACTTCATGACTTATTTGTCTAAGTTGATAAGAATAAGATGAACTAACCAAATGTGTAGTAAGTTCATAATCTATTTTTGATCATAGATTTATAGTTAAACATCGGACCGTTGGAACTGAATGAAACCAATGGGAAAGTGTCTATAACTTAAAGTTCTACTGTAATACCCGTAAATTTCCTGATCTTAATACAATGGGTCCCTGTATTTTGGTTCATATTAATTCCAGTATTTTAAATTTAAATCCTGGAAACCCGAACTTATACGTATGCGCATTTATTAATTTTCTCGGACTGTTAAATCAAACCCGGACTGACTGGGCACGAAAACCCGTAAAATTTGTGCTTATACTGGACTGCATTGCACGTAGAATTGAGCGACGACTAAACCGGCATTTAAGGAAACGATGGTACCATTGGAATCTTGCCTAAAATGGAAGTGTACCACCTAAACAAACTTATACCCTTTGGACTTAAACAATACCCAAATACCTCCCTATGACCCGCCGGACTAAACCCCTCCACCACCCAAACGCCGGCCACTCCACTCCCTAGAAATCCCATTCACATCACCCTCTCAATCACTCCTCTCAATCTATCTCCATTTCCATCAACTAGATTTGTAAAATCTACTTATACTCATATGTATGTATATGTGTGGTATTATATGAAAGGGTGGGAGATAGAGAGAGAGCCACCGAGAGAGTTTGAGAGCAACTCACACACACCCTCACCACCTCCTCACTGCTCACCCTCTGCCTCCCCTCACTCATACACACACTTATACTCTCCTAGAAGAAGAAGAAGAAGAAGAGTAAAGGAGAAGGAAAACCGAAGAGCTCGCCGGAGACAGAGACGCAAGGAGAAGACCCGAGGCTTGGTATACACTCCTACACCCCCTCTGTATGACTCTTTGTATTTTAAACATCACACACACACTCCCCGGACCCTCTCGCACAAACCAAATAGAGCCTAAGGCTCTCTGTACAACCCAAACCTCCATTAAAACCACCTCACCGGAGCTTGTTTTCTCGAGTATCACTAAACACCTAAAAACCATACCAAACTGACCCTCTAGATCCCAGTTAGACCCCTCATGAACGGCCTATAAGCTAGACCACGTTTGGTCACCCATGTATACGATTATTCCCTTTTTAACCCAAAAGAATAATCTCATAGTAGGCCCTTAAAACGAATAACCCACGTTCTAAGCTCCTAGTATGTTGTAGAGGGGCCCAAACCGGACCCATTGGTGTTGGAATCACGCATTTTCGTGAAGAAATGAGCAAGTTATGGCCTCTGGAAGATTTTTCGGCGAAGCCCCAATTTTCCGGCAAGCCTAGCTCGCCGGAGAAGATCTGACCCGTTTAGGGTTCGGGTTATATCGGCACAATTACCATTATGCCCCTGATTTTAGTAGACTTATTAATCTATGTTCTATGCAATCTTAATGCCTTGTAGGAACCGCTACGCTTGTTTTTACGCAACCGCTTCGAGGTGAGTCGTCCTAACTCACTTGGTATATTATAGAATTATTTCTAGATCATATATGTATGCCCAGTACGTTCTGTGTGGACGATACTGATATGTATTAGTTACGTAAACCTGATAGTGATGCTTATATAATGAATGTATGTTAGCTAACTATACCCCATGCTTTGTTAACATCCGCTAATATTCTTGTTATCATGAATTCTGTTTCTATAGTCGCATGAACATTCATATGAACATAGTCGAGTCTTAATGTCAATGTTGACATCTGCATGGTTGGTCACGGAGACTAACCCAGTCATACCAATTTATACATTGTATGGACCACGATGGTCCGAGTGTTACAGTCAAGTAAATGGAAGCAACAATGAAACTGCTATAGGGCCCTGCTAGGCGACGATAGCCAGAGTTTCCATTGAAATCATTGAAGTTATGCATGAATTTATGATTGATACGCTATAGGGCCCTGCTAGGCGACGATAGCAAAGTATCCATCAGAATACAATAGTTACCTTTCAAATGCTATAGGGCCCTGCTAGGCGACGATAGCGCTGTAACTATTCTATTCTCCCGGCAAGGTCACGAGGACCTAAGAGTCCAATGATTACACTCTTTTAAAACCAAAACTGCTATAGGGCCCTGTTAGGCGACGATAGCAACGTAATCATTCTACTCTGAGCTAACGGCGTTACACTGGTAATGTAACAAGTCACATGAGTCGGTTGTGGTGTTCATGGTCGAGTTAAAGTCGAATATATCGATAATGCATTATGTCATCATTCTATATGTCATATGCTCATTAATGTCTTTTCAAGATATGTTGTACTTGTATATCCTTATCTGTATTAGGAGTGATCGGTTAAGACGTTCTCACTTAGCTTCAAAAGCTAACGGCTCCTTCCCTGCCCTGGACTTTTTACGTCTAGGTTATGATGAGGAGAACTATCAAGGTAACGATGAAGACGAATATCACTATCCTCAGAATGGGAATTATCAGGAAGGTGATCCTGAGGCAGACTATCAGGAAGAGCCTGATAATGAAGGTTATGGGTTTGCCAGTTAGAAAGAGGACCCTGGCCTATTTCCGCTTTAAGACTTCTATTACGTTTTAATTATCTTTTGGTTGATGTAATATTTAAGGGGCGTAAATCACCCAGACTTATCTTTTGTGGTTTTCATTTGGAACTGCTGTAATAGCTTAAGTAGCAAACACTCTAAGTTCTCCCATGAATACCATTAGACGCTTTTGCAAATTTCTTACTCTGATCTATATATATTTTGTTAGTATGTTGTACGAACATGTCAGTTTTATGTAACTCGTCATTCCCTACGGGTCCAGAAAGGAAATTTTAAATTTTCCCTATTTTTGGCTACTCCGGGGCGTGACAGGATTTTTGGTATTAGAGCACTAGGTTTAGTTGTGCTCGCTGATTGTCCTACACCCTTATATTAAGAACCTTGAGACACTTTAGAAACGACCACCAATACAAAAATAGTCTTTCTGTCCAACAGGTAGTATGGAGGATTACCAAGGAGCCCTTCCCCGAGGTTTAGTATGCGTTGGTGCTGCTTTCCGCCATCGGACTTGCAGAAGAATAGGGAAGTTGATGAAATGCCTATTCCTTATGAAGAAGGTTTCCCCAATCATGTGTCATATTGTTGTAGCACCCCACTTTGTGCCCATAGAGGTGGATGGAACCTCTGATATTCCTAACGACCCTGTGACCATCGGCTTAGAAGAAGCACAGGCAGAAATTACTTCCTTAGAGACCTCCGACAGTTTGATAAGCAGTTCTGAAGACGAAGAAATAGAGATTTACCTAGCCGATGAGGACCTCATTGAGAAGGGAACGTTGTACACATATGACCCTGACTGGACGATAGGGTGGGATAATGAGAGATGGATGTCATTCACCCCGCCCGAAGAGATGGACATCTCGGAGGAATTCACACAACTAGAAGATCAGCACGCCTTAGTCAGCTTATTTCGTATTAATGCTGTATTGGGATTATAATCCCACATTTTGACGGATATATATGCAAAAGCTGTATTTCAAACTTCCTCTTATGTAAACATATTTTTTTCTATTAATGTGAAATCTACTTAGTAACTTTTCTAATTTCCCATGTTATATTATTCTTTTTACGATTTAATAAGTGATAAACCTTAAGGCAATTTGCACCAGTACCCTAAATAGATAGTTCTTCTGATGAAACAGGTAACATGGAACCCCACTACATTTCAGACCCTTTTGGAGGACGACTAATTTTCCCCGATCGTGTAGTGCCAGTGACACGACTAAATAGTTGTGCGCTCTTGTGCAACACCCAAGTGTAGGTGATCGTGCAAGTAATACTGGATAAGTCCAGGTCGATCCCACAGGGAAGGAATATGAAGAAAATCTACTAAGTTATAACCTAAAGAAATAGAAAGGATGAATGTAGGAGAGAAGGTTCTAACGAATCCTAATTAATTAAATTAAACTAAATAATAAACTAAGCATATAGAAACATAACTAATTAAATAAATAAACTAACGGTGTTGGAAACACGAGAATCCACATTGATCCTAACCATCTACCATGCATATTCATTAACGTTCTATAGAGTTCATTCCTCTTCAGTACTCCGTATTTTTCTAAAGATATAAAATCAATAGCCCTTTCATGACCGGGACTACATCATCACAGTTGATTTAAAATACTTGGAAGACGGTTTAAAACAATGGTAATTATTTGCACTCTAAATGGTGTTAGCATTCAAAGTGGTTTTCAAAAGTCATTGAAGAAAATAGCCTTAAGGCTTTAAGTTCTAAAAACTGTTTTGACAAACTGAGCTTATTGGGACAATTTGATGACAGATTTCTAAAATAGAAAGTCATGGAATACTTAAAAGAATCATCTCAGGATTTAACATGTTCGATCGATCGAAGCGCTCTCGATCGATCGGACTGCCTCATCCTTCAATCGATCGAACTGTCTTCGATCGCTTGACTATCTTTGGTTCGATCGATCGAAATACCTTCGATCGATCGAGCCCAAGGTTTCTAAAGATTGCATGGCAGAGGCTGGAAATCAATGTTTCATCATATATTTCCAACGTCTAAACTACGGAAACATAATAAAACTAGTGCAGAAACAGTAAAACATAAAAATCATTAACATCTAAACTAATAAACAATCAAATAGAGATAAGGAACATAAAAACCTGGAATAAACCTGTATATAACTTGTAATCAACATCAATCTTGAGTAATCTTCAATATATTAATGAAAAAGATGAAGAAGAATATGAATCTAACCTAATCTACTCCTAAACTAACCCTAAAACTACCCTAAACTGCTGTTTTTCGCGTTCTGTAGCGTCCTCCCTTCGTCTGGCGTCAAAACGACGTATATATAGGGTTCCCACAGAGTTTACGCAACTTTTGGGTGATTAAAAAGTTCGATCGATCGAGCTTAGTTCGATCGATCGAAGGTTCGATCGATTGAACTCTTCTTCAATCGCTTGAACTCTCTGATTTTGACAGCTCTGCACACCGATGGGAGAATGGCCATAACGTTTTACTCGGACCTCGGATTGACCTCCCGTTTGCGGCCACGCGACCGTAACTCAAAGATCTACATTTTATATCTCTGGGAAAATCTTCTAAATCTGAAATCATCATTGTCAAAATTGGCGTTTTCCCAGCTGCTTCTGTTGTTCTCTTCACCAGAATCACTTTCTATGCAATGTTTGCTTTCCATGACCTGTAAAATAGTGTAAAAACACATGTTTGAGTCTCAACATCATAGAAAATACTTAATCATTGATATGCATCTAAATATAGGGACTTGGGGATAAAATTATGCATAAAAGACTATGAAATACGCTATGAATATGTATTTTTCACCTCTAATCACACCCCCCAACTAGCTCGTTGCTAGTCCCTAGCAATGAAGCGAACTACAGCAGTGTTTATTTAATTGAAAACAAAAGAAAGTAAAAATCCTAAATCACTTTCGCAGGAATCGCGATTGCATTTAGCGTATGCAACAAGCCTTTAAACCCCTAGGTTCCCCCTAGTGGACGAGTGTTGTCTCGTGAGGGTTTGCAGTGAATCTACCCACAAAATTCATGTTTAAGGTAATGGTTCTCATTTAAATGTTTTCAAGAAATATTCCTCTCATTTAGCAATATAGTTAAGCTCAACAATTTCATGAAACTCTCTAGTATGCCATAGCAATGCAACACACACATTACAGTTAATCTACTATCAAAGTCATTAGAATGTTCCATACCTATCAATCTTCAAGTGTGTGTGTGAACGGACAACCATAATACAAAACTTCAATTTCAAAGCTTGCACAACCTAAGATGCTATCAAGACATTCATTTTGACTCAACTCTCACCGGGATTACACTCTTAAGATGAAATCACTCTGAATTAGGTGTAATAATTATCACTCATAATATGGAAGCTATAAAGAGTAAATGTAAATGGAATCTAATGCTTCTCACATTTAAATAGAAAAACGGACATTTTATAGTGCACAAAGTCTCATGAAATGATACTTTTCACTAGAAGAGCGAGATACCGTGGATAACTCTCTCATTACCTTAACTTCAAATCTAATTTACTTAAAATAATCAGGACTTTGAAAAAGAGGTGTTAGATTAAGAAGAAAAAGGCTCGTGATATTCAATTGGGTCAAAGGATGTGATTGAAATGTCTACTATAACTTTTCAAACTTCCCACATCTCCAATCTCTCTCTTCTTCTTTTCTTTTATTTATTTTTTTTCACACTCTTCTTTTCATTCCTTTTTTTTTCTTTTGTAACAACCATTGGCATTTTTTTTTCTTTTTCTTCTCATGCTTTTCTTTTCTTTTTTTTTTCATTTTTTCTTTGCCAACTTTCCCTTATTCACACTAACATACTTCTTGTTAACGCAACACATCCCAATCACACCTAAATAAAGAACTGATGCTTGAACTCCTAATTTGGAGTTTGGTATAGACTTTAGGATTATGAAGACAAGGCGATTATGATAAGCTCAAGAGGTGAAGTAAAGGAATAGCATAGAGGTAGGCCAAGGCTGTATTATCCATGTATGGTCAAAAGATGGCCTAAATCATCTTCCAAGTTAATAGGATAATTCATTTCAGTAAATTCAAGAGCTCTAAAGTTTGGTAAATCCTGAACGTTCTCTTCTAGTGATCAGTCAAAATGAAGAAAATTGAGACTTACAACGAATTAATACGCTTTTCAAAAAGTAAGAGTAATTTTATAAAACCCTCAAAAACAAAGAATGGCACAAAAGCTCACTTGGGTTATTAGTCTCCACTACAGTCTTTCAAGACACTTAAACTATGCTTACTAATCCATTTTAGCTAAGTACAAGGTTGTCACAGCGTGTTCAAAGTATTTGAAGATTAAAAAGCATAAAATATACTATAACCAAGATAGTAAACAAACTATCATTGTGTATCACATACTAATAACATAGAGAAAATAGCACTAATGCATCATAACTAACTACATTAACTAAGAGAGAAAAACAAGAACCATTTTATTATCTTTAAAAAAAAAAAAATTTAAAATTTTTTTACAGTTTTAATTTACTGAGTCACATGTTGCTAAGCAGGTATATGACACTAAAGTACAACAAAAAGATATGAGGCATGCAATGACTCACTCCCCCCAACTAAAACTAAACATTGTCCCCAATGTTCTAAACTAAGCACATGGACATGTAAAGTAAAGCGAGAGAAGGAAGGATGTTACCTCGAGGCATTAATATCCAATTTTTTTCAAGTTACCTGCAAAATCATTAGTAGCAACAAGGAAAAATGGAGAACATAATATAACAACTCAGTTAATAAATTCGGTTAATCAAGATACTTATCATAAAGTAACAACCGAAATTTTTGAGGATCTTCCCAGTGAAATAATTTAACAATGACAAGACTTTTGAGATCCTCATAAAAATGCAACTCCCCCCAACTAATGTCAGGCTCAAGGTCAGAGGAGATGATGCAAAACCAATGGCTTCCAAATTTGTTGGGCATAGTTATAAAAGGAATACCACACTTTTTAGGAATTATATGCAAGAAACAATCTTTGGTGTTGGTATTTCCTATAACAGCCTCTATTTTAATACTAAAAACAGGGGGAGGCCATGGTTCAATAAAAGGGGCAGGGTCGAAGTGATGTTCTAGTGAAGCTTCACCACCCTCCGCTTGTCCTAGAACAGAATCTATGGAGATATAATCATAGGAATTGAATTTCTGTTCTATGCACATGGTTTTGGACTGGACTTGGATAAAGCTATCTATTTGGGCCTCAATGTCATAATCACTCAAGAAGGTCAAGCAGTCTAGAAGATTGCTAGCTTCTTGTTGAATTTTAAGATCATCTAAAGTGGGCCCAATATTTTCCAAGTCTTCTCTCAAAGAATTTTGAAAGTTAAAATTTTGTGAAGAACATGTGCTAGTATCCTTACCATCCTCTTCCACAACACATTCTGTTTGTTCACGAATGGGGTACACATGACATTCAAGCTCAGGACGAGAGCTTTGATTGATAGCAAGGATAGGTGATGGGCAACTTGGTGACACCACCTCTTCGGTCGAAAGAGGTGAGGGTTCATGAATATCACAAGAATCTAAATCAGATTTAGATTTTTCAATTATGTCCTCTCTAGGGTCACTTTCAAAGGTAGGGGTAGAGTCAACAGGGGACTCTTCCTTTCCTAATTGCGTGCAATCACCTAAACTCTCGTCATCTTTTAAAACCTCATTCTCATCCTTGTAACTCTCCTCACTATATATGTCATCTATTGAGGTGCTCTGGACAAAGAGATTGTGCAGTTTTATCCAGGCAGTGAAGGAGTTGATGTCTGGGGTTGTATGTTGAGGAGAAGATGGTTCTACAACTTCATGCTCAATGGTTTGGTTTTAGAGTTCTTGTTGGGTTATCACTTTCTCAAATGAGTTGTTAACCTCACTCGGTATGAACCTATCATTATCCTCTAATTCCATTCCATTGTTAGTGTCTTGAAATTCAGGTTGTAGCGTTGAAGGACTGGTATAGTCTTCTAAAGGTTGGCTATCAAATGCTTGTTGATATTATCAATTGCACTCTCTAGCCTTTTCATTTCACTAAGCAGCAATTTTAACATACCATTATCCTCAACTTGGTTATTCTCCTCATTATAACTATATGAAGTTTCACCCCATTGTTGTTGGTAATAGTCCCCTTCCCATTGTGTTGATTGGTAACACTCAGGTTGATAATGTGCATCATATATGGGTGCTTGCCAACTCGGGGTATAGTTCTCATTACCTAATGTGTACCCATTCGTGGTATTTGTGTTGTATGGAGGGTAATATGGATAAGACATGTTTACCCAAAATATTTAAACAAAAGAAATTTTATTTTTTTTTTCTTGTGAGAGAAAAAGTCCAATGAATTTTTTTTTTTTTAAGTAAAAGAAGAAAAATGGAAAAACTTAGTAAAATCCTAACCTAGTTGCCTTCCCCGGCAACGGCGCCAAAAACTTGACACGACTAAATAGTTGTGCGCTCTTGTGCAACACCCAAGTGTAGGTGATCGTGCAAGTAATACTGGATAAGTCCAGGTCGATCCCACAGGGAAGGAATAGGAAGAAAATCTACTAAGTTATAACCTAAAGAAATAGAAAGGATGAATCTAGGAGAGAATGTTCTAACGAATCCTAATTAATTAAATTAAACTAAATAATAAACTAAGCATATAGAAACATAACTAATTAAATAAATAAACTAACGGTGTTGGAAACACGAGAATCCATATTGATCCTAACCATCTACCATGCATATTCATTAACGTTCTATGGAGTTCATTCCTCTTCAGTACTCCGTATTTTTCTAAAGATATAAAATCAATAGCCCTTTCATGACCGGGACTACATCATCACAGTTGATTTAAAATACTTGGAAGACGGTTTAAAACAATGGTAATTACTTGCACTCTAAATGGTGTTAGCATTCAAAGTGGTTTTCAAAAGTCATTGAAGAAAATAGCCTTAAGGCTTTAAGTTCTAAAAACTGTTTTGACAAACTGAGCTTATTGGGACAATTTGATGACAGATTTCTAAAATAGAAAGTCATGGAATACTTAAAAGAATCATCTCAGGATTTAACATGTTCGATCGATCGAAGCGCTCTCGATCGATCGGACTGCCTCATCCTTCAATCGATCGAACTGTCTTCGATCGCTTGACTATCTCTGGTTCGATCGATCGAAATACCTTCGATCGATCGAGCCCAAGGTTTCTAAAGATTGCATGGCAGAGGCTGGAAATCAATGTTTCATCATATATTTCCAACGTCTAAACTACGGAAACATAATAAAACTAGTGCAGAAACAGTAAAACATAAAAATCATTAACATCTAAACTAATAAACAATCAAATAGAGATAAAGGAACATAAAAACCTGGAATAAACCTGAATATAGCTTGTAATCAACATCAATCTTGAGTAATCTTCAATATATTAATGAAAAAGATGAAGAAGAATATGAATCTAACCTAATCTACTCCTAAACTAACCCTAAAACTACCCTAAACTGCTGTTTTTCGCGTTCTGGAGCGTCCTCCCTTCGTCTGGCGTCAAAACGACGTATATATAGGGTTCCCACAGAGTTTACGCAACTTTTGGGTGATTAAAAAGTTCGATCGATCGAGCTCAGTTCGATCGATCGAAGGTTCGATCGATTGAACTCTTCTTCAATCGCTTGAACTCTCTGATTTTGACAGCTTTGCACCCCGATGGGAGAATGGCCATAACGTTTTACTCGGACCTCGGATTGACCTCCCATTTGAGGCCACGCGACCATAACTCAAAGATCTACATTTTATATCTCTGGGAAAATCTTCCAAATCTGAAGTCATCATTGTCAAAATTGGCGTTTTCCCAGCTGCTTCTGTTGTTCTCTTCACCAGAATCACTTTCTATGCAATGTTTGCTTTCCATGACCTGTAAAATAGTGTAAAAACATATGTTTGAGTCTCAACATCATAGAAAACACTTAATCATTGATATGCATCTAAATATAGGGACTTGGGGATAAAATAATGCATAAAAGACTATGAAATACGCTATGAATATGCATTTTTCACCTCTAATCAGCCAGCAAACCCGGACATATACCATCGTCAAATTCAGGAATTAGCTAGAGACGGAGGAAAAAGGAATTTATGGGTGGAAATGAATAAAAGTAATGTGTATAACTATGATACCCTGCGCTTAGAATCAATCTATGAAGCCGAAATCGTCCAGAAGGTTCAGGACGAAATGGTTGCACTACTTAAGAACCCTGAGGACTACGAAAGGATGCACGATAGTGCTTACCAAATGCCACCACCGCCTTCTGTACTCCTCCAACAACCCCCACCATTCCAAGGAGTGCCTATGCACAAAACACAATCCCGAGAACCCGGTCAGTATGTCAATGACGACTTTGGAGGACATATGATCTACCCGGATGGCACCGAACCAGCTGATCCAGAAGGATTCCTAGAAAATGTGCAACTGAGAGCTTGTCAACGACTCCGAGGAGGACTTAGAGTCCAACGACATGTATATAATATCTCTGACTCTCATTGACTTCAAGCTGAAGCCATCTATACTGCATACACCCAAGAGTTAATGCATGGAGAGATAAGGAGACTAGCAATGAAGGACTCAGTTATCCAACCACTAATAAACCTGATACTACAGGAGCCTTCCATTCACCCAGAAGACCGCCTAGTTGAGCCTCCTAATGAGAATGCCCCTGTAGGTATGGCACCCCCAATGGAAGCACCTGCTGATGAACCTGCTAATGCAGAGATGTGTGACGATGAACCAGATGCATATCTAGAAGTAGATGATGAGGAAGAGGATGACGAGGAGGATGATCCAAAAGAGGAAGAACCTGAACAGGAAGCACCACATCAACCTATGGAGGTTCACCCTATAATAGAAGAACCTATGGATAATGAGGATAATGAAGAGGATGAAGGCGATATTGAAATCGAAGATTGGGATTTGGGTGAACCCATTATGGACGAAGATGGGCCTAACGACTCTGACATGGGAGAGATCACATCCGAGTCGGATATGGATGATTAGATCAGGATAATCTGTTGTTATATGCTAGTAGTTTAATTGTATCTAAGTTATCTTGGGCTAGTGATCCATCTTGTTGTATGAATGCATGCGATAGGGTAATACCCCATTTTGTAACCATGTATTCTCGGCGAGCCCTGAGTAGAATACTTCTGTAGGTAACCGGATACGCAATGGCAGAACGACCAAGGAGAAATCGACGCTTAGGACATCCAAACCCAGTCGAAGGAGCACCGGAACCCATTCCTGCTGGAATGGATCCCACTGGAGTCTTTGGAGCATTCTTACAACGCTTGGAACACATCGGAAATAATCACAGTCCAACCAACAATGTTAACGTCAATCCCATAGTTCCACCCAGACCACAAGAGGATCGTACGGTGGAACGATTCCGGGCAATGCGGCCAGACAAGTATAATGGGATGACTGAGCCATGGGAAGCTGAACAATGGCTTCGTGGATTGGATATCATCTTCGACACACTGGGATGTTCTGAAATCGAGAAACGCCGACTGGCTACATATCAATTGACGTATGCTGCAGCAGACTTGTGGGAATCGGAGAAGGCAACCCTGGGAGGAGCTGCATAGAGGATGTCATGGACTACATTCAAGGAACTGTTCCTAGAAAACTACTTCCCCCAGACAGAAAGGAACAAGAAAGAAAAGGAATTTATTGACTTGATGCAAGGGAACCACACTGTACGAGAGTACACAGTGCAATTCGAACGTCTCTCTCGATTTGCACACCACATGATTGATACCCCAGAGAAGAAAAACCAGAAGTATCACCTGGGACTTTCCCTACCTCTACAGAAGCTGACCTATGGCCACCTGAATCAGACTTTCAAAGCTTTAGTAGGAATGGCTCATGGCTTCGAGGAGATCACCGGTCGTGAACAAAGGCGATTCGTAACTCGACCACCCCCTCCGAGATTTAATCAGGGGCCAAGACAAGCCCCAGCTCGCAATCAAGGATTCAAGAGAAGCTGGAATGGTGAGAAGAGGCCGTAGACAGCCTCGTTCCGTAACAAACCGGCTGTGCCATTTAAGTCGACTCCGCCCCAAGGACAATCAGGAACCACCAATAATAACTCTGGAGTCTGTTTCAACTGTGGATTTCCCGGACATCTGTCCAAGGATTGTCGTGCCCCGAGGAAGAAAAGTCGCTCTGCTGTGGTCTGTTTCAACTGCAACAAGAAGGGACATCTGTCCAAGGACTGCAAAGCACCTCGAGGTGGTTACTATGGAGCGTCAACTCAAGGACATGCTCGCCTTAATGCTATTATTCCAGAGGAAGCAGGATTTGACGAGGAAGAGCAAGAGAATATGGAAGGTACTCTAACCCTCTTTAACAGTCAAGTGAAAGCTTTGTTTGATACTGGCGCATCAAATTCTTTTATTGCAATGAGAATCGTGCAACGCTTAGGCTTAGTGCCTCAAACAATGGACATAGTTTTGAATGCTACGTCACCTCTAGGAAAGAGCGTTAAGTTGGACAAAGTATGCAAGGACTGCCCTCTAAACTTGAAAGATCAGAATCTCCCCGCTGATTTGATAGTTTTGTCGATGAAGGAATTCGACGTGATCCTACGAATCGATTGGCTTGCGAAGTACCATGCCAAATTAGATTGTGCTAGCAAATCTATACTCTTTTCTGTACCAAATGGTGAACCATTTGATTTCAAGTGCAATCCCTCGTGTGGCATTTTCCTCACCAACTGCCTAGCTGCACTCGGAACCACAAGTGATGAGATTCCTGTTGACCAAATTCTAGTCATTCGAGATTTTGAAGATGTTTTCCAGGAAGTTAAAGGACTACCACCCAAGAGAGACATCGATTTCTGCATCGAGTTAATACCTGGAACTTCACCGATATCGAAGACATCTTACCGAATGGCCCCGATGGAGATGCAAGAACTAAAGATGCAAGTGCAAGAACTCCAGGACCTCGGATTTATTCGTCCAAGCACTTCACCGTGGGGAGCACCGGTATTGTTCGTCAAGAAGAAGGATGGAACACTTCGACTCTGTATCGACTACAGAGAGCTGAACAAGGTCACAATCAAGAATCGGTATCCACTACCGAGGATTGACGATCTATTCGATCAACTACAAGGAGCTACCACATTTTCAAAGATAGATCTACGATCCGGATACCACCAATTGCTCGTTCGACCTGAAGACGTACCCACGACGGCTTTCAGAACCAGGTATGGACATTATGAATTTCTGGTTATGCCGTTTGGATTGACCAATGCCCCAGCAGTGTTCATGGATTTAATGAATCGAGTTTTCAGACCTTACCTGGATCAGTTCATCATTGTATTCATAGATGATATCCTCATCTACTCTAAGACAGAGGCAGAACATAAAGGACATGTGAAGATAGCACTTCAGACTCTACGAGACAACCACTTGTATGCCAAGTACAGTAAGTGCGAGTTCTGGCTAAAAGAAGTCAAATTTTTAGGACATGTTGTCTCAAAAGAAGGAATAGCGGTGGATTCATCAAAGATTGAAGCTGTCTTAGATTGGAATCGACCGACCACAGCAACGGAAGTCAGAAGCTTTCTCGGTTTGGCTGGATATTACAGGAGATTCGTGGAAGGATTCTCCAAAATCGCAGCCCCTCTTACTGGATTAACTAGAAAGGACTTGAAATACGAATGGAGCGACAAGCATGAAGGCGCATTCGAAGAATTGAAGAAAAGACTAACCACGGCACCAGTGCTTGCAATACCAAAGAGCGGTGAAAAGTTCACCATTTACAGCGACGCATCACATCAAGGACTTGGATGTGTGTTTATGCAAGACAGAAGAGTGATAGCGTATGGATCACGACAATTGAAACCTCATGAGCTTAACTATCCTACGCACGATCTGGAACTAGCTGCAATCGTTTTTGCACTCAAAATTTGGAGACACTACCTCTACGGAGAAAAGTTTGATCTATTTTCAGATCACAAGAGCCTGAAATACCTGTTCTCTCAAAAGGAGTTGAACATAAGGCAGCGAAGATGGATGGAATTGTTAAAAGATTACGATTTCACGTTACAGTACCACCCCGGCAAAGCAAATGTTGTTGCTGACGCATTGAGCCGAAAACCCCGAAAACTCATCATATCTTCTCTCATGGTCAGAGAATGGAAAGTGTTGGAGACACTAACAGAGTTTGATTTTCAAATTTCTGAATCAAGTGAAGAACGACTCTTTGGATGTCTCGTGGTACAACCAACCCTCATAAGTCGTATTCTTGAAGCACAAGGAAAGGACGAAGGACTTCGTCAATGGTTTGAAAAAGCATCGGCAAAGGACCCCGCCGAGTGGAATGTAGGAGTAGATGGAGGATCTAGATGTCGCAATCGACTCTGTGTACCCAATGAGGACAACTTGAGGAAAGATATATTAGACGAAGCACACAAGTCAAGGATGACAGTTCATCCCGGAGGAACAAAAATGTACAAGGATCTAAAAAGGAACTTCTGGTGGGACGGAATGAAGAGAGAAGTAGCAGATTATGTATCCAAATGCATGACATGCAAGCAAGTCAAAGCTGAACATCAGAAACCAGGAGGATTGTTACAACCACTACCAACGATGGATTTCGTTGTCGGAATGCCAAGGTAAAGGCAGAATCATGACGCCATTTGGGTAATCGTGGATCGACTCACCAAATCGGCTCACTTTATCGCTTATAGCATGACTTACCCGGTTGAGAAATTTAGCAGAATGTATATCCAACAAGTTATTCGACTACATGGAGTACCCGTGTCAATTGTGTCAGATCGTGATTCACGTTTTACGTCTGGATTTTGGGAAAGCTTACAGACAGCACTTGGAACTTCATTAAAGTTAAGTTCAGCTTTTCACCCACAAACTGATGGACAGACTGAGAGAGTCAATCAAGTCATGGAAGACATGCTTCGAGCTTGTGCAATAGATTTTGAAAGTTCATGGGAAGAGAACCTACCGTTGATAGAGTTTGCTTATAACAACAGCTACCATACGAGTATAGAAATGGCACCATTTGAAGGTTTATATGGAAGACCGTGCCGATCACCCTTAAGTTGGGCAGAAGTTGGAGATGACAAGCTTCTAGGACCAGAGATGATTCGAGAGACGAACGAAAAGATCAATATCGTCAAAGAGAAGATGAAAGCAGCTCAGAGCCGACAGAAAAGCTATGCAGATAAGCACCGAAAGGACTTGGAATTCAGCGTTGGAGATCACGTATTCCTAAAGGTATCACCCGTGCGAGGAGTTGTCAGATTTGGACAAAAGAGAGGAAAACTTTCGCCACGTTACATCGGACCGTTCGAGATTATGGAACGCGTGGGAAAAGTTGCTTACAGACTTGCACTGCCACCCAAAATGTCAGGAGTGCATAATGTGTTTCACATCAGCATGCTGAGGAAAGTCGTGCATGATCCGTCTCATGAGATCAACTTCACGGATATCGAGGTAAACGATAATGTGACTTTCAATGAAGGACCAGTGAAGATCATGGAACAAGGAACTAAGAAGTTGAGGACTAAAGAGATTCCGCTAGTGAAAGTCCAGTGGAAACACCATGATGAGCGTGAAGCTTCGTGGGAATTAGAATCTGAGATACGTGAGAAGTTCCCTTACCTTTTCAATGTATAGCTAGCTCTGATTCCGGGGACGGAATCTTTAATAGCAGGTGGATGATGTATACCCGTAAATTTCCTGATCTTAATACAATGGGTCCCTGTATTTTGGTTCATATTAATTCCAGTATTTTAAATTTAAATCCTGGAAACCCGAACTTATACGTACGCGCATTTATTAATTTTCTCGGACTGTTAAATCAAACCCGGACTGACTGGGCACGAAAACCCGTAAAATCTGTGCTTATACTGGACTGCATTGCACGTAGAATTGAGCGACGACTAAACCGGCATTTAAGGAAACGATGGTACCATTGGAATCTTGCCTAAAATGGAAGTGTACCACCTAAACAAACTTATACCCTTTGGACTTAAACAATACCCAAATACCTCCCTATGACCCGCCGGACTAAACCCCTCCACCACCAAAACGCCGGCCACTCCACTCCCTAGAAATCCCATTCACATCACCCTCTCAATCACTCCTCTCAATCTATCTCCATTTCCATCAACTAGATTTGTAAAATCTGCTTATACTCATATGTATGTATATGTGTGGTATTATATGAAAGGGTGGGAGATAGAGAGAGAGCCACCGAGAGAGTTTGAGAGCAACTCACACACACCCTCACCACCTCCTCACTGCTCACCCTCTGCCTCCCCTCACTCATACACACACTTATACTCTCCCAGAAGAAGAGTGAAGGAGAAGGAAAACCGAAGAGCTCGCCGGAGACGGAGACGCAAGGAGAAGACCCGAGGCTTGGTATACACTCCTATACCCCCTCTGTATGACTCTTTGTATTTTAAACATCACACACACACTCCCCGGACCCTCTCGCACAAACCAAACAGAGCCTAAGGCTCTCTGCACAACCCAAACCGCCATTAAAACCACCTCACCGGAGCTCGTTTTCTCGAGTATCACTAAACCCCTAAAAACCATACCAAACTGACCCTCTAGGTCCCAGTTAGACCCCTCATGAACGGCCTATAAGCTAGACCACGTTTGGTCAACCATGCATACGATTATTCCCTTTTTAACCCAAAAGAATAATCTCATAGTAGGCCCTTAAAACGAATAACCCACGTTCTAAGCTCCTAGTATGTTGTAGAGGGGCCCAAACCGGACCCATTGGCGTTGGAATCACGCATTTTCGTGAAGAAATGAGCAAGTTATGGCCTCTGCAAGATTTTCCGGCGAAGCCCCGATTTTCCGGCAAGCCTGGCTCGCCGGAGAAGATCTGACCCGTTTAGGGTTCGGGTTATATCGTTAACCCATCGGGTCGGGTCGGGTATGAATGTGGGTGGTTTAGTTTGTTAGTTTAGATGGTTATGGGTTCGGGTTATAATAAACCAAATGGATCTGGTTCGGATCTTTTAAGTAGGGTTATAGTTAGAGTGTATATGGGCAACCCGTGGGCATGGGTCTGGATTCGGGTTTGACCCGCGAACTTTTACTTATAATTATAAGTTTTTATATTACGAATTATTCTAATAATCTTAATTAAGGTTTCATTAACCTGTTTATTATTATTAAGTATACTGTTAATTCTAATTAATGTTTTAATAAACTGTTTTTAGTAAAATTAATATATATTAACCATAGATTAGTATATAAATATATTGTTTATAATATATTTGGTATTAATAAATAAGTATAAATAATTATAAATGGTTTTAAAATTGTTTTAAAAATCTATAATGGTTCCAATAATACTATAAACTATATTTTAGAAAATTATAGTATTATTTTTTTATAATAAGCTTATAATATGAAATTATCATTTTATGATATGCTTATTATTTATTGGTCTAAATAAATAATAAGTAAATATTTTAAATAATAGGTAAATGTTTTAAATTAAAATTATTAGGTAATAAATACCTAATGACCCTTTTTCAAGTATAGGAAAATTATATTAAATTTTCCTAAGGTCTAATACCTCTATATTGTATATTATTATTTACAAGACCCTAACTTGAATATTTTAATAATTATTAATTACTTATAAAATACCCGTTTGGTTGTATTTTAATTATTTAAAATACCAAACGAGCCCCGAAAATTATGGGAAAAATACTACTAGCCTAATTTAAGGCCTAGTATTTAATAAAAATATTTATAAGAGTCATATGCCTCTCCAAACTATATTTTATAATTATGGGACCCCGCAGTCTATTATTAGACGATTTAAACTTCGGAAATTCGTAGTAAATAAACCGTAGCCCAGAAAAATACGCGGTCAGTTCCTAGAGTCTTAGAATAATATCTAGAACATCCCCTTAAAGTTTGGTGACCTTTCGACACGGTCAAAAATACAGCTTACCTTTAGGGCCCAAACTGGTATAGAAAACCCAGCGTTTTATGCGACGGACTCCGATTTGAGTCTAGTCAATGGCATTGGACTCAGAATGATGCCTAGATCATCATGTTGAGGTTTAGGGACCCACTCGGCACAATTACCATTATGCCCCTGATTTTAGTAGACTTATTAATCTATGTTCTATGCAATCTTAATGCCTTGTAGGAACCGCTACGCTTGTTTTTACGCAACCGCTTCGAGGTGAGTCGTCCTAACTCACTTGGTATATTATAGAATTATTCCTCTATCATATATGTATGCCCAGTACGTTCTGTGTGGACGATACTGATATGTATTAGTTACGTAAACTTGATAGTGATGCTTATATAATGAATGTATGTTAGCTAACTATACCCCATGCTTTGTTAACATCCGCTAATATTCTTGTTATCATGAATTCTGTTTCTATAGTCGCATGAACTTTCATATGAACATAGTCGAGTCTTAATGTCAATGTTGACATCTGCATGGTTAGTCACGGAGACTAACCCAGTCATACCAATTTATACATTGTATGGACCACGGTGGTCCGAGTGTTACAGTCAAGTAAATGGAAGCAACAATGAAACTGCTATAGGGCCCTGCTAGGCGACGATAGCCAGAGTTTCCATTGAAATCATTGAAGTTATGCATGAATTTATGATTGATACGCTATCGGGCCCTGCTAGGCGACGATAGCAAAGTATCCATCAGAATACAATAGTTACCTTTCAAATACTATAGGGCCCTGCTAGGCGACGATAGCGCTGTAACTATTCTATTCTCCCGGCTAGGTCACGAGGACCTAAGAGTCCAATGATTACACTCTTTTTAAAACCAAAACTGCTATAGGGCCCTGTTAGGCGACGATAGCAACGTAATCATTCTACTCTGAGCTAACGGCGTTACACTGGTAATGTAACAAGTCACATGAGTCGGTTGTGGTGTTCATGGTCGAGTTAAAGTCGAATATATCGATAATGCATCATGTCATCATTCTACATGTCATATGCTCATTAATGTTTTTTCAAGATATGTTGTACTTGTATATCCTCATCTGTATTAGGAGTGATCGGTTAAGACGTTCTCACTTAGCTTCAAAAGCTAACGGCTCCTTCCCTGCCTGGACTTTTTACGTCTAGGTTATGATGAGGAGAACTATCAAGGTAACGATGAAGACGAATATCACTATCCTCAGAATGGGAATTATCAGGAAGGTGATCCTGAGGCAGACTATCAGGAAGAGCCTGATAATGAAGGTTATGGGTTTGCCAGTTAGAAAGAGGACCCTGGCCTATTTCCGCTTTAAGACTTCTATTACGTTTTAATTATCTTTTGGTTGATGTAATATTTAAGGGGCGTAGATCGCCCAGACTTATCTTTTGTGGTTTTCATTTGGAACTGCTGTAATAGCTTAAGTAGCAAACACTCTAAGTTCCCCCATGAATACCATTAGACGCTTTTGCAAATTTTTTACTCTGATCTATATATATTTTGTTAGTATGTTGTACGGACAGGTCAGTTTTATGTAACTCGTCATTCCCTACGGGTCCAGAAAGGAAATTTTAAATTTTTCCTATTTTTGGCTACTCCGGGGCGTGACAGGATTTTTGGTATCAGAGCACTGGGTTTAGTTGTGCTCGCTGACTGTCCTACACCCTTAAGTTAAGAACCTTGAGACACTTTAGAAACGACCACCAATACTAAAATAGTCTTTCTGTCCAACAGGTAGTATGGAGGATTACCAAGGAGCCCTTCCCCGAGGTTTAGTATGCGTTGGTGCTGCTTTCCGCCATCGGACTTGCAGAAGAATAGGGAAGTTGATGAAATGCCTATTCCTTATGAAGAAGGTTTCCCCAATCATGCGTCATATTGTTGTAGCACCCCGCTTGGTGCCCATAGAGGTGGATGGAACCTCTGATGTTCCTAACGACCCTGTGACCATCGGCTTAGAAGAAGCACAGGCATAAATTACTTCCTTAGAGACCTCCGACAGTTTGATAAGCAGTTCTGAAGACGAAGAAATAGAGATTTACCTAGCCGATGAGGACCTCATTGAGAAGGGAACGTTGCACACATATGACCCTGACTGGCCGATAGGGTGGGATAATGAGAGATGGATGTCATTCACCCCGCCCGAAGAGATGGACATCTCGGAGGAATTCACACAACTAGAAGATTAGCACGCCTTAGTCAGCTTATTTCGTATTAATGCTGTATTGGGATTATAATCCCACATTTTAACGGATATACATGCAAAAGCTGTATTTCAAACTTCCTCTTATGTAAACATTTTTTTTCTATTAATGAGAAATCTACTTAGTAACTTTTCTAATTTCCCATGTTATATTATTCTTTTTACGATTTAATAAGTGATAAACCTTAAGGCAATTTGCACCAGTACCCTAAATAGATAGTTCTTCTGATGAAACAGGTAACATGGAACCCCACTACATTTCAGACCCTTTTGGAGGACGACTAATTTTCCCCGATCGTGTAGTGCCAGCAAACCCGGACATATACCATCGCCAAATTCAGGAATTAGCTAGAGACGGAAGAAAAAGGAATTTATAGGTGGAAATGAATAAAAGTAATGTGTATAACTATGATACCCTGCGCTTAGAATCAATCTATGAAGCCGAAATCGTCCAGAAGGTTCAGGACGAAATGGTTGCACTACTTAAGAACCCTGAGGACTACGAAAGGATGCACGATAGTGCTTACCAAATGCCACCACCGCCTTCTGTACTCCTCCAACAACCCCCACCATTCCAAGGAGTGCCTATGCACAAAACACAATCCCGAGAACCCGGTCAGTATGTCAATGACGACTTTGGAGGACATATGATCTACCCGGATGGCACCGAACCAGCTGATCCAGAAGGATTCCTAGAAAATGTGCAACTGAGAGCTTGTCAACGACTCCGAGGAGGACTTAGAGTCCAACGACATGTATATAATATCTCTGACTCTCATTGACTTCAAGCTGAAGCCATCTATACTGCATACACCCAAGAGTTAATGCATGGAGAGATAAGGAGACTAGCAATGAAGGACTCAGTTATCCAACCACTAATAAACCTGATACTACAGGAGCCTTTCATTCACCCAGAAGACCGCCTGGTTGAGCCTCCTAATGAGAATGCCCCTGTAGGTATGGCACCCCCAATGGAAGCACCTGCTGATGAACCTGCTAATGCAGAGATGTCTGACGATGAACCAGATGCATATCTAGAAGTAGATGATGAGGAAGAGGATGACGAGGACGATGATCCAGAAGAGGAAGAACCTGAACAGGAAGCACCACATCAACCTATGGAGGTTCACCCTATAATAGAAGAACCTATGGATAATGAGGATAATGAAGAGGATGAAGGCGATATTGAAATCGAAGATTGGGATTTGGGAGAACCCATTATGGACGAAGATGGGCCTAACGACTCTGACATGGGAGAGATCATATCCGAGTCGGATATGGATGATTAGATCAGGATAATCTGTTGTTATATGCTAGTAGTTTAATTGTATCTAAGTTATCTTGGGCTAGTGATCCATCTTGTTGTATGAATGCATGCGATAGGGTAATACCCCATTTTGTAACCATGTATTCTCGGCTAGTTTAATCTTGTAATCACCAGTTTTAATATTAAATGAAAATGGATGTTTTAGTACTATACTTGTCTATATGATTGTTGGGAATCGGAGAAGGCAACCCTGGGAGGAGCTGCACAAAGGATGTCATGGACTACATTCAAGGAACTGTTCCTAGAAAACTACTTCTCCCAGACAGAAAGGAACAAGAAAGAAAAGGAATTTATTGACTTGATGCAAGGGAACCACACTGTACGAGAGTACACAGTGCAATTCGAACGTCTCTCTCGATTTGCACACCACATGATTGATTCCCCGGAGAAGAAAAACCAGAAGTATCACCTGGGACTTTCCCTACCTCTACAGAAGCTGACTTATGCCCACCTGAATCAGACTTTCAAAGCTTTAGTTGGAATGGCTCATGGCTTCGAGGAGATCACCGGTCGTGAACAAAGGCGATTCGTAACTCGACCACCCCCTCCGAGATTTAATCAGGGGCCAAGACTGTTTGCTATAATATTTATTTGGGCGTGCCAGAGCCTTGTTAGGTAGACCCAAACTAATAAAACAAAATTTCCTAAGTCACTTGTGTGAGTGATACACAAGGTTTGGAAATCTGACTTCTATCAAAACGATTGTGATGGCCAAGTAGGAAAGTACCCTTGGCCTAAGATCCTATGGCAGTATTGAAGCACACAAGCCATACAAGTGATGAAAGATGAATTAAATAAAATAGACTTTTATTTAATTAAAGAAAAGAAATTACAAGAAGTAATTGAAAAACTAGGAAAATAAAAGACTGCTATATTTGCCTAAACTAAGAATGCTAAAAGATGCATTTGGGATGCGGTTGAATGCGGTGTATCGAAGTGACGCGGAGTCAGTTGATTGCTTGGCCTGCCTGCTAATTTATAGCGGCCATGGAGGTCTCCCAGATAAGGTAGGAAATCTGATCAACAATAATCTGGTAAAAAATACCAGTTAATTTCCATAAACTGATAAAGCTGCTATATCTTCAAATATATACATATATGTATATATATATGCTTGAATCTGGTCCCCTTTGTGGCTTCATTCGGCTGACTTGGCTTCCAAGTAAAAGATAACTTCAATAATATTATCTTTCCAAAGTTTTATCCTTCCTTAAGTGATAATATCATACTTCCCAAATCCTGATAAGATCTTCCAAAATATAGATAATATTTTGATATCTTTACAATAAATGGAAGTATTACCCTATACGGCTTCTACCAACCACAAATATTTAGGAATATTGTATATACTCCAACATGTACAAAACAACTGTCAAACCAAAGTTAGTAAATAATATTGATCAGCCCGATGGCATGTGCCCGATAGATTTGATGAGGGCATATACTTTAGTTTTGAAGTCATTGGTGGCCATAATGAAGGTGGCCCACCATGTACTTTCTCTGGTCAACAAAAGTGGCTAAGCATTGTGGAGTTATGAGCAACAGCCCGAATGATGTATTGACAGCCCGAATGAATTGTGCCATAGTGCCCGAATTGATCAAATATGGAAAAGTGGGCTATGTTATCACTTGAGCCACAATTGTTGACTTTCCAAGTCCTTGGTGACCCATCACATTCTTTAGCATATTGCCAGATTACCAATGAGTGGCAGCCCGATGGGAGGAAGCATTTGGTGTCTACTTTTCCCACGTGGACCAAATAACTAACACATGGCCTAAATTACTAACAAGCCAAATAAAGATGATAAATTACAAATTGGTCAGTCCAAATTGAACGGCCATAGTGAGGTAGCCCGATGATGAGGAATAACCCAAATATAAGTCATGATTGAAGCATGGCCCCACCATGCGCATGACATGTGCTTGCACCTAATAGTTGCAAGTCACCTATTTGTACTCGGACTGACTAAGTTAAAGTTAGTGGCCCGATTGTGAAATCAGCCTGATCAACCTCAAACCAGTCACTTAGCCATTAATTTTTATAATCGGTCTCTAAGTCCGATTAAAATACTCCAATCGGTCTCTACTTTTTTTAACTTAAAAAATGTATTTTTTAGGTGCAAACGGCCAAGACAAGCCCCAGCTCGCAATCAAGGATTCAAGAGAAGCTGGAATGTTGAGAAGAGGCCGTAGACAGCCTCGTTCCGTAACAAACCGGCTGTGCCATTTAAGTCGACTCCGCCCCAAGGACAATCAGGAACCACCAATAATAACCCTGGAGTCTGTTTCAACTGTGGATTTCTCGGACATCTGTCCAAGGATTGTCGTGCCCCGAGGAAGAACAGTCGCTCTGCTGTGGTCTGTTTCAACTGCAACAAGAAGGGACATCTGTCCAAGGACTGCAAAGCACCTCGAGGTGGTTACTATGGAGCGTCAACTCAAGGACAAGCTCGCCTCAATGCTATTATTCCAGAGGAAGCAGGATTTGACGAGGAAGAGCAAGAGAATATGGAAGGTACTCTAACCCTCTTTAACAGTCAAGTGAAAGCTTTGTTTGATACTGGCGCATCAAATTCTTTTATTGCAATGAGAATCGTGCAATGCTTAGGCTTAGTGCCTCAAACAATGGACATAGTTTTGAATGCTACGTCACCTCTAGGAAAGAGCATTAAGTTGGACAAAGTATGCAAGGACTGCCCTCTAAACTTGAAAGATCAGAATCTCCCCGCTGATTTGATGGTTTTGTCGATGAAGGAATTCGACGTGATCCTAGGAATCGATTGGCTTGCGAAGTACCATGCCAAATTAGATTGTGCTAGCAAATCTATACTCTTTTCTGTACCAAATGGTGAACCATTTGATTTCAAGTGCAATCCCTCGTGTGACGTTTTCCTCACCAACTGCCTAGCTGCACTCGGAACCACAAGTGATGAGATTCCTGTTGACCAAATTCCAGTCGTTCGAGATTTTGAAGATGTTTTACAGGAAGTTAAAGGACTACCACCCAAGAGAGACATCGATTTCTGCATCGAGTTAATACCTGGAACTTCACCGATATCGAAGACACCTTACCGAATGGCCCCGATGGAGATGCAAGAACTAAAGACGCAAGTGCAAGAACTCCAGGACCTCGGATTTGTTCGTCCAAGCACTTCACCGTGGGGAGCACCGGTATTGTTTGTCAAGAAGAAGGATGGAACACTTCGACTCTGTATCGACTACAGAGAGTTGAACAAGGTCACAATCAAGAATCGGTATCCACTACCGAGGATTGACGATCTATTCGATCAACTACAAGGAGCTACCACATTTTCAAAGATAGATCTACGATCCGGATACCACCAATTGCTCGTTCGACCTGAAGACGTACCCACGACGGCTTTCAGAACCAGGTATGGACATTATGAATTTCTGGTTATGCCGTTTGGATTGACCAATGCCCCAGCAGTGTTCATGGATTTAATGAATCGAGTTTTCAGACCTTACCTGGATCAGTTCATCATTGTATTCATAGATGATATCCTCATTACTCTAAGACAGAGGCAGAACACAAAGGACTTGTGAAGATAGCACTTCAGACTCTACGAGACAACCACTTGTATGCCAAGTACAGCAAGTGCGAGTTCTGGCTAAAAGAAGTCAAATTTTTAGGACATGTTGTCTCAAAAGAAGGAATAGCGGTAGATTCATCAAAGATTGAAGCTGTCTTAGATTGGAATCGACCGACCACAGCAACGGAAGTCAGAAGCTTTCTCGGTTTGGCTGGATATTACAGGAGATTCGTGGAAGGATTCTCCAAAATCGCAGCCCCTCTTACTGGATTAACTAGAAAGGACTTGAAATACGAATGGAGCGACAAGCATGAAGGCACATTCGAAGAATTGAAGAAAAGACTAACCACGGCACCAGTGCTTGCAATACCAAAGAGCGGTGAAAAGTTCACCATTTACAGCGACGCATCACATCAAGGACTTGGATGTGTGCTTATGCAAGACAGAAGAGTGATAGCATATGGATCACGACAATTGAAACCTCATGAGCTTAACTATCCTACGCACGATCTGGAACTAGCTGCAATCGTTTTTGTACTCAAAATTTGGAGACACTACCTCTACAGAGAAAAGTTTGATCTATATTCAGATCATAAGAGCCTGAAATACCTGTTCTCTCAAAAGGAGTTGAACATGAGACAGCGAAGATGGATGAAATTGTTAAAAGATTACGATTTCACGCTACAGTACCACCCCGGCAAAGCAAATGTTGTTGCTGACGCATTGAGCCGAAAACCCCAAAAACTCATCGTATCTTCTCTCATGGTCAGAGAATGGAAAGTGTTGGAGACACTAACAGAGTTTGATTTTCAAATTTCTGAATCAAGTGAAGAACGACTCTTTGGATGTCTCGTGGTACAACCAACCCTCATAAGTCGTATTCTTGAAGCACAAGGAAAGGACGAAGGACTTCGTCAATGGTTTGAAAAAGCATCGACAAAGGACCCCGCCGAGTGGAATGTAGGAGTAGATGGAGGATTTAGATGTCGCAATCGACTCTGTGTACCCAATGAGGACAACTTGAGGAAAGATATATTAGACGAAGCACACAAGTCAAGGATGACAGTTCATCCCGGAGGAACAAAAATTTACAAGGATCTAAAAAGGAACTTCTGGTGGGACGGAATGAAGAGAGAAGTAGCAGATTATGTATCCAAATGCATGACATGAAAGCAAGTCAAAGTTGAACATCAGAAACCAGGAGGATTGTTACAACCACTACCAGTTCCCGGATGGAAATGGGAGCACATAACGATGGATTTCGTTGTCGGAATGCCAAGGTCAAGGCAGAATCATGACGCCATTTGGGTAATCGTGGATCGACTCACCAAATCGGCTCACTTTATCGCTTATAGCATGACTTACCCGGTTGAGAAATTGAGCAGAATGTATATCCAACAAGTTGTTCGACTACATGGAGTACCCGTGTCAATTGTGTCAGATCGTGATTCACGTTTTACGTCTGGATTTTGGGAAAGCTTACAGACAACACTTGGAACTTCATTAAAGTTAAGTTCAGCTTTTCACCCACAAACTGATGGACAGACTGAGAGAGTCAATCCAGTCATGGAAGACATGCTTCGAGCTTGTACAATAGATTTTGAAAGTTCATGGGAAGAGAACCTACCGTTGATAGAGTTTGCTTATAACAACAGCTACCATACGAGTATAGAAATGGCACCATTTGAAGGTTTATATGGAAGACCGTGCCGATCACCCTTATGTTGGGCAGAAGTTGGAGATGACAAGCTTCTAGGACCAGAGATGATTCGAGAGACGAACGAAAAGATCAATATCGTCAAAGAGAAGATGAAAGCAGCTCAGAGCCGACAGAAAAGCTATGCAGATAAGCACCGAAAGGACTTGGAATTCAGCGTTGGAGATCACGTATTCCTAAAGGTATCACCCGTGCGAGGAGTTGTCTGATTTGGACAAAAGAGAGGAAAACTTTCGCCACGTTACATCTGACCGTTCGAGATTCTGGAACGCGTGGGAAAAGTTGCTTACAGACTTGCACTGCCACCCAAGATGTCAGGAGTGCATAATGTGTTTCACATCAGCATGCTGAGGAAAGTCGTGCATGATCCGTCTGGGCATTTATTAATTTTCTCGGACTGTTAAATCAAACCCGGACTGACTGGGCACAAAAACCCGTAAAATCTGTGCTTATACTAGACTGCATTGCACGTAGAATTGAGCGACGACTAAACCGGCATTTAAGGAAACGATGGTACCATTGGAATCTTGCCTAAAATGGAAGTGTACCACCTAAACAAACTTATACCCTTTGGACTTAAACAATAACCAAATACCTCCCTATGACCCGCCGGACTAAACCCCTCCACCACCCAAACGCCGGCCACTCCACTCCCTAGAAATCCCATTCACATCACCCTCTCAATCACTCCTCTCAATCTATCTCCATTTCCATCAACTAGATTTGTAAAATCTGCTTATACTCATATGTATGTATATGTGTGGTATTATATGAAAGGGTGGGAGATAGAGAGAGAGCCACCGAGAGAGTTTGAGAGCAACTCACATACACCCTCACCACCTCCTCACTGCTCACCCTCTGCCTCCCCTCACTCATACACACACTTATACTCTCCCAGAAGAAGAAGAAGAAGAAGAAGAGTGAAGGAGAAGGAAAACCGAAGAGCTCGCCGGAGACGGAGACGAAAGGAGAAGACCCGAGGCTTGGTATACACTCCTACACCCCCTCTGTATGACTCTTTGTATTTTAAACATCACACACACACTCCCCGGACCCTCTCGCACAAACCAAACAGAGCCTAAGGCTCTCGGCACAACCCAAACCTCCATTAAAACCACCTCACCGGAGCTCGTTTTCTCGAGTATTACTAAACCCCTAAAAACCATACCAAACTGACCCTCTAGGTCCCAGTTAGACCCCTCATGAACGGCCTATAAGCTAGACCACGTTTGGTCACCCATGCATACGATTATTCCCTTTTTAACCCAAAAGAATAATCTCATAGTAGGCCCTTAAAACGAATAACCCACGTTCTAAGCTCCTAGTATGTTGTAGAGGGACCCAAACCGGACCCATTGGCGTTGGAATCACGCATTTTCGTGAAGAAATGAGCAAGTTATGGCCTCTGGAAGATTTTCCGGCGAAGCCCCGATTTTCCGGCAAGCCTGGCTCGCCGGAGAAGATCTGACCCGTTTAGGGTTCGGGTTATATCGTTAACCCATCGGGTCGATTCGGGTATGAATGTGGGTGGTTTAGTTTGTTAGTTTAGATGGTTATGGGCTCGGGTTATAATAAACCAAATGGATCCGGTTCGGATCTTTTAAGTAGGGTTATAGTTAGAGTGTATATGGGCAACCCGTGGGCATGGGTTTGGATTCGGGTTTGACCCGCGGACTTTTGCTTATAATTATAAGTTTTTATATTACGAATTATTCTAATAATCTTAATTAAGGTTTCATTAACCTGTTTATTATTATTAAGTATCCTGTTAATTCTAATTAATGTTTTAATAAACTGTTTTTAGTAAAATTAATATATATTAACCATAGATTAGTATATAAATATATTGTTTATAATATATTTGGTATTAATAAATAAGTATAAATAATTATAAATGGTTTTAAAATTGTTTTAAAAATCTATAATGGTTCCAATAATACTATAAACTATATTTTAGAAAATTATAGTATTATTTTTTTATAATAAGCTTATAATATGAAATTATCATTTTATGATATGCTTATTATTTATTGGTCTAAATAAATAATAAGTAAATATTTTAAATAATAGGTAAATGTTTTAAATTAAAATTATTAGGTAATAAATACCTAATGACCCTTTTTCAAGTATAGGAAAATTATATTAAATTTTCCTAAGGTCTAATACCTCTATATTGTATATTATTATTTACAAGACCCTAACTTGAATATTTTAATAATTATTAATTACTTATAAAATACCCGTTTGGTTGTATTTTAATTATTTAAAATACCAAACGAGCCCCGAAAATTATGGGAAAAATACTACTAGCCTAATTTAAGGCCTAGTATTTAATAAAAATATTTATAAGAGTCATATGCCTCTCTAAACTATAATTTATAATTATGGGACCCCGCAGTCTATTATTAGACGATTTAAACTTCGGAAATTCGTAGTAAATAAACCGTAGCTCAGAAAAATACGCGGTCAGTTCCTAGAGTCTTAGAATAATATCTAGAACATCCTCTTAAAGTTTGGTGACCTTTCGACACGGTCAAAAATACAGCTTACCTTTAGGGCCCAAACTGGTATAGAAAACCCAGCCTTTTATGCGACGGACTCCGATTTGAGTCTAGTCAATGGCATTGGACTCAGAATGATGCCTAGATCATCATGTTGAGGTTTAGGGACCCACCCGGCACAATTACCATTATGCCCCTGATTTTAGTAGACTTATTAATCTATGTTCTATGCAATCTTAATGCCTTGTAGGAACCGCTACGCTTGTTTTTACGCAACCGCTTCGAGGTGAGTCGTCCTAACTCACTTGGTATATTATAGAATTATTCCTCTATCATATATGTATGCCCAGTACGTTCTGTGTGGACGATACTGATATGTATTAGTTACGTAAACCTGATAGTGATGCTTATATAATGAATGTATGTTAGCTAACTATACCCCATGCTTTGTTAACATCCGCTAATATTCTTGTTATCATGAATTCTGTTTCTATAGTCGCATGAACTTTCATATGAACATAGTCGAGTCTTAATGTCAATGTTGACATCTGCATGGTTAGTCACGGAGACTAACCCAGTCATACCAATTTATACATTGTATGGACCACGGTGGTCCGAGTGTTACAGTCAAGTAAATGGAAGCAACAATGAAACTGCTATAGGGCCCTGCTAGGCGACGATAGCCAGAGTTTCCATTGAAATCATTGAAGTTATGCATGAATTTATGATTATTACGCTATAGGGCCCTGCTAGGCGACGATAGCAAAGTATCCATCAGAATACAATAGTTACCTTTCAAATACTATAGGGCCCTGCTAGGCGACGATAGCGCTGTAACTATTCTATTCTCCCGGCTAGGTCACGAGGACCTAAGAGTCCAATGATTACACTCTTTTTAAAACCAAAACTGCTATAGGGCCCTATTAGGCGACGATAGCAACGTAATCATTCTACTCTAAGCTAACGGCGTTACACTGGTAATGTAACAAGTCACATGAGTCGATTGTGGTGTTCATGGTCGAGTTAAAGTCGAATATATCGATAATGCATCATGTCATCATTCTACATGTCATATACTCATTAATGTCTTTTCAAGATATGTTGTACTTGTATATCCTTATCTGTATTAGGAATGATCGGTTAAGACGTTCTCACTTAGCTTCAAAAGCTAACGGCTCCTTCCCTGCCCTGGACTTTTTACGTCTAGGTTATGATGAGGAAAACTATCAAGGTAACGATGAAGACGAATATCACTATCCTCAGAATGGGAATTATCAGGAAGGTGATCCTGAGGCAGACTATCAGGAAGAGCCTGATACTGAAGGTTATGGGTTTGCCAGTTAGAAAGAGGACCCAAGCCTATTTCCGCTTTAAGACTTCTATTACGTTTTAATTATCTTTTGGTTGATGTAATATTTAAGGGGCGTAGATCGCCCAGACTTATCTTTTGTGGTTTTCATTTAGAACTGCTGTAATAGCTTAAGTAGCAAACACTCTAAGTTCCCCCATGAATACCATTAGACGCTTTTGTAAATTTCTTACTCTGATCTATATATATTTTGTTAGTATGTTGTACGGACAGGTCAGTTTTATGTAACTCGTCATTCCCTACGGGTCCAGAAAGGAAATTTTAAATTTTCCCTATTTTTGGCTACTCCGGGGCGTGGCATCTACCACTGTAATTTTTGTTTTAAGAAGATTTCATGTTTAAGGTGGTTTGACCAAGGGTTTTGTGGGGCTACTACAATCTGTCCAGAGTTTCAGAACAGTAACACTCTTTTGAAATAAGCAAATTAGAGCCTTAATCAAGTTTTATTGGCCCAAAATAATTTTTTCCAGTTAGTTTAATGTGTTAGGAAGCTACCCTAAAAAGAACAAAGCATTTCTAATTTTTTTTACTATTTTTAGAAAATCGTGCAAGAATTCTGGACAGAGGGTTGCAAAATCCTGAGTGATGTCTGGTTTTGACAAATTCTCGAAGATCTAACCATTGAAGCTTTGATTTTCTTTTTTGGTCAAAAACTAGACACATAGAGGCATCTTGTGTCTAAAATTCATCAAGATCAAACCATGGGAACCATGCTTTTTATTTCTTTGAAGTTCTGATCTGATCTCAGCAATTTTTAGAATTCTGTAACAACCTTGACCAATCTTATAAATAATGGCTTAGATGATATTTTCATGAGCCAAGGTTCAAACCATGTTTCAATAATGATTAGTTAAGCTTGAATTCGAAGTTTAAGTGACCTAAATCAATAAGTACTTCACAATTTCTTCTTGTTTATGTATACATTCATCCATGTGACTTGATGTTTGTAATTAGGATTCGTTTGCTTTAGGTTAATTACATTCGATAGATTTAGGATAGAGGCCTAGGATCATCATTCAATTTTACATATTGTATATCATGTGGACTAACCCTTGTTTTGTAGTGCTGATGTGGTATGATATTTCGACTCTCCTTTATTTTCATTATTCTTTGATTTTATTGATTTTTCGACCCATGTGCGACACCGTAGAATTAAGATTTGCCTTATGTGTATATATGTGTATTAGAAATCCTCTCCTTAGTTTGTTTTTTTCTTTTCTTTTTTATCCTTTTCTATGCATTGCACGTTTAAACATTCGCGGCGGGACCCCGGGTAAGTTCTCTAGTTCTCAATTTTGCATATCATACCGCTTTCTAATTGAATTATTTGGTTTTGAATGATATTTTCTAAATTGGCAATTTTACACCTTTTCGACATGGTTGTGTAATGTATACTTATATCTATGTACTAGTTGAGGGCATGCTTAGATTAGTAATTCAATTAAAAGGATGTTAAGTAGAGGCCGATCGTAAGATAGGATGAGAGAGAGTGTTTTAGTCCAACGGGCTCCTTCCTCTCTCATTCCATAATCCCCGGACCTAGTTAAATTTTTGGTTTCGCAAAAGATCAGTTTCCTTTTGAAATGGTTTCTTAGTTTTCCTTTGAAAAATTAAGTGGCGACTCAGTTGTTTGAATTTGAAGGTTGAAAAAGAATTTTAAAAGAAATGTTGTGGGTAAGGAAGAAAATTACGATATCCACATCGGGACCGACCCCTCATCACCTGACCCCCAGATACCGAGGCAGCCGGAGGGTCCCGGGGCATTTCGTCAGAAGATATCTTGACGGGAACGCTCCCTTGGTTGCTCTGGTCAGAGGGGGTCGTAGAAGGTGGATTTAGACTCGTGTCCGGCATCCCAGATCGTGACTGCTCGTCCTCCGACCGGGAAGATGAGTCAAAACCAGAGTGGCACATCCCTAGCCTCTGTAACTGGGTAAGGGAGTAATTGGTGGCCTAAGTATGGGTCCGAAACGCCAAGCCTAAGGTACAAAGGAGGCAAGGCTATAAGTCTAAATGGTAAAGTATACAAGGCCTTCACAGTCAGGTAATACTCGTTCAGAGCTAACCCAGGACAGCCCGATCGGTTCAACCTCCCTGCTACACCTTCTGCCCTAATGAAGAAGATGAACCTAAGAAAAAAGAAATCCCACTCTCGCCCAAAGCCTAGAGGGTTCATCCTCTCCAGTCTCGCTCAGAAAGAAAGAAAAAGAAAAGGGAGAAGGAAGAATGCAACGAATTGAAACTTAGAGAGGGAGGACTTACAAGAATCAACGCAGAAAAGGGCTCGGGAAGCTTGACCGAGGACTGTTTGCTCTCAAAACAACTCGGTAGTCTCTATCAATTGGCAGTAGGAATGAACAAAATGAACAAGTATCCTTTATATAAAAAAGATAGATGGTCCAGATCAAATCAGGTCCAATAGCCACGATGCATTCCCGCCAAAACCGTCCGACAACTGTCACCTCGGGCACATGAAACGACGCCTTAAAAGGTGTGGGCATTAAATGCGCGATAGGACGGTTCAGTTACAACACAACTTTCGGTTACCCTCACACCGGTCTCGCTAGACCCTGACCAGGCCAACCAATAACTGACACGTTGCAGACATCGATCTGGGCCGTAGAGTCACCGCTCGGTCTAGGCCCCGGATGACCAACGCGACCGGTCGTCCCCCGGGTAATGAGTCCCGACCTCATTCCTGGACAGTTTTGAGGGCAGTACTAATTTTCAATCCTTATTCGATAAAGCATCACATCAGCTTTGAAAATGGGGAGCAGCTGATATATACAAAAATATCAGGTCAAAGTCAAGCCTCGCCACTTCAGCAAAAAGAAGCCAAGTCACCTTGAAATCTGAGTTAGCTACTCAACCAGCCCAGGCCGTCACACAGAACCGCTCGGTTCGGTCCAAAGCCCGAGCACTCGTTACAGACTGGCCCCATATGGGCGCACCTCCAGAAGGCGTGGTTGCTTGCCCAGCAAGCCTCCGGACAGTTTCCTATCCTAGCTAGAAGACTAAATGGAAGGAGCAAACAGCTTACTAAACCACTTAGGAAACTCTCCTAAATTCATGTAAATCAGTTTCAATCAGATCAGGCTTCCTAATCTGATAACTTACCTTATACGAGTGACCGCTTGTACCTATAAAAGAGGCCCCTCACCCCCTTTCGGGGAAAAATCGCATTCTTAACCAGGAGAATAGCTAGATACACCACCATTGCTCATATTCCCAGCCGTTTAACTGGTAGTGCCGCTCTCTTTGTCGGCTCACCAAGTACCTCCGGTGAGCTGTTAGTGAAAATGCTCCGACGCACCAGTGGACGTAGGTCACCTTATTAACAGGGCCGAACCACATATAATTCCTAGTGTCATATTCTTTCTCTCAAAATTACTCCCAAATCCCTCTGACCAATTTTCGGCATCATCATACTGTTCTCTCTCTCTTTCATCGTTCTATTGTTCTCTCTCCAATGATATCATTCTAGGGCTGTTTAGGGGTACAATTGTCATTAGTTAAAAATAAAATGACATTAAAAGACCTTAATTATCTCATTACTGTATGAGGGACCTAAATAAAAATGGAAATATTTAAATATTCTTAAACCAATAGTTTTCCCTTTTTTTTTTTGCCTGGCGATTGTGAAATTACCAATCTATCCTTGTTGCCCCTCACTTTGGTAGGTCGTTCCGAGTATTTTCTCTTCACTCTCTCTCTCTCTCTCTCTCTCTCTCTCTCTCACCTCCTTCTAAACCCTTAAACTCCTCTCCCTCTATAGCAATATCTCTTCTACGCCTATCGCCACCCCCACCGCGTGACCCAACCACCGTCGGCCGCCGCTACCATCATAATACAGCGTTCTCTCTGTTTTTGGAGCTGAGAGGAAACGAAAAGAACAGATCTAGGTCATCGAAACTTAGCTCCTCGGACCGTTGATCATCTCAGGTAGCGTTCTATTCTCTCTCTTCCAAAACACTTAATACCAAATACATATTGTGTATCGCATTGTAATTCGGTGAATCTGTGTTCGATTTTTATACAAATTGTATTGCAGGAAGGAGAATAAGAGGAATAGGGGGGAACGAAATGGGAAAATGGAGAGAAGAAGGCAACAGAAGAACAACTCACTCACTTGACTCCTCCAACTCCAACTCAGACTGAAACTCGTCCAACTCAGACTGAAACTCCAACTCCACCTCAAACAACAACAGAGGAAGGAGGAGGAGGAGAAGGTTACTATGCGATGATGCTAAAAATTGGTAAGGGTTTAAAGAAATATTTTTGGAGACAGTGAATTGTATGTGGTTCAGCCCCGTTAATTAGGTGACCTACGTCTACGTGGTGCATCGGAGCACTTTAATAGCAGATCACCGGTGGGCCTGGTGAACCAACAATGTGGGCGGCACTACCAGTAAAACCGGCTGGGTGTATGCGTGATGGTGATTAAGCTATTTTTTTCTTAGCTTTGGATCGGATCCCCTTTAATGAGGGTAGGTAGCCTCTTTTATAGATGTAAGAGTCCACCCTTACATGGTAACTTAGATTGATTAGGAAGCCTAAATCAATTACAACTGATTTACACGATTCGAGGGAAGTTTCCTATGCAGTTTAGGGAACTGTTGATTCTTCCTTAATAGAGTTCTGATCAGATAAGGAAACCGTTTGAGAGGTTCGACCGGGGCTGCGCCCCATGAAGAATTGCAGCTCCCCGATCCCGTGCGGTAACGGTTGAAGATCTCGGGAGCCTAGGCGCCCATTCTGGATTTTTCGGGTCCTTAGCTGCTGACGTGGCAGGTTGGCTTTAGCAAAATATTGATGGACGTATCAGCTACCCCCCATTTTTGAATTGATGTGGTGTCCGATCAAATGAAGTTCAAAAATTAAGACTACTTCTGAGATACCGTTCGGTAATAGGCTGGGGCTCTATCTGGGACGAGACCGATCAGGATGATACACCGGGGTACGGACCGAGCGGCAGCCCCGTGGACCCGAGTCCTATCTCTTCCACGCGTGCGCTGGTCATTGGCCTGGTCAGGATCCAACATGGGAGTAACCGAATCATTTACGCGAAAACCAAACCGTCCCGTCGTGCACTTAATGCGCACGTCTTTTATGGCGACGCTTCACATGCCCGAGGCGACACCTGTCAGCCATTTTGGCGGGAAAGCATATGAGCCATGTGATCTGTTTTGATTCGGGCCGTCCATGGTGTCTATATAAGGGGCACCTGTTCATTCCATGCCTCACTGCCAATTGACCATCGAATCTACTGAGCGGTTTGAGAAATCAAAGTGTTCCCGGGCTCTTTTTTCTCCTCTGTTTTTACTACCCAGGCTTCTCTCTAATGGTTTCTCACGTTGACTTGAACTCCGACGAAGGACTCAGTGCTTTCCGGAGGAACTGCGAGATCCCCGATGATGTCAGGGTCCGTCCCTTTGCTGAAGGAGACGAGGTGGCTTTCTCCTCCATCATTATCAGCAGTTATCTATTACTGATAGTGGGACTGCGCTTCCCTTTACCCGCCTCCTTCTATGACCTGTTACAGTGGTTATGCTTTCTGCTGTCCAAGTACCGTCCGAATGTCGCCCGCCTTCTCTGGGGTGTCTCGGAGCTGAACCAGCGACTTGGGTTACTCCTCTGCTCGGTCGACGTTGCCAGGTGCTACATCCTAAGCATCGACCGCAGGGATCCTTACCTATGCCCCGTGGCTGAGGGAAAACATTTTGTCCGGGGTCTGGACTTCCCCAACAAGAACTGGAGTCAATATCCTTGGGTCGTTATCTCCGACAACTGGCGGGTGGACCCCTCTCTCTGCCCTCCTGCGACCTTTGATCCCGAACTCAGCAAGACGTCCTTTGCCGTCTTCCGCGATATTGCCCCACTATTGCCAACGCAGAGGCTATCAACCGAGCGATCGAGGCCGGCCTTATGTTTTCCGACTTGATCGGGGGACCTGTTGGTGAGGTTGGCTGTGGAACTTCCTCTGTGGCCCCCGTTGCGGCTGCCTCTGGGTCGCGTCGCTATACCCGATCCATGGCTACCGGTCTGCATGCCACGAGCAGGGTCGGTCTGCCTGAGGGGCCAGTTATTTTATCCACCAGCGGTGATTCATCCTCGTCTGGGGATGCGAGCCCGCCACCAGGCCCGTCCAGGAAGGGGAAAGAAAAGGCGGTTGGGGAATGATCCCAACCCCAACCGAAAAGGAGTCGGCTAGAAGCACACCCGCGGGTCTTCATGTGCCCAGCTCTTGGACAGGCCTTGTAACAACCCTAATTTTCTAAGTGCTTTTAGTAATTTTATATTTTTATTTTCGAGTGTTAGATATTAACTGTGTGTATGTATCTTAGTGACACCTAATAAAAATGTTGAAGTAGCATGTACGAGTAGTTAGTATGTTAAGTAGTGTGCTTAACATAGAAATTTAGTGCCTGGGGTCATGGGTACCCATTGGGCTAATCATTTGTCACATTAGAATGCATTTTCGGGTCCATATAAAGCCTTTTTGTGAGGCCCTTAGATAAAAAACGGGATTCACATGTTTGTGTGTGTTTTATTTATAAGTGTTGTGTGTGAAATATATATACACATATATTAAACCCTAGCCCCATTTTAACAAAAAAAAAAGGGAAGAGGAGAGAAGAAACTAGAGAACAAACGTATGTGAGAGAGAGAGAGAGAGAGAGAGAGAGAGAGATAGAGAGAGGGAGAGAGAGGGAGGAAGAAGAAGAAGAAGAAGAAGAAGAAGAAGAAGAAGTGAGGAACCTCAACCTTTGGTTTGTGTAACCATCATCAACCTTGAAGCCCTAAATTGGTGAGTTAACTTGTTATTTTCTTTCAATCTCATTTGATTGAAAATTTAATTGTATAAAATATTAAATTAGTATGGTTATGGATAATGAGATTTAAGTCTTTTTTTTTACAATGATTGAAGTTGTGAATTGAGATTTATAGATGAGCATTGAATATATATTTGAGTAATTATTCAATTTTTGGATTTGGGGTTTTCACGGATCAGATTTGTGTAGAAAATTGCTTATAAATCATACGTTACAGTTTTCGTGATTCTATCCGCGTAGGCCAGTAGGAAACGCAATTCTCGACAACGTTCGTCTAATGGTATTTTTCCCAATTCTGCACCGTTTGGGCAGAATATGCATATTACAGTAGCAGTTTTATGAAGGTTAAAATAAGTGTATTTGCTATATTACATTTTTGTGTGATTTCGTGTTCGTTAATATGAATTGATTTGTTTGTACGTAGAGAGCTATGAGTTCTCATCTACAGTTGAGCTTTCTGAAATTGTGACTGTGCAATTTTGTAAAAGTTATGAATCTCTGTGAACATGTAGCTGTTAATATGATATTAATGGGAATTCGATTTGAGATATATGAATCTTTTATAAAGTTGAGTTTTGTGAAAAACGTGGATGTATGAACGTTAGAAAAGTCCTTATAGTTCACCACTACTCCTTATAATTTTAGGCGCCGACTTCGTGGATGACCCGTCCTTGTGTGATTAGACGGCGACTACGTGGATGACCCGTCTCTTCATTTTTAAGCCTTATGCCTGGCTTGTTGGTCTATTTCATGTGTATTTAGACATTGTTTTATTGACGTCAAGAACGTAAGGACTAGCCTTTCGGTGGATACTCAAATCCCAGTGATACCCCATGGGAGTTGGGATCGGAGTGGGAGTTAGTATTACGTTAGGAGATACATGGGATATATGTGTAGGCTAAACCATGGATGGGTGGCCGAGGTGGTGAACATAATGTGTAATTTGGATCGAATATTATGTGTTTTTTTTTTTTTGCGGATTTACAGTTTTAATGTGGTTTATGATTTTCAGTTATATGAAATTATAGGAATTGGTAGTCGTGTAGTTTTCAGGATTTTAAATAATTTTGGTGTTGTGCTCGTTAGCTGAAACCTAGCATTCTATGTGTAACGTACCATCTTTGGGAACGTAGCAATTTAATAATAAACTGGACCAGATTAGTAAATTGAATATTTTGTATACTTAGACTTATAGTTTATGGCCGTCTCACGTACACTATAGTAAAACGACGATCCGAACAACTTTCGTGTTTTACACTTTTTCTAAAAACGTCATCTTGACACTATTTTCATCGATTTTCAGAATCTGCTGAACATCGTCTATGTAAGAGCTGAATTTTAATAATTAATTTCTGAATTATCTATTTAGAATTTATGAACGAGGACGCGTGTCATTTCTTCAAAATTTTATTCTTGACATTTTTCGTGTTTTAAGTTTTGTCTAATTCCAGTTATTTGTTAGAGATAAAATCATTTTAATTAATAACACCTTATTATTGGTTTATATTATTGTGTTAAGTTCTATTTGTACAGGATGGTAGGCCTACTAATAGTTTGCATGTATCGGCCTACCATAGTTAAGAAAGGTAAGTATTCAATTATTTTTATTCGGGCAAGAAACTACTTGCCACCACATAAATGGAAACTACTCTATTGTCCAGATATGTGTGTGGAACTACCTGTCTTGGCCCAAGAATGTTGTAGTATGATTTGTAGTCTACGGATTCAAGTTGGATCCCTAAGACTTGTGTTTTGTTTAACTCATACCAGTCATGTGACTGACCCGAGTGTGTTATGTATTCGGGTGCGTTTCTGTTTTGAAACGTAGTCGGATGACATATGCAGGATAGTATAGTTGGAGTTCATTGTGGAGCAGCCGATCTGTTCGTGAAGTTGAAGATACCTTCTTTTTATTCTTTAATTACTATATGATACTCTTTTATATAGTTGGCATTGTGAGCCATGGTTGAGAACTTGTATTAGATATAGTTATATTTCAGTTGTATTATTGGACTTTTGGGGACATTTATAGCAGATCTTACCTGAGATAGTGTAGTGTTGGAATTGTTCCGTTTATTATTATAACTTGATACTTTTATTGTGATTCGATGGAGGAAATTATATTATTTTTATGTAAAGGGAAACGTTTGGTTTTCATTTTGTAATAAATGAGAATGGAGAAAATTTGAAACGTGGATTTTTCTTGTAATGTTTTTGGGAATGAGTTTGATAATAAATGAGTTTTGTTTAAATAGAAATCATGTGGTTTATGAAAGCAATTAAATTTAGTTTTTCTTAAAATGGCCTTTTAAAATTGGGTATAGGTTGTCATCCATGGATTTTTGGGCGGTTGAATATTGATTAGGGTATGCACTTGATTGAATATTTGGTTATCAAAAAATCGGGGTGTGACAGGCCTCTCCCTTGGTAACCTGGAAGGTCGCCTGTAGGAGGTGGAGAAGTAGAGTGCTCTTCTGCAGATGGACTCCGTCATGCGGGATGTGGACTTTCATGCTCTGGAGCTTACCGTCCAAGAGCTGGTGGCCAGGATGGCGGCCATGGAGGAAGAGATCAAGGCTCTGAAGGGCAAGGGGACCTGAAGACTCTTCCTCTTTTCCTTTTTTTTTTTTTGCTTTAGTTGGCTTGTTGGGAAGGCTACTAAAACTGCCCCCCAAGCTTTGTACAGTTCTTTTTTATAATAATGAAAAGGTCCTTGAGGCCAATTTTTCCATTACTCTGCTCTATTAACTGTTCATTATTTCTGTACTGTGCTTGCTTGCCAATACCCGACCGATTTTTGTTGACCGGCCTAACTCTTCGCCTTAGCAAATGGTTTTTGAGCATTTTTGGTTTTATCAGGATGCCCCCCATTTTCGGAACTGACTGAATGGGCCCTTAGGTGAAGACTGGAAATCAATACTGCCTTGAAAACCATCCGGTTATCCTCTGGAGAAGCTGCTCGTGATGGGGCCCACCTTCCTTATCACTCGGGTGAATGACCGACCGGTAAGGGGAAGATGCCCGCGCGGTGCTATTGCCACGTGTCGGGGAGTGGTCGGCCTGGTCAGGGTCCAGCGGAGTCGGTTCGGATGCAACCGGACACGTACGTTGCAACCAGGCCGTCACGTCATGCATTCAATGCACGCGTGTTTTGAGGCGACTTTCCATGATCCCAAGGCGGCAGCTGTCCGGCAACTCTTGGCGGGAAAGCTTCTGGGCCGTTGGATCTAATTGATCTAGACCGTCCGTTATTCCTATATAAGGCATACTCGCTCATTTCTTCAATTTCTGCTGCCAAGTGAGAGGGTTTACCGAGCGGTTTTTGAGAGCAATCAAGATCCCGAGCAAGATTCCATACCTCTTTCCTGCGCTAAACCTTGTAAGTCTTCCTTTCTGTCTTCAGTTCTTCATTCTCTTCTTCTTATCTGAACAAAACTGGAGAGAGCGAACCCACTTGGGTCAGAACGAGCGTGGGATTTTTTCTTTTGGAGGTTCTGTCATTTCTTCCAATCTGGGGGTACTTTAGGGCAATTAGACTGAACGGGTGTTCCAGGGAAAGTCTTGAGGGAGTGTTACCTTTCATCAAGAGCCTTGTACGACCTGCCTTTTAGGCTGCTAGATCTACCGCCTTTGTATACTAGGCTTAGAGTTCTTGACCCATTTTTAGGTCGTTGCCCGCCTCCTAAGTCCACTGTAGGCGTAGACATGTGCCACTCAGACTTCGACTCATCCTCCCGATCAGAGGACGAGCAGTCACAGTCAGGGACCTTGAGCACTAGCCTCAACCCTCCTTCAGCCCCCTCTGACTAGCACAGTGAAGGAAGGACACCCATCCAGGCCTCTCCTGAGGGAGCACGCCGGGATTCTCCCGTAGCCTCGACGTCTCGGGGGTCGGGCGATGACGGCTCTGTACCAAACAGTCTCGGCGTCGTCTTTGCGTGCGAGTCAATCGCCAGTACCCTGTACGGTCCTGATTTGGGTCAGATTAGGGATAGATATGATATTCCCGGCCCCTTCTCGCTTTCTGTCCACGACGGCGAGCCCAATTTCCACGAATCGGGCTTCGTCACCTTGTACGAAGATGCCTTTATGGCAAGCCTTCGCTTGCCACTCCATCCAGTTGCCTGGGATGCGCTCATCTACCTCGGGATCTCCCCCGGGCAGCTTGCCCCGAATGGTTGGAGGCATCTGATGGGGTCCATCTCATTATGGCCCCAAGTCCTCGGGTACGAGCTCACCTTGCAAGAGTTCTTCTGGACTCATCGGCCGTTCCAAGTTCACGGGGAGGCCGGCTTCTTCTCGCTCGGGGCTAGGCAAGGGAGGAAGATATTAGTAAAATGCCCTAGCAATAATAAAGGATGGAAGAAAAAATTCTTCCAAGTGTCCACCCTGGGGCTGAGGAGGCGCCAGGCATTCAGTTGAGGACCTCCTGGGCGGGAAAGCTAAGGAGTAAGCCCGACCACTTTTTTTTCTGATTAGTTCTTCTATTTTGCCTTGACTAACCCATCTGTATGTTTGCTTTGCAGCGGGATCAGCTGACTTGCCCAGTCTTCTCGACGAGCTTCAAGCAAGGATCCTGTCTTTGGTGGAGGATCCAACTGACATCAAGGACGTTCTAACCCGGTCGGGAAGCCCGAAAATCTCCTATGAGCCCAAGTACCACTTTACAGCTCCCATCTTCCCCGCGATCATTCCTGGTAAACACCATCTCTTTACCGTCCAATTTCATTTTTACTTGGTAATCTGTCGAGTCCTGACATGCTCTGGTTTTGCAGAAATGGCTCCCAAGAGCGCGGCAGCCCTGAAGGAGAAAGAGGCGGCCCTCATGGCCCGGGCTGGCCAGAAGAAGAGGAAGCCAGACCCCGCCGAGGTCTAGCCTCTCAAGATGATTTCCTAGGGAATTTCCATCCGGGCTGGGAAGGAAGCAGCTGCTTCCTCCACGCCCATTGTCACGATTGCTGCTCCACCACCACCTCCACCTGCTGCCAAACTGTCCGGGATCTCCTTCCTGAGCATGGAGGAGACTGCCCATGCGGGCCCCTCTTCCAGACCTGCGGTGGAAATGACGGACAAAGTCCGCGGAAGGGTCCGGCTCGGGCTACTGCAGAGCCAAATTTATAAGTGTGCTCTGCTTGGCCCCGAGGCCATCATCGGTTGGCTCTATAGCATTAGCCACAAGGTAAGTTTTTCTTTTTGTATGAACCTTGACTTTCCTTCCTAGGATACTAACATTGTCCTGTTCTTGCAGATTGGCTGTATTGCGGCCGGGGCTGAGACCACCCTTCCCGGCTTTGATGAGAGGTTGGCCGCTGCAGAGGCTAGCCTGTCCGCTGAGAGGGCCGCCCGGGAGTCTGCGGAGTTTGCTCTCACCGTGGAGGAAGAGAAATCCCGGGCGACGGCCTTGGAGCTGGGGGAGAGCCGCGACTCTCTCCACCGAGCGGGCTGCCCAGAAGGTTGCTGAGTCGAAAGTCACAGCCGCAGAGGCCGGGAGGATTTCTGCCGAGAAGGACTTGGCAGCCATGACAGCCATGCTTTTCGAGCTTGCTACCGCTCGGGAGGCGGAAGCCAAGGATGCCGAGGAGGAGTTTGAGGCAGGGTTCCTCACCGGCTACGCTGACCTGGCGAAGCGGGCTGCTGCTGACCGCCCTGACTTGGACCTGTCTTGCTATTCTTGGGCAGAGTCTAATTACTGGAAGGAGGGTCCAGCTGACTCCGAGGTTACTGCAGAGGCTGCACCGGTCGGGGACCCCTTGGTGGAAGAGCAGGCTATTGAGGAGGTGGTCGTTGTGGATAACCCATGAACCATGGGTGTTGTCTTTTTTTTTTTTTTGGGGAGGCTACTACAACTGCCCCCCGAGCCCTGTACAAAAACTGTCTTTAATCAATGAAAAGGTCCTTGAGACCATCTTTTCTGTCAATTGTTTACTGTTCCCGTATTTGTGCGCCTATTTGATTGCTAGTATCTGCTCTGTTTTCAGCCGACCTAACCCCTGCCTTGGCAAATGGTTTAGGTTCTTTTAACCAACAGAACACCTAGTCTTTTTTGGCCTGTTTTTAAGGTCTTTGAGTGCCTGGGTTCGTAGCCCGAGGTCTTTGAGTGCCTAGGTTCGGAGCCCGAGGTCTTTAAGTGCCTGGGTTCGGAGCCCAAGGTCTTTGAGTGCCTGGGTTCAGAGCCTGAGGTCTTTGGGTGCCTGGGTTCGGAGCCCGAGGTCTTTGAGTGCCTGGGTTCGGAGCCCGAGGTCTTTGAGTGATTGGGTTCAGAGCCCGAGGTCTTTGAGTGCCTGGGTTCGGAGCCCGACGTCTTTGGGTGCCTGCGTTCGGAGCCTGAGGTCTATGGGTGCCTGGGTTCAGAGCCGGAGGTCTTTGAGTGCCTGGGCTCGGAGCTCGAGGCTTTGGGTGCCTGGGTTCGGGGCCCGAGGTCTTTTAAGCATTGCACGGTGTATTGTCGGGAGTAAATTTGCAAAATAAACTATCCAATTTTATTTGAGAGTAAAAATTTATAGCATTTTCTCAATTAGAGCTACAAAAGAAATTTCTCTACCAATACTAAATTCCCATGGCCAAATGCTATTGATAATACTTGCAGAGGTGTTGACCCAGGTCACTTTATACGGGCCTTCCTAGTTCGCCCCCAATTTCCCGTGGTTCGGGATCCGGGAAGACTGGTTCACTGCCTTGAGGATGAGGTCTCCGACCTGAAAACTGTGGTGCTTCACCTTGCTATTGTAGTACCGCGAGACCCGCTGTTTATAGGCCGCCACCTTTAGGTAAGCCTTGTCTCTCCGTTGCTCCACCAGATCCAAATCTGACCTGAGAGCTTCTTCGTTATCCGGCACACTGAAGTTGGCCACCCAATAGGTAGGCAACCCGATCTCTGTGGGGACCACTGCTTCGAATCTGCAGGTTAAAGAGAACGGCGTTTCGCCTGTTGCCGCCTAGGGTGTTCTGCTGTAGGCCCACAGGAGGGTCGGTAGCTCTTCAGCCCACAGGCCTTTGGCGCCTTCAAGCCTCGTTTTGATTGACTGCAATATTGTCCGGTTGGTTACCTCGGCTTGACCGTTGGCTTGTGGATGCTCGGGGGAGGACTAATGATTTAGTATCCCGTAGCCTGAGCAGAACTACCTGAAGATAGGCGTGTCGAATTGTCTGCCATTATCGCTGACCAGGACCCGAGGAATGCCAAACCTACTGAGAATATTCCTTTCCACGAAGCTTTTCATTTTCCGTTCGGTTATGGTCGCCAAGGGCTCGACCTCTGCCCATTTGGTGAAGTAATCAACAGTGATGACGGCGAACTTGACCTGTCCTTTTCCCATCGTAAGGGTCCGACGATGTCGATTCCCCACTGGGCGAATGTCACACCCACGAACGTACTCTTGCGAATCTCGAGCCATGGTTGGCCAGTAATAACCTTGCAATAGGGCCTTCCTGGAGAGTGCCCGGCCTCCGATGTGATTCCCGCACACTCCCTCGTGGATTTCAAATAGTACAACTTGGATTTGCGCAGGATGGACACAGCGGAGGTACGAGAGAGTGAATCCCCTCTTGGAGAGAATGCCGTCAACAAGATGGTATTGGGCTGCCCGATACTTGACCCGGCGGGCTTCTCCTTTCTCGTTTGGTAGCCTACCTGTCGTCAGGAATGTCACGAGCGCGTCCATCCAGCTGGGTCCCAGGGTGACCGGATCTACCTCCATGCCTTCTGACTTGATCACACTTGGCTCGAGTAGGTATTGTATCCGTATCCCGGGCAAGTATGACTCAGAGGACGAGGCGAGGCGTGCCAACCGGTCGGCCCTGGTATTCTCTTCTCTGGGTATCTGCGTGATGGAGAATCCCCAGAGCTTCTTGGCGACCGCTAGGACAACGGCCAAGTAGGCTACCGTGCTGTCTTCCCGCGCTTCGTACTCTTGGTTAACCTGGTTGACCACGAGCTGGGAATCGCTGTATCCCTGAACTTATTGTGCACTCATAGAAACGGCCAACTATAATCCGACCAAGAGGGCTTCGTATTCGGCCTCGTTGTTGGAGGTACGAAACCCGAACCGTAGCGCGTATTCGAGCTAGATACCGTCAGGGGTAGTTAGGATGATTCCTGCACCACTGCCTTGCTGATTGGATGATCCGTCCACGTATAGTATCCAGGTTGGGATATCAGAGTGTAACCCGGGCGGTAAGGCTGGCGGCTCAGACTCTTTGACCGGGTCCTTTGGATAATTGAATTCGACCAAAAAGTTCGCCACGGCTTGCCCCTTGATGGCTATCCGGGGTCAGTAGACCACTTCAAATTCTTCCAACTCCAGTGCCCACTTGACAAGCCTCCCAGACGTGTCTGGACGGCTGAGGATTCTGCGAAGTGGTTGATCTGTGAGGACCACAATGGCATGAGCTTAAAAGTACGGGCGGAGCCTTCGAGCCGAGGTAATGAGGGCAAACGCTAGTTTTTCGATGCAGGAGTATCTACTCTCCGCGCCCTGTAACGCTCGGCTGGTGTAGTACACTGGGAACTGTATCACGTGCTCTTCCCGAATGAGTGCCTAGCTAACTGCTGAGGGCGACACCGCCAAGTATAGAAACAATTCTTCCCCTGGTATGGGTGTTGAGAGTAAGGGAGGGGACACCAAATACTTCTTGAGTTCTTGGAATGCCTCCTCGCACTCTTCTGACCACTGAAACGCTTTGCGGAGGATTTTAAAGAACGGCAGGCACCTATCGTTAGCTCGGGAGACAAATCTGTTCAATGCGGCCACCCGTCCGGCTAAGCTTTGTACTTCCTTTGTTGATTTGGGTGACCGCATGTTGATGATGGCTTTGATCTTTTCGGGGTTTGCCTCAATTCCCCGTCTGCTGACCAGATGGCCCAGAAATTTCCCGGACGAGACGCCAAATGTGCACTTGGCCGGGTTCAACCTCATCCCAAACTTTCTCAAAATGTTGAAGGCCCCGACCAAATGCTCTAGATGGTTGGACTCGTCCCGGCTTTTGACCAGCAGATAGTCAACGTAGACCTCCATAGGCCTTCCAATCAAGTCTTTGAACATGTGGTTCACCAGGCGTTGATAAGTTGCCCCGGTATTTTTAAGGCCGAAGGGCATAACTCTGTAGCAGTAAGTCCCTAGATCCGTGATGAAGGATGTTTTTTCTTCGTCTCCGGGGTACATGCTGATCTGATTGTACTCGGAGTAGGCTTCCATGAATGAGAGGAGTGAATGACCGGCCGTAGAGTCCACAAGGAGATCTATCCTGGGCAGCGGATAGCAATCCTTGGGGCAGGCTTTATTGAGGTCGGTGAAGTCCACGCACATCCTTCACTTCCCGTTGCTTTTCTTGACCAGAACAACATTAGCTAAATAGTCGGGGTAGTGGATTTCTCGTATGGAGCGGGCTTTGAGAAGCTTCTCGACCTCCTCACCCATTGCTTTCTGCCTCTCGGGGGCCATGCCCCTCCTTTTCTGCTTCACTGGCCGGCAATCTGGGCTGACGTTGAGTCGGTGAGACATTACCCGGGGTCAATCCCAGGCATGTCTTCATGGCACCAGGCAAACACATTCTGATTCTGCCATAGGAATTGAATCAGCTTTTCCCTGAGGCTGGGCTCCAACAGGGTGCCGATACTGACCGTCCGGTCGGGGAGTTGTGGGTCCAACATTACTTGCTCCAGTTCCTCGATCGGGCCCACTTTTGTATCCCAATCCCTCGGGTCCATCTCCTAGACATTCAGTGTCTCAGTAATGACTTCCTTGTAAAAGGAACTGACATACCAACTTCGGGCGGTCGTCTGATATCCGCGCAGTCTCCCGGGGCCTTGAGGGGTCAGAAACTTGACTGTCAGGCTGTGAGTAGAGATGAAGGCCCTAGCTCTGTTGAGTGTAGGCCTCCCGAGAATGACATTATAGGCAGACGGGACCTCTACGATCACAAAGCTCGCCAATAGAGAGATCTGCTGAGGATAAGTTCCCATAAGGATAGGGAGCTCCATAGTACCGAGCGGCTGGGTACTGGATCCGTTAAAACCCACCAGGGGGTGGCCACTGGACGGAGCCGATTGTGGACCGCTGCGCGTGGAGGAGGAGATCCTGACGCTCTCCCTCGATAGTGTCCCGGGACGGATCCCAAGGAGCACACTTCAGGGAAAACTAGGACTTCCTCACGCGATCCTAGAGACAAAGAGTCGCCACCTAATTTTTATCGGGAATTAGGAAACCCAAGTTTGACTCGCCCAAAATTGAATAAGGTTACTCGCCCTTCATTACCAGAAACAAGGTTCGGGGGTCTTGGTACGAGAGGGGAAGGAGCCCAAGCAGGACTAAAGCACCCCCTCCTCGCCCTACCGAATGGTAGGCCTTGATTCAAATATCCTTGTTATTAATTCATAATAGATGTTGTTTCCTCAAACATACTAGATAGATATATACATGGCAAAAAGAAACATCTAATGAAAATCATTTCAAGAGACTAAATCAAGTAGAAAGCGGATGCTCATGCAATACAAGGGAGAAGTATACTCACAGTGGCTAGTCCCGCCCGGGACCGATGCAAATAAAGTAAACATGTCATGATATGCAAAGGGAACGAGAAGACTTACATTGGTTGACTCAAGCGGAGTCGCGAAAGCAAAAAGAATGGAAACGTGCAATGCAATCATGCAACAATCCTAGATAAGATGTCTCTAACAAATAATCATATAAACGGAGACTTATCCTAAAGGAAATGTGTCGTTGAAATCAAAGTTGTAAACCTAGAAAAATTCTAAGAGAAAGGATAGAGATAGTACATGATACATGGGCACTAAGCCACATGTAGATGAGGCAAACCACAAATCGACGTCCGGGTCCAAGGCACTTAATTCTCTGCACTAAGACACCAAAGAATACCCAAAGCATTGCAAAAATACAAGCAAACAAATGATATGCATGATAAACAAAGAAAACATGTCATCAATCAAATTTCCAGATTCAGCAACCTCTAATGAATCCTATCAAAAGTGGTCTTAAACATGAGCTGGATAAAAACCCTTTTACAGAAAGTTAGATACATGTCTTAGGGAACTTCTCCAAAAAGTGGGACCTCAATATCAATTTTATTGTTTGAGAAATAAATGTTTTGGGAACAGTGGATCAGGACTGTCCACTGTTCTTGTAAAAATCATAATTAAATCTACAAAAATCATATGAAGCTCATTTGGTGTCAAAAGAAAGCTATTTCATTGTAGTATATGATAAAAATAAACCCATGGACATTCTGTAATCACAAGGTTTCTGAAAAAGTGTTTTAAACAGACTCTGTTATTCTGGAAATTTGGTATCATTTGACAAATGAATGCAAAACATAATAGAAGTATAATAGAAGTTCATGAATCATGTTAACCAAGTTGATTTAAGCTTTTGATCTCTCATCCATTTATCCTAGGTGATTTCTAAACCAAGTTTTATTCATCAATTGTTGTTGAGTGATCAAGGTATGACCGTTTTGTATACATAATCATATTTGTAATTAAACTTAGAAAATTCCAGAATAGTTGTATCAACTTTAAACGCTTAGAAAACGATCCTAACTCGATCGTATGCTCACGATTTTACATCGGCATATAGATATATGAGTTAGGAATCATCCCCAAAAAGCGGAACGTCGATAACTATTATAGATTTTCTGAAATTCAAGCACAAAGAGACGATGTTCAAATCTGTCAACCGATTTCTCAACAATTTCTAAAAATAGTATATGAATCCTAAAAGCTCTCAAAACGGACCGGATGAAAGCTAATTCATCAAAGTTTACCCAGAAAATTTGAAATCCATCAAACTATGGGTTTTGATGGACCAAATCTAATGGACAAAACCAATCTGCTTTGCTGAATTTTTATCTAGTTCATTTTAAAGTGTGAGGAAAACATTTTAGTGATAGTTGAAGCTTATTAGAGAGATCAAACTCATAGATCAACTTAATTATCTTGATTCCCAATCAATTTAGCCCTCAAGTTCTATGAAGAACTTTTAGATCAAGGATCAAAGGGACTTATAAATATCATGTTGGAGATGAAATTCAATAGGAATTCTAGGTAATAGGAATAATCAAGAGATAGGTATGAACATAGAAATCATCCTTCTCATAGATCATATTTCCAAACCATCATGGAATTCAAAATAGATATATGTATATATATATAATCATGTATGCATGAATCTAAACTAAAATTGAAGAATGAAACCAAAATTGAAAATCAAAGTGAAAAACAATCTCTAATTGTAAATTATCAATAAAAATCAAAGAGATTTGGATCTAACTATGTGAGTGTGTGAAGAACATGAGAGGAAGAAGATGAGTGTTCTAATAAGTAGAAATAGAACTAAGTTAGATCCAAATCTTATAGATCTATATATACAAAGTAGGAATTAGAGATGAACTATAGTGTTTACCTCTTGGAGGATTCTCAATTACAAGACCAAAATTGATTTGAAGATCTTCTTCTTCAAGTGTTATTCAAGTGTTCTTCAAGCACTCATCCATGGAAGTTGAGGGAGGCAATTGATGTTCAAATTGTGGTCTAATTAGCCTAAGTTAATCTAAATTCAATTCATAATTTTCTCTCTCTAGAATTCACCTAAATTGAAAGTATATTCAAAGTATACTTCTCTCTCTTGTATGTGCTTCTATGTGTGTTTGTATCTCCAAGTATATTCAAGTGTATCTCTTCCAAGTGTCTAGTGTGTTAAGATGTGATCTCATATGAGATGTATGAGATCTTATATAGAGTTTTGAAGACTTAGCTCTTAAGTTTCAGGGTTAAAACAGGATTTTTAGAGCTTAAAAGAGGGTTAAAATGGCCATTTCGGAGCCTGAACGCAATTTCCAGGCAATTTCCTCGCAGTGGGAAGCTTCTAGAAGGGTCTGGAACTCAAAAAGCTCCGTGGAGGACACAAATGGAAGTGGCGGTTATGGTGGGACCCGCCACCCCTATACCCAAAACCGCCATTTACTATTTGGGTCCCTCTGGTCACCCACAAGCTCTGTTTCAAATTTCATGCGCACTGCTTTTCCAGATTTCTGTAAAAATGCTTTTTGGTGTCCGTTTACGTACCGTTGGAAAGCTGTCAGGTTGAATTTCAGTATAAAAATATTTCCAGAGGCTTTATAATGAGAATTGAAGTCCAATTGAAGTCCGGAAGTCCTCCGGAACTTTCGTCATCTTTTTGAAATCAAATGACGTCTTTTCCAAAATTGCTTTCAAATGTGCGTCGATTTCGAACTTTTCTTTAAAATTGAATCTCTGGATACCTAGAATACTGCGTTTAGAACACTTAATGTTCATATAACCCTGAGAGAATATGAATTCTGAGAGATGATTTTGACAAAACCGGGATTTATCCATGGAAAAGGGCTTTTCTGAGCTTGAAGTCACTTTCCGAAGTCCGATCTTCTGATTGTGTGGAATCCAGTACCTTCCACGGGGTACTTTTCATCATCGAATCCTCCAAGACGTTGTCCACCCTAAATCCTATCAGTGTGGTCAAAATTGGGTGTCTACAGTTTGCCCCTCTTTGGCAGAGCTTGTTGTGAACAACGTGAACTGCAAGTGAGTGCCAAAGCCTTGAAGGCACCCAAATAACCATACTGAGAGGTTTTAGGAAAAACAAAAAATTCGCAAAATCAAGAAATTCAAAATCGGAGAAAATCAAGAAATTACGAATGCAAGAATGCAATGCAATGCTGGGTAGAGGCGGCTAAGTTGAAGCTGATGCTGGTCGTGCTCCGCTGGAGCTGCCTACGTATCCTTTCCAGGAATCAGACCAGGGCGTAGTTCAAGCGCGCGGGAAGACGGAAAACAAACAAACAACAACAATGCGGATGAAATGCTCCTATCCTAGGATGCTGGTGCAATATGAAAACATGAAATGTGAAAGTGCTGGAGGAATCATCCTCAAGGGTTCCCTAGATGCAAAATCTAATGCAAAGGATGCAACGACTCTCTCTCACAGTCGAATATGCTAAAGGTATCTTGGATGATTCTCGAGGTTTTTGTCAAAGTTATTCTTCTGATCTTAAGGCTCGTAGGTGTCATCTGTATCCTGGACGACTCTTGAAATAGCGAAGTATCTTGGATGAATTCTGAGTCATGTCAAACAACTGGACGATTGCTGGTGTAGAGTCCTTCTGCTGGGGACGATTACTGATGTAGAGTCCTTCTGCTGGGGACGATTGTTGATGTAGAGTCCTTCTGCTGGGGACGATTGCTGAAACAGGTCCTTCTTCTGTGGACGATTGCTGATTGTAGAGTCCTTTTGCTGGGGACGATTGCTGATGTAGAGTCCTTCTGCTGGGGACGATTGCTGATGTAGAGTCCTTTTGCTGGGGACGATTGCTGATGTAGAGTCCTTTTGCTGGGGACAAATCTTCTGAAACAGGTCTCTCTGCCGGAGACAAATCTTCTGCTCTTCTGAAACAGGTCCTTCTTCTAGACAAATCTTCTGTAACAGGTCTGGAAACAAGTCTTCTGAAACAGGTCTCTCTGCCGGAGACAAATCTTCTGTTCTTCTGAAACAGGCCCTTTTTCCGAGGACAAATCTTCTGTGGCAGGTCTAGAAACAAATCTTCTGAAACAGGTCTCTCTGCCGGAGACAAATCCTCTGTTCTTCTGAAACAGGCCCTTCTTCTGAGGACAAATCTTCTGTTCTGATGCACGGATTCTGAGAGATACACAAATTCTGAGAGATGACCCTTCTTCTGAGAGCAACCCACGGATACACGATTCTGATTTTGAGAGAAACCCTACATTCTGGAGGCAACCCTGATATGCGATGCTGAGAAATACATGATTCTGAGAGAAACCCCTACATTCTGGAGGCAACCCTGGATACACGATTCTGATTCTGAGAGAAACCCTACATTCTGGAGGCAACCCACGATTCTGAGAGAAACCCTACATTCTGAGAGCAACCCACGGATACACGATTCTTGGCATAAACCTTGTATTCTGGAGGCGACCCACGATTCTGATTCTGAGAGAAACCCTACATTCTGGAGGCAACCCACGATTCTGAGAGAAACCCTACATTCTGGAGGCAACCCTGGATACATGATGCTTGGCATAAACCTTGTATTCTGGAGGCGATTTTGATGCTCAAATTCTGAGAGATACCCTTTATCTGGAGGCAACCCGTGGATACATGATGCTTGCGAGAAACTTAATTCTGAAAGTTCTCTACTGGGGAGATCCTATGATTCTGAGAGATGCACGAATTCTGTTATACCTTGACAATATCTGGAAATTCTCTGCTTGAGGAGATATCTGAGGTTTCTGGGACGCGAGCACATATTCTGGAGGCCCTGCTGATTCTTTCTGAGACTCATATTGGTGCTTCGACCAACGCAATCATTCTTGCAACACGTCAGGCTTACTCTAACCCTTTCTGAACATCTCGCATTCTGACCCATCTTCTGAAAGTCCTTTCTGGATGTAATTCTCAAGCGACAGTAGACTCAAATGTCCATTTTCTAAGACAACTCATAATCAATCCCAAAACGACGGGAGTTTGCCGTTTCTCGGCCACTTTCAGGCTGCGGTGCCTTTGATTCTTCTCATCTGGGGGACTTTTTTTCAATTCTTGAATGGATTTTTACCAAGATTCAAATCTCCAGAGGTCCTCTAGACCAATTCCAACAAGTTTTAAGCACTCTCAAGGCTTATATATCAAAAATGGACCAATCCGGGATCAAATCAAGAGTTCCGGGGGTCAAAACGCGAATATAGAGCAAAATCATATCTCTAGGAGGGCCTTTCGTCAAGAGGTAACCCATTCTTTAATTACTCCTTTGTTTCACATCTTCATACGTGTCTCTTTATTCTTGCGATTCCTTAGAAATCATCCTTTTTCTTTTTAGAATGTGGTTGGTCATCTTAGAGGTCATGGTAGCCATGGAAAATGCCTTGAATGGTTTAATGAATTGTCGGAGTCGCGTCCCCAAGTAGTAGCCAATATCAAGCAAGCGGGCTTTGGGTCGTTTGTAACCTTATTGGAGAGATCGACTAATGATTTGGCCATGATTCAGGCTCTTGCTGAAAGGTGGTGGGATTCCACAAATACTTTTCACATGCCTTTTGGGGAGATAACCATGACCCCTCTTGATTTTGCAATGATAACCGGCATCTCATTTGGCGGGCATCGTCTTGCCTTTGCAAAGAACATCCATAGACATCCTACTATCATTGAGCGTCTCCTAGGCATCATCCCATCCCAGAGAGATCTTCACGGATCGAGCGTAGGCATCACATGGTTCATCAACAACTTCAGGCCTTCTGAAAGAGCGGCTCAATTTACCGATATGCAGCTTACCCGTGCTTTCATCTTGTATTTGCTTGGTTGCTCTCTTCTTTCTACTCGAGCTGAGCGGATTACATTGAATATGCTTGATAGTCTTCGAAATCTTGAGGAGATTGCAGATTTTGATTGGGGCTCTGCTGGTTTAGCCATTCTGTATAGTCATATGGGGGAGCATTCTCGAGGCAAATCCCCTGGATTCGGCGGATTCTGGAGAGCTTGGGAGGTACTGAAAATATTTTCATTTCCAGTTTTTATCATTTGATGTTCTGTTGTTTTGACCACTGCTTTATTTTCTCTTGTAGGTGTGGGCCTTTGAGTATTTCTCCATGACGGCTCCATCATTCCGGGAGGAAGAGATTCATATTTTTCCACGGGCTCTGAAGTGGCGTCGCCAAGCCGTAGGTACCAAGAATGATGCTCATAATGTTATTTCTTGCCGGGATTTTCTTACCCGTCTCAGATTCACCCAAGTTAACTGGCATCCTTGGGCTACAAATGGAGATGTGACTGAGATTGGCTTAGCTAGACAGATGACTGGAGAGAGGATTCTTCTTGAGGGTCCCTCTGTTCTTGAGTGGTATCTTGGAGAGAGAGTAGCTCCTCAGACTGATTTGGAGGATCGTCTCTTAGTGCCACAGGATCCGCCTTCTTGTATGAGGTCGGCGCAGAATTTGGAAGATGAAGATCTTATTAATGCTTTGAACGGAATTCCTTCAGCCTCTTTTACTCTGTTTGAGGAGAACTATGACGTCTTCAGGGTTACTCATCTGATGCCTAATTTCCCGCTCTCGGATGACCCGCAGGTATTTCACGACTTCTTCATTTCTGATCGAATGCTTGCTTTATCTTATTTCTCATCATCATTTGCAGGGGAGTTCTTTTGTGGATGGCCCTGGTCGACCTCTACCTCTCATTCCTCCTTGTGATTGGCGAGCCTCGACCATGCTGCGCGGAGTTACATCTTCTGTAGAGATCCCCCGTGATCTTGTAGAGCCTCAGCTAGTTTCAGAACAACATGAGTCCGTTCCCCGAGCCGTTTTCAATGAAGAGCGAGCTTATGCACAGAATCTGAGGGCTTGGAGCCTTGCTCGTGAGGGACATGTAAGTAATTTCTGAACTCATTACCTCTGATTCTTCTGATCTTTCTGACCATATCTTTCTTCTCTTTGCAGTGGGATGGCATGTGCCAGACTTACATAGACCGTGATGCGGCCCTGGTAAATTTCTTGACCTCTTCTTCTTATCTCATTGCTTTTTCAAACCCCTATACTGATTCTTTTCTTCCACAGGTGGCTCAAGTTAGGCAGCTTCAATCACAGTTGGAGCGGATGAATGCAGGCCCTTCTGGTGGGGCTGGTGGGTCTAGGCGAAGGCGCCAAATTGAAGATGATGATAGCTCTACGGCCTCAGATATGCCTGCTCGGTACCCACGGGCTACTCGTCGTTGCTGATGATGATCATATGCACCCATGACTATCTTTCTGTTTTTCTTGCTTTCTGTGCTGAGACTGATGTTGATGTATTCTGTCTGAGACTTGATGGGCTTGTACTCTTGACTTTGCTTGATGCTGCTCTATGCTATCCTTCTGTTTCGCTTTTCATCCCTTGTCACGAGACTGATTTGATTGACACTTTGCACACTGACACACAGGACTCGATTTTACAGGGAAAGGAAATTTCTGACGATTCCTCTTTCTCGACAATGTCTTTTGACTTGGATATTTGAATTTTCTAAGGATTTGCATGTTTTGAAAATGAGATTTTATCTTGTAGCAGGATATTGTGTTGGCTTTGCATGTAATCTTGAAGCTTTTGAAAATTTTCCACATAATGTTTCAGTCTTGACATTAGATTCACATCTTTAGATTGCTAAAAAAACTTTTCAACTTAATATCAAGAATTACCAGATTTTTCACTTAGGTGCTTTAATTCTGATAGCCAAGTGATCCAGAGAGGACAGGTAGCGAGGTATGGGCAAACGACAGTTTGCCCCTAGTTGATAGAGATAAATGGAAGTTTGGGCAAACGCAGTTTGCCCCTAGTGTGGCAGTGATATCTTGAGGTTCTGGGCAAACTTTGAAAGTTTGCCCCTAGTTTGCGAGGTTCAGGGATCGAGAGCCAGGAAAGCTCGCCTACTTATCCCCAAGTGGGAATCAGATCCAAAGTAGTTCGGCCAGGTCTTGAAAGAAAGTATGGTTGAGGGTTTCAGGAGCAGTGACCGAACCGAGCAGGTTGCCTACATATCCCCAAGTGGGAATCAGGTCAAGTGTAGTTCCTCGAATGCTGGAGGTTTTGAAAGAACAGGTTTTGAAAGAAAAGGCTTTTAAGCATAGTATCTCTTGAGACGGTCAATGTTGATTGGCTGATTGAACTCAACTCCATCTAGATCCATCAGGTATGCCGCTCCTCCAGAGAGAAGCTTCTTGATGACGTATGGGCCAACCCAATTTGGCTTGAATTTCCCTCTAGGATCGAAAACGGGTGCTTTTAAGGCTTTAAGCACAAGGTCGCCTTCCTCAAGTTTTCTTGGACGGACCTTCTTGTTGAATGCTCGAGCTATTCTTCTCTGATACACATGCACATGATCAATTGCGGCCAACCTTTTCTCATCAAGTAACATTAGCTCCTCATATCTATCTCTTAGCCAATCAAATTCTGGAATCTCGGATTCTGCCACAACTCTCAAAGATGGTAGTTCTATTTCAACTGGGAGTACTGCTTCCATTCCGTAAGCCAATGAATAAGGAGTGGCTCCTGTAGATGTTCGGATAGATGTTCTGTATCCCCACAGTGCATACGGTAACTTCTCATGCCAATCTCGGTATGTATTAGTCATCTTTCTTAGGATCGTCTTCAAATTCTTATTAGCTGCTTCAACTGCCCCATTTGTTTGTGGCCTATACGGCGCTGACATGTGGTGCATGATCTTGTATTCTTCTAGTAGATCCAAAACCTCTTTCTGGAAGTGACTGCCATGATCGGATATCAACTCATGAGGGACCCCGTATCGGCAGATTATATTTCTTCTGATAAATCTGGCCACATCTTTAGCCTTCAATGTCGCATAAGACTCTGCTTCCACCCATTTTGTGAAATAATCAATTGCTACCAGGATGTATTGATGCCCATTAGACGCCTTCGGGGTTACTTCTCCAATAACATCTATTCCCCAAACTGAGAATGGCCAAGGGGTAGTCATGTTGTACAGCAGTGACGGCGGCACATGCTTCATATTGGCATGGATCTGACATTTGTGACATTTTCTGACATATTCATAGCAGTCCTTGTCCATAGTAGTCCAATAATATCCTTGTCGGATGATCTTCTTAGCTAACATGTGTCCACTCATATGAGGACCACACACCCCTTCGTGAATTTGCTCCATCATCTTTCTCGCACTGTTTCCATATAGACATGTCAAGTTGAATCCATTGTAAGATCTCTTCAATAGACTTCCACCACAAATCATGAACTGAGCCGAGAATCTTCTTATGGCTCTCTTGTCTTTCTCGGAGGCGCTTTCCGGATATTCCCCATTTTCAATGAAGTTCCACACGTCGGTGTACCACGGAAGTTCTTCTGCTTCTTCTATTTCCCCAATCATCTCATAAGACGGCTTTTCCCTTTGTTCAATCATCAAAGGAGTTAGCTTTATCCCCACAGGAATCTCAATCATTGACGCTAAAGTAGCCAAAGAGTCTGCTAGCTGATTTTCTTCTCGAGGCAGGTAGAAGAACGTGATATGCAAGAAACGAGTTCGTAAAGAATCAAGATACTCATGATAGGGTTTTAACTTCTCTTCCTTGACTTTCCAATCTCCTCGAACTTGGGATATGATCAAATTGGAATCCCCGAATACATCAAGTTTCCTTACCTCCAAAGTCAATGCGGCTTCTAGCCCCAAGATACAAGCTTCATACTCAGCAGTGTTGTTGGTGGAGGTGTACTTCAGCTTAATAGAGAATGGGGTATGTGCTCCTTCAGGGGATACAAGGATGATTCCTACTCCATATCCTTTTTGGTTTGCAGCTCCATCAAAGTACATTTTCCACACATCTTCTTTTAATTCCATCAATCCTTCGTCAGGGAACATGAACTCTCCTTCGTTTTCCAGATTTATCGGATGTTCTGCTAAATGTTCTGCGACAGCCCTTCCTTTAACAGATTTACTCGTAGCATGTATCAAGTCAAACTCAGATAGCATCAATGTCCATCGGGAGATTCTTCCGGTCAATGCTGGTTTTTCAAATAGGTACTTCAAAGGATCCATTCGGGAGATTAAAACAACAGGGAAGGCCAACATATAATGCCTCAGACGACGAGTGGCCCAAACCAAAGCCCAACATGTCTTTTCTAACGGAGAATACTTCAATTCGTATCCAGTCATCCTTTTACTTAAGTAGTAAATGGCTTTCTCTGTACGCCCTTCATCTCCTTCTTGGGCTAACATGCATCCCATAGCATTCTCTGACACGGATAAGTACAACAGCAAAGGCTTCCCTGACTTCGGGGGTGAAAGAACCGGTGGGTTTGATAAATAAGCCTTGATCTTGTCAAAAGCTTCTTGACATTGATTGTCCCATTCGAATTTCTTCCCTTTTCTCAACAAGCTGAAAAGCGGATCGCAAGTAGCAGTGAGCTTAGATATGAAGCGGCTGATGAATTGGATTCTTCCCAGAAATCCTCTTACTTCCTTTTCATTTGTCGGAGGCGGCATATCCATAATAGCCTTGATCTTTGTGGGGTCAACCTCAATTCCTCTCTGTGTGATGAGAAATCCTAGCAGCTTTCCGGTGGTAACTCCAAAAGTACATTTCTGTGGATTCAATCTCATTCTGTATTTCCTTAATCTTTCAAAGAACTTGGCGAGTGCTGTTAAATGCCCACTTCTTTCTTTGGACTTAACAATCATATCATCCACATAAACTTCTACCTCTTTATGGATCATGTCATGTAACAAAGTAGTAGCAGCTCTCTGATAGGTCGCTCCGGCATTCTTTAACCCAAATGGCATTACTCGGTAGCAATACGTCCCCCAGTGAGTTGTGAATGTAGTCTTTTCTCTGTCTTCGGGTGCCATTAAAATCTGATTGTACCCTGAGAAACCATCCATGAATGATAACAACTCATGCCCCGCGGTGCTATCTACCAGAACATCTATGTGTGGAAGCGGAAAATCATCCTTAGGACTAGCCTTGTTTAGATCTCTGAAGTCAACACATACACGGATCCTTCCATCCTTCTTTGGCACAGGAACTATATTGGCTATCCATTCCGGATATTGGGTTACCATCAGGAATCCAGCTTTCAATTGTTTCTCAACTTCTTCTTTGATCTTCAAAGTCCATTCGGGTCTCATGCGTCTCAACTTTTGCTTAACAGGTTTTGAATTTGGAAAGAGAGGGATGTGGTGTTGGACAATCTCTGGATCGATGCCTGGCATATCTTGGTAGGACCAAGCGAAAACATCTTTAAATTCTTTTAATAAGTTGATTAGTTCATTGCTTTCTTGTGAAGTGAGCGTGGTGCCAATATGAACATTTTGTGGATTATCTTCATTATCCAAGTTTATTAGCAAAGTTTCTTCAATAATCTTGCATGCAGATTCATTTTCATTTTCAATTAATCTTTGCAAATCCTCAGAAATTTCAAAATCAAGATCATCAGACACAGAAGAGTAAGCAAAATCCTCGTTCATTTCATTAACATTTTTGGGTACATCAAAAGCAAAAGCGGACTCAACATCATGGCTCATATTGGCCTTTACAGACTTCCGGGGAAATGGGGGAGGGGATTTGTTGACTTCCGATTCTATCACCCAATTGTTCAGAGCTCCCTCTATTGGCTTGATTTCTTTCACATTTCCCAGTGCTTCTTCGGCATCCATCAGCATGTTCAGCTCTTCATCCATTAGCATGTTCAAATCATCACTTGTCATCAGCTCAGCCCAGTCCTTCCTTTCTTTCTTGATAGGCGGAGTATACAAGAACGGATCCTCATAGTCGGAGAACTCATGTTTGAAGAAAATCTCAAATCCAGGCTTAATGTTCTTGGTAGCCGGATCATACCATGGTTCAGGGAACCCACAGAAGGGAAAGTCATCGCTTTCTTTCACGAAGTATCCATTCAGGATTCTTGGCCCAGAAACAACCATCGGCCCTTTTCCTTTTGTCATCTTCTTCTTATCTTCTTCAGTCAATTGATACCCAAGCCCAGATTTATCTTTCTGTTCGTGGAAGTTCGGTGGTTCAGTTATTCCTTGTTGACGACGACCTAGTCCCATTCCAGGAAAATAGTTCATCTTCCGCACCATATGAGCCACTTTAGGATTGGCATACTGGTCAAAGTACAATGGCATGACTTCAGGGATCCAATTCTGTCCCACTTCTTCTTGTAGATCTTTGGCAACCGGGTTTCCCTTCTCGAACATCTTTCTATATTCGCGTCCGGTGATGAACGGCTTCTTTTTCTTGATCGGAGTGATTTCTTCGCCCCAGACAGATGCATCAGGAAGTTTCTTCTCATAGCTGAGTCGATCCCAAACGGATTTCTTTTTCTTAGCTCCTTCATTTATCATTCCCACAAAGTTGAATCCTCCCAATTCATTTTCTTCTTCCGGTGTTTGGACTTCTAGCACAGGACCATGGCTTGTCCCTTCTTCTTTGATCCAGCTATCCCCAAAGATTGTTACCACATCCTCTTTCCAGATGAACTTGACTTTCTGGTGGAGAGTGGAGGCGACTGCATCATTCACATGTAACCACGGACGTCCCAATAGCAGATTAAAGCTAGCCGGAATATCAATCACTTGGAAATCAGCTTCTTTGTTTAATGGCCCGTCTTCAATTTTCAACTTAATCATTCCCACAATGGCCCTTTTGGTGTTATCATAGGCCCTCACAGTTTGTGTTGATGGCAAGAGTTCTGAAATAGACAACCCCATTCTGAGAGCTGTTTGGAGAGGACATACATTCAAGGCTGACCCATTATCTACCAAGCAGACCGGTACTCTATTCCCCAGGCAATGTACAGTGATGTAGAGAGCTCTGTTGTGGTGTGCCCCTTCCGGCGGTAAATCTTCATCTGTGAATGTGATTACAGGCTTACAAGGCTTTGAAGAGATCATGTTTACTAGATCTTCGGGAGTAGTATTGACAGAAACATCCAAACGATTGAGAGCATCGAGCATGGCCTGCCTGTGTTTGTGAGAGGTCATAAGTAATCCCCATACTGAGATCCAAGCTTGTGTTTTCTTCAATTGCTTTAGGATTTCATCTTCTTCTTCGCTCACGGCTCCTTTACCAGCCTCTTTTGCTTTGACGACTTCTTTCTCATTCCATGTTTCTTTTCCACGATTTTCTAACTCATGAGGCTTGAAATGACGTCCGGAACGGGTCAAGTGGTTTGCTTCATTGGTGATCCAGATAGACTCAAGTTCTTTGGCTAACTTTTCGGTGCCAACAGTGATTTTCCAAACAGAATCATCGGGGATTATGGTATTATTAACAGAATCATCCTCATCATCATACCACCAATCTTCTTCTTCTTCCATCATTGCAATAAGATCGTCATCTTTGATTTCAAGGTTCTCGACAGGCTTTAGCAATTCTTCTATCGGCTCAGTGCTTTGTTTCTCGGTGACTGCTTCTATGGGCTTTTCTTCCTCATACCAGATCGAGTCGTTGGTGATGGCATTGGGATCCCACCATTCAATTGTAAGATTTCCGTTGGCTATTTCTTCTTCAAAAACCAGTGCTTCTTCGACCCATTCTTCCTCTTCCATATTCCTCAAGATGCAAATTGCAGCGTCTTCCGGAAGTTGAACATCCATAGCTGGTTGATTCGAGGATGTGATGTAGATCTTTGGGTTATAAACCTGAGATCCTTCTTCTACAAAGTTAACATTTGGCATGTTCCCCTTATGATTAGGGAGAGGATTCTTCTGAACATTTGGATGAGAGGGAGGAGGGGAGATGACCCCTTTTTCAATCAAGTCTTCAATTTCATGGCGAAGTCTCCAGCATCTATCTGTGCTATGTCCACGGCCTTGATGAAAGTCACAAAAGAACTCTGTTTTGAAACCCGGTGGAAGTGGATTTGGCTCTGGTTTAGGTTCCAATTTCTGCAAGTACCCTTTTTCTATCATTCTTTCAAGTGCGGTGCTTAGTGGCATCCCCAAGTCGGAAAATTCTCTTTTCTCTCTCGACTGTTTCTGATTTTGACTTCCTCTTGCATTAGCCATACTTCGACGCTCTTTCTGAAAAGGCTGAGGAGATAGTGTGTTGACGTCAGCAGACTGATGATAGACTGGCCTTTCTGTCTTTCTGTATCGATTGCTCGTGCTTTCTTTCTTGATCTTTCCATCTCTAATGGCATCTTCTATCAAAGTTCCCACATCAAACAGTTGTTCGAAACTCACAATGGACTGAAATTCTAGCCTTTCCAAGTATTCGGGCTGTAGATTCTTGATGATCATTCGGACCTGATCTTTTTCCGCTGGCCTGCTAGTCATTTGAGCAGCTTTTAGCTCTCCAACGAGTAAGGAAACCTGCGAAGGATTCCCTGTACTCTTGTCGGGTGGTTTCTAGATCTCTTGCAGTTACATCAAACAACTGGTTATATGAATATTGAGCCACGAAAGCTTTGGCCAATGCCTCCCAATCTCTGGTTATGGCTGGTTCCAACGTCAAGTACCATGAAAGTGCTGCTCCACTCAAAACTCTTGGAAACAATAGAGCGAAGAGGTCAGATCCAATGCCCATGGGCTGTAAAGTTCCTACATAAAGCCTCAGATAGCTCTTTGGATTTCCGGTTCCATTGAAAAATTCAATATGCGGCATCTTAAACTTCTCTGGGAGTTTGGCTTTTGGAGCGTCACACAACCCTTCAACATCGAACAAATACTCATCCACCCCTTTGCTCTTTCTGATCACACTCTCCAGTTTGTCGATCTTGGCCAACTTGTCCTGAATTTCCTGATCTAGCTGAACCTTTGGTTGAACTGTCTCCCCAAAATCTTCTTCTTCATGATGCTCTGGAGGTGGTGGTGGTGGATTAGTTAGCTGCTCAATCATTCTCATCATAGTGGCAAGTTGTTCTCGATTCTGCTCCCTGCTCTGATCCAAGGCAGCTTGCATTGCGGCCAATCTGGCTTCCATATCCGCTTCGTATGTCATATCTTCAACCCTAGTCGACTCGGCTGTTCCTTCTTCTAACCCTGATCTGACCAAACGGCTGTTCGGAGCTCTGACCCAGAAAGGAGTACAACTTTTCGGTCCTATCTTTTCTTATCTGGTTTATTTAGGGATTTTCAAATAATCAGGTATCTTTATTGCAAAAGAATTTTTCAAAGAATGATATAAGAAGGTGGATTTACAAAGATGGAAATCATAAATGGAAAATCATTTCCTTTTTCAAAAACATTTTTCTTAAAATCAAAGAAATCTTTTCAAGCTTTCAAAATTCTGAGGAAAACAAAACTTTTCTTTTTTTAAAAGTATATTAGAGGCGTCGCACTCGTGAGTCGTATATGCAATGCTCGTGTAGTGCATGTAATGCAGATGAAATGCAATCTAATCTAAATGCAATGCACCTTAATCTAGCTTAGACCTAGCACATCAGCACATAAGCACATAAGATTCCTTGAGTATGCTAATCACCCTACTAATCCAATCATTATCCAAGGATTTTGAGTTTTGAAATTCATGATGGTTCATGTTTAAAAATTGAAATTTTTCATGAAAATCTTTGAAAGAGATGGGGAGATTTGTAATTTTTCAAAATAATTTTTGAACCATCAATGCTTGTGGTGAGAAATCATGATTCTTAAAAATTGAGGTGGGAATTTTGAAATTCTAAGATCTGAGAGGAAGATTTTGAAATTGAATCATCATGATTTCTTGAAGACCAAAGTAAAAATTTTTTTTTTTTTGAAATTCTCTAAAATCTAGGAGAATTTGAAATTGAATCATCAAAGTGTGATCATGATTTCTGGAAATAGGAATTTTGAAATTCTCTAAAATCTAAGGAGAATTTTGGAAAGATTTTGTGAAAGTGAATCTCAAAGCAAATTTTCAAAAGGGATATTCTTGGAATTTTCAAAAGACTTGGGGTTTTTCAAAGAAGTGCTTATAATTTCAAAAATTTTCAAAATTGTCCTCAAATAGTGATTGGATGTTCGGATAAAGACCATACTACCCTAGAGGAATCCACCATACAAGGTTTGATGATGCCTTCGCATACACGTCCTCATCATCCACATAATCCCTTACGGGCAAGCGCAAATAATTCATCACATTGTCCTAATCAAAGATGATAATCAAGATCCTAATTGAAGGGTTCTATAGAAACTATATGCAAAGGCCGGGTTTTAGTCTCATAAAGGGTCCATTAGCAAGCTCAACGGTGTGGTTGACCGCCTCCCCGAGGGCGTGCCGTTCACACATAGGCTCTATATACCGCACGCGGTACAAGGCTAACGGTGACTACATGCTACCAAAACTCTTGACAAATAGAGGAAAGAGGGCCCTCTATCTTCAAGGCAATGATCTCAAGTAGTCGCGGTGAAAGAACAATGCAAGTGCAAATGCAGGCAGAAACAACATGATTATTGAATTAATAACAAGGATATTCATTGGTTCAAGTCAAACCCTCGAAGAACAAGAAACCATCGGTTTCATGTTCAAATCCCCAGCAGAGTCGCCAGATTGTGGACCGCTGCGCGTGGAGGAGGAGATCCTGACGCTCTCCCTCGATAGTGTCCCGGGACGGATCCCAAGGAGCACACTTCAGGGAAAACTAGGACTTCCTCACGCGATCCTAGAGACAAAGAGTCGCCACCTAATTTTTATCGGGAATTAGGAAACCCAAGTTTGACTCGCCCAAAATTGAATAAGGTTACTCGCCCTTCATTACCAGAAACAAGGTTCGGGGGTCTTGGTACGAGAGGGGAAGGAGCCCAAGCAGGACTAAAGCACCCCCTCCTCGCCCTACCGAATGGTAGGCCTTGATTCAAATATCCTTGTTATTAATTCATAATAGATGTTGTTTCCTCAAACATACTAGATAGATATATACATGGCAAAAAGAAACATCTAATGAAAATCATTTCAAGAGACTAAATCAAGTAGAAAGCGGATGCTCATGCAATACAAGGGAGAAGTATACTCACAGTGGCTAGTCCCGCCCGGGACCGATGCAAATAAAGTAAACATGTCATGATATGCAAAGGGAACGAGAAGACTTACATTGGTTGACTCAAGCGGAGTCGCGAAAGCAAAAAGAATGGAAACGTGCAATGCAATCATGCAACAATCCTAGATAAGATGTCTCTAACAAATAATCATATAAACGGAGACTTATCCTAAAGGAAATGTGTCGTTGAAATCAAAGTTGTAAACCTAGAAAAATTCTAAGAGAAAGGATAGAGATAGTACATGATACATGGGCACTAAGCCACATGTAGATGAGGCAAACCACAAATCGACGTCCGGGTCCAAGGCACTTAATTCTCTGCACTAAGACACCAAAGAATACCCAAAGCATTGCAAAAATACAAGCAAACAAATGATATGCATGATAAACAAAGAAAACATGTCATCAATCAAATTTCCAGATTCAGCAACCTCTAATGAATCCTATCAAAAGTGGTCTTAAACATGAGCTGGATAAAAACCCTTTTACAGAAAGTTAGATACATGTCTTAGGGAACTTCTCCAAAAAGTGGGACCTCAATATCAATTTTATTGTTTGAGAAATAAATGTTTTGGGAACAGTGGATCAGGACTGTCCACTGTTCTTGTAAAAATCATAATTAAATCTACAAAAATCATATGAAGCTCTATTTGGTGTCAAAAGAAAGCTATTTCATTGTAGTATATGATAAAAATAAACCCATGGACATTCTGTAATCACAAGGTTTCTGAAAAAGTGTTTTAAACAGACTCTGTTATTCTGGAAATTTGGTATCATTTGACAAATGAATGCAAAACATAATAGAAGTATAATAGAAGTTCATGAATCATGTTAACCAAGTTGATTTAAGCTTTTGATCTCTCATCCATTTATCCTAGGTGATTTCTAAACCAAGTTTTATTCATCAATTGTTGTTGAGTGATCAAGGTATGACCGTTTTGTATACATAATCATATTTGTAATTAAACTTAGAAAATTCCAGAATAGTTGTATCAACTTTAAACGCTTAGAAAACGATCCTAACTCGATCGTATGCTCACGATTTTACATCGGCATATAGATATATGAGTTAGGAATCATCCCCAAAAAGCGGAACGTCGATAACTATTATAGATTTTCTTAAATTCAAGCACAAAGAGACGATGTTCAAATCTGTCAACCGATTTCTCAACAATTTCTAAAAATAGTATATGAATCCTAAAAGCTCTCAAAACGGACCGGATGAAAGCTAATTCATCAAAGTTTACCCAGAAAATTTGAAATCCATCAAACTATGGGTTTTGATGGACCAAATCTAATGGACAAAACCAATCTGCTTTGCTGAATTTTTATCTAGTTCATTTTAAAGTGTGAGGAAAACATTTTAGTGATAGTTGAAGCTTATTAGAGAGATCAAACTCATAGATCAACTTAATTATCTTGATTCCCAATCAATTTAGCCCTCAAGTTCTATGAAGAACTTTTAGATCAAGGATCAAAGTGACTTATAAATATCATGTTGGAGATGAAATTCAATAGGAATTCTAGGTAATAGGAATAATCAAGAGATAGGTATGAACATAGAAATCATCCTTCTCATAGATCATATTTCCAAACCATCATGGAATTCAAAATAGATATATGTATATATATATAATCATGTATGCATGAATCTAAACTAAAATTGAAGAATGAAACCAAAATTGAAAATCAAAGTGAAAAACAATCTCTAATTGTAAATTATCAATAAAAATCAAAGAGATTTGGATCTAACTATGTGAGTGTGTGAAGAACATGAGAGGAAGAAGATGAGTGTTCTAATAAGTAGAAATAGAACTAAGTTAGATCCAAATCTTATAGATCTATATATACAAAGTAGGAATTAGAGATGAACTATAGTGTTTACCTCTTGGAGGATTCTCAATTACAAGACCAAAATTGATTTGAAGATCTTCTTCTTCAAGTGTTATTCAAGTGTTCTTCAAGCACTCATCCATGGAAGTTGAGGGAGGCAATTGATGTTCAAATTGTGGTCTAATTAGCCTAAGTTAATCTAAATTCAATTCATAATTTTCTCTCTCTAGAATTCACCTAAATTGAAAGTATATTCAAAGTATACTTCTCTCTCTTGTATGTGCTTCTATGTGTGTTTGTATCTCCAAGTATATTCAAGTGTATCTCTTCCAAGTGTCTAGTGTGTTAAGATGTGATCTCATATGAGATGTATGAGATCTTATATAGAGTTTTGAAGACTTAGCTCTTAAGTTTCAGGGTTAAAACAGGATTTTTAGAGCTTAAAAGAGGGTTAAAATGGCCATTTCGGAGCCTGAACGCAATTTCCAGGCAATTTCCTCGCAGTGGGAAGCTTCTAGAAGGGTCTGGAACTCAAAAAGCTCCGTGGAGGACACAAATGGAAGTGGCGGTTATGGTGGGACCCGCCACCCCTATACCCAAAACCGCCATTTACTATTTGGGTCCCTCTGGTCACCCACAAGCTCTGTTTCAAATTTCATGCGCACTGCTTTTCCAGATTTCTGTAAAAATGCTTTTTGGTGTCCGAAATCGTCCGTTTACGTACCGTTGGAAAGCTGTCAGGTTGAATTTCAGTATAAAAATATTTTCAGAGGCTTTATAATGAGAATTGAAGTCCAATTGAAGTCCGGAAGTCCTCCGGAACTTTCGTCGCCTTTTTGAAATCAAATGACGTCTTTTCCAAAATTGCTTTCAAATGTGCGTCGATTTCGAACTTTTCTTTAAAATTGAATCTCTGGATACCTAGAATACTGCGTTTAGAACACTTAATGTTCATATAACCCTGAGAGAATATGAATTCTGAGAGATGATTTTGACAAAACCGGGATTTATCCATGGAAAAGGGCTTTTCTGAGCTTGAAGTCACTTTCCGAAGTCCGATCTTCTGATTGTGTGGAATCCAGTACCTTCCACGGGGTACTTTTCATCATCGAATCCTCCAAGACGTTGTCCACCCTAAATCCTATCAGTGTGGTCAAAATTGGGTGTCTACACCGATCCCTGGATATACCGAGCTGGTCGAACGCTGACACGATTATGATATCGATCGAGCTGTCGGTGTCCATCAACACCCTTTTGACCTCATAGTTGGCTGTGGTGAGAGTCACAACTAGTGGGTCGTCGTGGGGGTAGTGGATGCCATGCGTATCGCTGGAGGTAAATTTTAGAACATCGATGGGCCGGGAGTCGGTGGATTGGACCTGCCAGACATCCGCTCGGGATGCCCGAGCATGCCTCTTCCGTGCCGACTGTGAGTCCCCGCCGCCTGACGTTCCTCCGGAGATCACGTGGATGTGGCCAAGTGGTGGTGGCTGATAAGGAGCTCGGGTGTCCTGTTGGGGTCTATCCGCTGTGACGAACTCCACAAGGTGTCCCTGCTCGATCAGCTTTTCTATTGCTATTTTTAACTTACAGCAATCCTCAGTTTCATGGCCATGGTCTCTGTGGAAGTGGCAGAACTTGTCCCGATTCCTCTTACTGGGAGGGGCTCTGAGTTTCGCTGGCTGCGGAAGCAACCTCTGTGCCTCAGCGGCGGCCATGACTTCTTGTATGGGTCGGGAAAGGGGTGTGAAAGCAATCGGGTGCTGGGCCCGGACATCCTTCTGATCCTGCTTTGGCTTCTTTCTCGAGCCATTCTCGAACCCTTCACACTTGGGTTTAGCCTTCGGGGATTCGTCTCCCGCCTGGCCGGTGCGCTTCACCTTCAAGAACTCCTCAGTGTCTATGTATTTTTCGAGCCTCTCCGAGAGCTCCACCAGGGTTGCCGGTCGGTTGCGATGAAACGACGTGGCAACCTTGGTGTGTTAAACTCCCGAACAAAAGGCCATAATTGCAGCCGTTTCATTAAGATTGCGAATATGAAGCCTTCGCTGGTTGAAACGGTCCACATATTCCCTTAGGGACTCCCCCTTGCACTGCTTGATGGTCAGCAGCTGCGTGTCTGGTTATGACCGATCGAGCATCCCGACAAACTGGCTAATGAACAGTTTGCTGAGGGCTTTGAAGTCATCGACCGTCCTGGGCTTTATAACATGGAACCACTGTGCTGCCGGCCCTTTGAGGGTACTAGGAAAGGCCAGGCACAATAGCTCGTCCACCGTGGTGACCAGTGCCATTTGAGCTTTTTAGGTACGGATGTGGTCCACCAGGCTCCCTGTACCGTCGTACGAACTGAGATGAGGGGGTTTAAACTTTCGCGGAATAGGGAACTGTGTCACCCGAGCGATGTAGGGCGACTCTGTCTCTGTGTCGGTGAGGTCATGGTGCTGTTTGCGACTTAATTTTTCAATCTGCTTTTGCAGCTCCTCAATCTGCGCCTTGACACCTTTCTGATCAGATTCCCGACCTTGGTCTGAGCGGCAAGTCGGCGAGTCGGTTGACGAGGCCTCCTCCTCAAAGTGCATCGTTCTCGGGAATCAGACCTGGCTCCGGCTCTGGGTAATCACGTGCCTAAGGTCTTCACGGCTCTTGGTCGGGGGGTACTTGGCCGAGTCCCGGGGCCTTTGCTCTGGCCCTTCCCCTCTCGCAGCGCGTTTGCTGTTGATGATGTCCCGAGCATCTCCAGCCTTACGGGAGCTGGCTTGGGCGCGACGTCAGGTCCGCTCGGTGCCTTACTGCGTTCGTCTTTCTCGAGGCGTTCCGCAACCAATGGGGACAGAGGATCAGTGTAAGCACGCCTTTGGGGCCTGGTCGGCTCCGAATCACGCGTACTCCTCAGGTTGATCATTTTCGCTCGGAGGCCTCTCCTGTCGGGATAGCAATTCTTCGATTTGCTGCCGTGTCCGTTGTTGGCCCTCGAGGAGTTGCGCGATAGCCGCGGTGACTTGTTCGGGCGTCATAAAGGCGGTCGGCGGCCCAGATGGTGATTCTGCCTGACTTGTCTGGGCAGCGGCCTTTTTCGACTTCTTCGACGCCATAGCTATCAGTTAAGAGATTTGTTTTTCGGAGAAATCTGTCGTTTCCCACAGACGGCGCCAAACTGATGATGCTGAAAAATGGTACGAAGGGTTTGAAGAGAAATATTCAGAGACAGTGAATTGTATGTGGTTTGGCCCCGTTAATTAGGTGACCTACATCCACGTGGTGCGTCGGAGCACTTTACTAGCAGATCACCGGTGGGCCTGGTGAGCCAACAATGTGGGCGGCACTACCAGTAAACCGGTCGGGTGTATGCGTGATGGTGATTAAGCTATTTTTTTCTTAGCTTTGGATCGGATCCCTTTTAATGAGGGTAGGTGGCCTATTTTATAGATGTAAGAGTCCACCTTACATGGTAACTTAGATTAATTAGGAAGCGTAACTCAATTACAACTGATTTACACAATTCGAGGGAAGTTTCCTATGTAGTTTAGGGAACTGTTGATTCTTCCTTAATAGAGTTCTGATCAGATAAGGAAACCGTTTGAGAGGTTCGACCGGGGCTGCGCCCCATGAAGAGTTGCAGCGCCCCGAGCCCGTGCTGTAACGGTTGAAGACCTCGGGAGCGTGGGCTCTAGGCGCCCATTACGGATTTTTTGGGTCCTTAGCTGCGGACGTGGCGGGTTAGCTTTAGCAGAATATTTTTGGACTTATCACTACGACAGATCCATTTGTTTAAGAGCTCATCTTACAGATGCAAAAGGTGACGAGACATATAAGTGGTACATCTTAAATTTATCATATAGCAGAGAAGACCGGAGGAGGAGAGAGATGAAGAAGAAGAGGTAGGATTAGATTTAGGAGGAGGAGTGAAGAAGAGACTTAGAAGAAGCAACTCAAAGGACACTGCATACATAGCTTTCGACCACAGTTTAGGGCACCTAGAAGATGATGTTTCCCAAAGACCGGTTCAGTTCCAATCCCTAAACTCAATTTAATTCCTCCCCGATTCAATTCCCTTGAGAATCCCTTAATTGCTGGCATGGGCTCCAACATATACCGACTTGGCGGACAAACTACTACTAGTAGTGGTGCCCCCCGTTTGTCTCACAGGGTTATTTACTTGGATAATGTTGTTGGCAAAAGCGAAAGCAAAAGCAAAAGCAAATGGCGCAGAGGTCCTTCCATGAATACTGGCAGATCAACAGATGGAGCTCAAGTCGTGCTTCTTCATGGAAAGCTCTATGTATTCAGTGGTGTTGGAGCTGCTGCTGCTCCCTGGGCCGAGGTTTTTGACCCTTACCCCCTGCCGGCCTCCCACTATTGGACTCCTCTCCCTCCTCCACCACATTCACTTGTCTCTTCTGGATTACTACAAATTTCTGGTGGTGTTACTACTGACTTGGTGGAGGATGATACTATTATTAGTTGTATTATGCTGCTTGGTTTTGATGGTTCCACTTATGCTTACAATGTGATGGCTGAAACTTGGAAAACCCTCGACCCTTACTTCTTCTTCACCCGTGACACCCTCAAGCGTCTTACTCTTTGTTGTGGACCAGCTTCGGTCCTTGCTAATAATACCGTGTATTGGTTTGATCTAGATTTCCGTCTCAACGCCTATGATCTGGGTAGTAAGATATTGTACTCAGGAAATTTTCAGGACTTGAACATACACTACCATTTAAAGCACTGTGCCAAAATGGGTAATCATAAACCTTTCTTTACTCATTTGGCCGGTGACCTTTTCTCTTACATTTGGTTCTCCAATGAGCTTTGGCCTGTCGAACTTATATGGAGTTGTTTTCATTCGTTCAGCCAATTCTTATGCTTTGCCTTTATTCATTTCAATGGAGTCTTTGCCAGTTCACTTTCTTTTTTGTGGGGGTCTAACACTGATTGGAACTGCCGCTCTGTTCTTCATTGCACAAACTTCCGAGTTTCAAAATTTGCTCACAGACAGGGGATTTTTTCTCTCTGCTTCCGTCGAGTCCTGTCGCACTTATGTTTTCAAACAAAACCTCGTACTACACTATATCCATGGCTACCAGCTCAAGTAACCCATCCCTACCCTTTCTGGTAAGTTCATTTCTTTACTTTGTTATTCATAATCTATGTGTTTTCATTTCCCCTTTGTCTACTTTTGCGGGCTGGCTCGTTTATTGGATAAAAACTGTTATTCCTACATCATAGTGTACACTTGTTCACACAGTTGCTCTATTGTGTGTATACCCAAAATACAAAGGGCATATATGTTGGAGGGCCGGTGTTACTCCTGGTTGGGTGTTTTGAGTTTTGGGACCCACTTGCATGCAGAGTGGTCTAACTAGTTGTGTATGTCACGACCCAAATCCACTAAGTATGGCACGAGGGTACGTGACATGCCACCGAGGCCTGACCCTATGTGATTAACGTTCTAAACAGGCTTTTAAACTCATTTAAACCACATTTGCAAGTGATTAGCCCCAAGGGTATGATAGGAATTTGAGTTAGATTTATACCAAAAGATAGCCGTTTGAGTCTAGGTTCCAACGTTGAAAACGGTAAGTTATGTCTATTTCCGTAAAAGTCGTCGTTTTGAAACAATTAAAATAGTGTGTATTTTGATCGATCGAAGCAGCTTCTATCCACAATTCTAGCCATGAGTATCTAAGCAATCAAACATGCTTGAATAGCAAAGGTACTTGTCAAAACCTTTCATACATGAACATAGTAGTCTTATGCATCATGTTCTACACATGCTCACCTAACAGCATAATTTACAAGTCCTTAGTCCCAAACTACAACAACTACGCCATATATAATATGCACATTAAACTCTTGCTCTCCTCTTTCGTCCTCTATTTCTCTTTCTCCTTCTCTTTCCTTTCACCTGAAATGATTATTCAATAACCACATGAGCTGAAGCTCAATGAATAACATGCTCTTTGACATAAATTTGTGTATATCATTTAAACATGTGATATGCAATTCAATGTAACTGACAAGCGGGGGTATTTGTAAAATACAACCGCGCTAAAAGAAGAAAATACATTAATTTAGTTCACAATTCTCCCATATATCTGCGATTTGAGTTACAACATCAGTTTCTACATATTATGATTAATCTATGATAAGTTGTGTGTTTTAGCTGTGATTTTTGCAGATTACTGTCGCTGTGTGAATAATTGAGTTAGCAGGATAAAAGGGAGTGATTGGCTTTAATGAGGACAATTCAAAGTTGAAAACTGAAGATTGATCGATCGAGGTCTTCTCAAGCGATCGAGGTCTCGATCGACCTAACTTTTCTCAATCGATCGAATAATCCAGAAGTTTAATCGATCGAGGTTTGTTCGATCGATCGAACATTCCTTTTAGCAGAATACTCGCACGCAGCAAAAGACGGGATTGTTAACCCTAGCATTAGGTTTTTATTATTTAAACTCATTTTGTAAGCGTCCAAAAGGAGGCCCGACTTGTTTTTATCAGTTTTCATAGAGAGAGGGGAGCTTGTTCTTGTTTTGTAGGTTATTAATCAAGGTTTTGCATTGATAGTTGGGATTTTCTTTGATTTAAATACGAGTTCTTCATTCCAGGTTAATTGGTTATCATCTTATTTACATACTGCACTTAGTTCATCGTGGTTTAGTGTTTAATCTTACTATTTGTTTATGTTAGATACGTTAAAATTTCAATTTTTTATAGTTTTAATGAAAAGCTTACAACCAAACAAACGCTTAATGTATTTTTACGTTATGAACGTATCTGGGACACTCCAGACCATGTCTGAGTAGTCCGAGGTTGGGAAATCGCGATGAAACTGTGATTTTCAGGCCTCTGCCATGCACCAGAATAATATCTGTGTTCGATCGATCGGAGGTATTTCGATCGATCGAGACAGAGCATAGTCGATTGCTCTAAGACATTTCGAGCGATCGAGGGAAGATGATTGTCGATCGATCGAAAGCGCATCGATCGATCGAACTCTCAGATTCTTGAGAACATCTAATACAGTATTCCAAGACTTTCTGTTTTAAGAAGTTGTTATCAAACTGTCCCCAAATGCTCAGTTTGCCAAAGCAGTCTTTGAACTTAAGCCTTAAGGCATTTTCTTTCAATGTATTTTGCAAACCACCCTCAATGCTAACACCATTGCAGGTGAGAGTCTTAACTATTGAATTAAACCGCTTTCATGTATTTCAAACTTAATTGAGATGATATAGTCCCAGTCATGAAAGGGCTATTGATTCTAGATCTTTAGAGAAGTACGGAATATTGTAGAAGATGTACTCCATTGAGCTTAATTGCAATTGCATGGTAGACGGCTAGGTCACAGTGGATTCGCGTGATCCCAACACTTCCTTTTATTAAGTAAAACCGTTTTTAAAAATTTCGCTTTAATCAAATAGTAATCGTTAGTTAATTTAACTTAGTTGTTCTTAATTTTAGTAGTTGTTAATTGTAGAACTTTGTGTTCTACACTTCTTCCAAACCATTGAATTTTCTTTTCTTTTAGAGTCTAATCTAGGTTAGTTAATTCTCATCCTTCCCTGTGGGTTCGACCTGGACTTAATCCAGTTTGCTACTTACACGATTACCTATACTTGGGTATAGCACACAAGCACACACAGGAAAATATTCGTGTCAAGTTTTTGGCGCCGTTGCCGGGGAAGGCGACGAGTTAATACTTAGGTTACCTCAATCTCTCTTCATCTCTTTCTGTTTTTTTTTCTTTTCTTTTCTTTTAGAGTCTTTTGGTAAACACTCACCTTAGGAACTCTCCTGGTTCATGTCCAACACTTCCATTGAAGGAATTTTTGGAAATCCTTTCTACTGATCTGACTCTGATAGTTCCATTAATCCCGTAGCCACTCCAACTGCATCAATGGATGATAGTCAGAGTGAACATGGTGACAATGTGGTGGTACCAATTGATGAGGCGTTGTAGACACCCCAATTTTGACCTAACGTCAAATTTAGGAGAGTGTCACCTCCGAGTCCGATGATGATAAGGACCGAAAGATTTGAAGTATTCCAAGCTCTTCAAAAAGTTCTCCAAACGCGATAAAATTTTCACAAAAAGAAGAAAATACCAGGTATTTAGGAGAATTCAGGTCTAAAACACCGTTTTTGGAAAAGATCTTCAAAAATAATTTGCTTTGAGAAAACGGAAGACCTAAAGGGGGAATCTTAGCTAAAAACGGCACACGACAGACTGCCGCGGCACTCACTGAGTGCCGCACGGCAGTCAGAGAGTACCGGTCCGGCATTCACCAAGTGCCGCCAACAATTTCTGACTGCCGTTCACTTTTAAAGTCTATATTTTGCAGTGCAATACGTATGCGTATGCTAATAAGAACAAAAAACTGATAAACTAGGACTGACAAAAATGCGGCAATCCATTAATTGCCACGACATTTGATGAATGCTGCGCGGCAGTCATGAAGTGCCGCGACGGCAGTCATGAACTACCGCGGCGGCATTCACGGCAGTCATGAAAATATTTGGGGTAGAAGAGAGAACATTGGGAGGAGAACTTGAAGAAGAGCTTGGAAGACTTTCAAAATATAGAAGTTTGAGGATAGTCTTGGAGGTGACCCTCTAATCTTAGTTGTGTTTTCTTCCTTTTGAACCTTTAATCTTCAAGTCATTTAGTTTTTCTTGATTAAGTTTTAGAGTTTTGTCAAGTAAACTTGGAAGTCCTTACTTCCTAGTTCTTTAATCCTTCTTCTTTTTTTCTTGTTTATGTTCTTCTTTTGAGATTCTTGGAGATCTTCAATATCTCCCTTGAAAGCTCTTGAGTTTGATGTTTTGAATCTCATCTAAGCTTATACTTCACATGGGAGTCAAAGTTTGATCCACTTTTTTATAAGTAAGAAGATGGATCCAAGTCCATACTTATGACTTGAGTCCTCTAGCTTGATGTTTCTTGGAATCCCTTCTATATTCCTTTGAGACTCATGAGTATTAGTCATATCTTCATCTCCAATGACCATCAAGTGGTAGGAGAAAGTATTTTGGGTCTAAACTCATCTCTATGGTTTAAATTCATCATCTTGAGATTTCATGAAGTCTATTCATACTTCATTTGAAATCTACAAATATAAAAGTCTTTGGCCTCCAATGACCATCAAATGGTAGGAGAAGTGGTTTGGTTTAAACGCAACTTCATGGTCTAATAGTTGGGGTTAACAAATAAAAGTTGAACTTGACAAATGAAAACAGTGAGTTCACAAACTGTTTTTGATCAAAGATTTTTAGTTCGAAATCTAACCGTTGAAATCAAGTGAAACCAATGGGAAAGTGTGAATAACACAATATTCTACCACTGTAATTTTTGTTTTAAGGTGATTTTATGTTTAGAAGGGTTTGATCATGGGTTTTGTGAGTTAACCACAATCTGTCCAGAGCTTCAAAATAGTTTCAGAACAGTAAAACGTTTTTGAAATTAGTAAATCAGAGCTTTAGTAAGGTGTTGGTGACCCAAAATAATTTTTTCTAAGTAGTTTAATGTGTTAGGAAAACCCCCTAAAAAGAATGAAGCATTTCGGATTATTTTACTATTTTTAAAAAATCAAACAAAATCTCTGGACAGAGAGTTGTACATCTCTGAGTGATGTCTGGTGTTTGTCCTTTTCCCAGAGATCCAACCGTTGAAACTTTGATTTTATTTTTTATTTGGAAACTAGACTCACAGAGGCATTTTGTGTCCAAAAATCACCGACATCAAATTATGAGAGACTTGCTTTTTCCCTTTTTAAAGTCCAGACCTGCTCTCTGCAATTTTCAGAATTTATGACACATTTGACCAACTTTGTAAATAATGGCCCAAATGATTCTCCTATGACTTAGGGCTTAAACCATATCTTGATAATGATTAATTTAGCTTAAATCCAGAGGCTAAGTGATCCAAATTAATGAATAAATTCATGTCTTATTCTTGTTCATATTCATTCATTTATGTACATCAATGTTTATAATTAGAACTAGTTATTGGATAAAGTTGGATTTATGTTTGCTAGATCTAAGCTAGAGAATTAGGATTGATTGTGCGATATCATATTATTATGTGAAGTATGTGGACTAATCTTTGTTTTGTAGCGCATTTGAGGTACAAATTTTCATCTCTTCTCTAGTTTATTCTTTTTTTGATTTTATTGATTTTCGACTCCATGCGCGACACCGTAGACTAGGCCTTGCCTTATGTGTTTATATGCGTTAGAGACCTTTTCTTAGATTTATTTTATATGTATGCATTGCATGTTTAATATCCCTGCTGGACCCCGGGTAAGTTCACTTGTTCTCTATTGTATATCATATCGCTTGCTACCTGAATTACTTGGCTTTTGAATGATATTTTGTCAATTGCAATTTTACACAATTTGGACATGCTTTTGTGATGTATACGTATATATGTATTAGTTGAGGGCATGCTTAGATTAATAAATTTGATTAAAAGGATGTTGAGTAGAGGCCTATCGTAAGATAGGATAAGATAGGGTGTTTTAGTCCGACGGGCTCCTTCCTCTCTCATTCCATAATCCCCGGACCTAGTTAATCTTTGGTTTCGCAAAAGATCAGTTTCCTTTTAAATGGTTTCTTAATTTCCCTTTTAAAAATTAAGTGGTGACTCATTTGTTTTTTGAAACAGAAATTCAAAAAAGATTTTAAGAAAAGCTGTGGGTAAGTCAACCTGCGATATCCACAATCTGGCGACTCTGCTGGGGATCGAACCCAGAATCTCTGGTTTCGCAGACCGGAATTCTGATTTTGGGTTTACTTGAGGATTAGACTTGAAAAACATCCTTTTAATCGAATTAATTAATCTTTGTGTGCCTGTTGCATTTCACTTACATGTCCAGCCAGTCGATTGCACAGAACTATGACCTTGGAGGCTCGGGGCAACCCGGTCGGTCAAGTTATGACGGGACTGTGTGATCACCCTTGATCTCGTACCATGATTTGGTATATGAAGCATCCTATCGGGTGTGTGTCAAGGGTCCCTTATTTGACCAAAACCCAGTCTTTGCATGGTAGTTTCCATAGAACCTTTAAATCTTAAGAAATCAACCCTTGATTAGGATTATGTGCTAGGGAGTTTTGTATACCCGGAGGGGATTACTTGAAATGATGACGATACTTGATCACAGAAAGAAGAAAATACCAGGTATTTAGGAGAATTCAGGTATAAAACACCGTTTTTGGAAAAGATCTTCAAAAATAATTTGCTTTGAGAAAAAGGAAGACCTAAAGGGGGAATCTTAGCTAAAAACGGCACACGACAGACTGCCGCGGCACTCGTTGAGTGCCGCACGGCAGTCAGAGAGTGCCGGTCCGGCATTCACCAAGTTCCGCCAACAATTTCTGACTGCCGTTCACTTTTAATGTCTGTATTTTGCAGTGCAATACGTATGCGTATGCGAATAAGAACAAAAAACTGATAAAGTAAGACTGACAAAAATGCGGCAATCCATTAATTGCCGCGGCATTTGATGAATGCCGCGCTGCAGTCATGAAGTGCCGCGACGGCAGTCATGAACTGCCGCGGCGGCATTCACGGACTGCCGCGACAGTTTCTGGACTGCCGCGCTGGGCAGCAGTCTGTCTAATTTTAGGAAGTGCATATTGTACCACCAAATGGAATGTTTACACTTGGCTTTTACTCCGAATTCACTGAAAATACTTGGTAATTTTACCTATAAAAGAAGAGGTATCTTCATTTAAAAAGAGATACAAAAAAAGGGGGACCAAGGGAGCAAGAGAAGAAAAATATTGGGAGAATTTGAGAGGAGTTTAGGAGAATTCTTGAGAGGAAAATATTTGGGGTAGAAGAGAGAACATTGGGAGGAGAACTTGAAGAAGAGCTTGGAAGACTTTCAAAATATAGAAGTTTGAGGATAGTCTTGGAGGTGACCCTCTAATCTTAGTTGTGTTTTCTTCCTTTTGAACCTTTAATCTTCAAGTCATTTAGTTTTTCTTGATCGAGTTTTAGAGTTTTGTCAAGTAAACTTGGAAGTCCTTACTTCCTAGTTCTTTAATCATTCTTCTTTTTTTCTTGTTTATGTTCTTCTTTTGAGATTCTTGGAGATCTTCAATATCTCCCTTGAAAGCTCTTGAGTTTGATGTTTTGAATCTCATGTAAGCTTATACTTCACATGGGAGTCAAAGTTTGATCATCACTTTTTTATAAGTAAGAAGATGGATCCAAGTCCATACTTATGACTTGAGTCCTCTAGCTTCATGTTTCATGGAATCCCTTCTATATTCCTTTGAGACTCATGAGTATTAGTCATATCTTCATCTCCAATGACCATCAAGTGGTAGGAGAAAGTATTTTGGGTCTAAACTCATCTCTATGGTTTAAATTCATCATCATGAGATTTCATGAAGTCTATTCATACTTCATTTGAAATCTACAAATATAAAAGTCCTTGGCCTCCAATGACCATCAAATGGTAGGAGAAGTGGTTTGGTTTAAATCCAACTTCATGATCTAATAGTTGGGGTTAACAAATAAAAGTTGAACTTGACAAATGAAAACAGTGAGTTCACAAACTGTTTTTGATCAAAAATTTTTAGCTCAAAATCTAATCGTTGAAATCAAGTGAAACCAACGGGAAAGTGTCAATAACACAATATTCTACCACTACAATTTTTGTTTTAAGGTGATTTTATGTTTAGAAGGGTTTGATCATGGGTTTTGTGAGTTAACCACAATCTGTCCAGAGCTTCAAAATAGTTTCAGAACAGTAAAACGTTTTTGAAATTGGTAAATCAGAGCTTTAGTAAGGTGTTGGTGACCCAAAATAATTTTTTCTAAGTAGTTTAATGTGTTAGGAAAACCCCCTAAAAAGAAGGAAGCATTTCGGATTATTTTACTATTTTTAAAAATCAAACAAAATCTCTGGACAGAGAGTTGTACATCTCTGAGTGATGTCTGGTGTTTGTCCTTTTCCCAGAGATCCAACCGTTGAAACTTTGATTTTGCTTTTTGATTTGGAAACTAGACTCACAGAGGCATCTTGTGTCTAAAAATCACCGACATCAAACCATGAGAGACTTGCTTTTTCCCTTTTTAAAGTCCAGACCTGCTCTCTGCAATTTTCAGAATTTATGACACATTTGACCAACTTTGTAAATAATGGCCCAAATGATTCTCCGATGACTTAGGGCTTAAACCATATCTTGATAATGATTAATTTAGCTTAAATCCAGAGGCTAAGTGATCCAAATTAATGAATAAATCCATGTCTTATTCTTGTTCATATTCATTCATTTATGTACATCAATGTTTATAATTAGAACTAGTTATTGGATAAAGTTGGATTTCATGTTTGCTAGATCTAAGCTAGAGAATTAGGATTGATTGTGCGATATCATATTATTATGTGAAGTATGTGGACTAATCTTTGTTTTGTAGCGCATTTGAGGTACAATTTTTCATCTCTTCTCTAGTTTATTCTTTTTTTGATTTTATTGATTTTCGACTCCATGCGCGACACCGTAGACTAGGCCTTGCCTTATGTGTTTATATGCGTTAGAGACCTTTTCTTAGGTTTATTTTATATGTATGCATTGCATGTTTAATATCGCTGCTGGACCCCGGGAAAGTTCACTTGTTCTCTATTGTATATCATATCACTTGCTACCTGAATTACTTGGCTTTTGAATGATATTTTGTCAATTGCAATTTTACACCCTTTGGACATGCTTTTGTGATGTATACGTATATATGTATTAGTTAAGGGCATGCTTAGATTAATAAATTTGATTAAAAGGATGTTGAGTAGAGGCCTATCGCAAGATAGGATGAGATAGGGTGTTTTAGTTCGACGGGCTCCTTCCTCTCTCATTCCATAATCCCCGGACCTAGTTAATCTTTGGTTTCGCAAAACATCAGTTTCCTTTTAAATGGTTTCTTAATTTCCCTTTTAAAAATTAAGTGGCGACTCATTTGTTTTTTGAAACAGAATTTCAGAAAAGATTTTAAGAAAAGCTGTGGGTAAGTCAACCTGCGATATCTATAGGCGCTACGTCCTCTGTGCAATCTCATGCAACCAGAACATGCACCTACGCCCTCTTGCATTCGAATCCCACCACATACTGGCGAATTTCAATTTCACAATGGGATGATCCAACTACTTCCCACCTTTCATGGGATGGAAAGTGAGAAGGCATACTTACATGTCACGGACTTCGAGGATGTTTGCAAAACATTCTCACAAAGTTGTCCTAGGGAGGTGACACATCTAATGCTATTTCCTTTCACCTTGAAGGATAAAGCAAAGGCTTGGTTACACTCCCTCAAACCCAATTCAATCTTCACCTGGCATGCGATGAGCACCGCATTTCTAAAGAAATTCTATCCAACTCGCATGACCACAGACCTTCAACGTAAAATTAATTCCTAAAAACAAAAGAGCAATGAAACCTTCACGCAAACATGGGAGCGTTTCAAAGATTTTCTCCTTTCATGCCCACACCATGGGTTTGAGAAATGGCAAACTATCAGCTTCTTTTATCAAGGATTGAATGGTGAAATGAAGAAGTTGGTAGAAACTATGAGTTCAGGACCATTTCTCTGTAAAAACACCGAAGAGGCTGAAGCCCACTTTGAATGGTTGGCAGAATACGCTCATGAATGATCAAATTCCGACAATGTCTCACACTCACAGATATCCTGTGTAGAAGAGAAAAGCCTATACCAACTAAACACTGAAGATCACCTCATGACTAAATATGAAGAACTAGCAAAGAAAGTAGAAGAGTTAGGCATGAGAGGAGGTAGTTCAAGGCAGCAAATACCGGAAGAACCATGCGGCACATGCAATATGTTGGGACATACTACTCAATATTGTCCTAATGTGCCATATTTTTAAGAACAACCCCCCATGGAAATGAATGCCATGCAAGGGTATAGGGGGGCAGGGAATTCCTATAACAACAATAATTCACAAAATAATAACAATCGATGGAATCACCCTGGTTTTGATTGGAAAAATGATGTTGGGACTCAAAATCAACATCGACAACAGCAGCCCTACAATAACCAATATCAAGGGCAATACAATAGGCAATCCCAGCCATACAACCAAAATAAATTTAATAATTACAACCAAGTGCAACCCTCCACTAATCAACATTCTAATGTATACGTGCCACCACACAAAAAGGTGCAAGAGGAAGATCCTCTCTCTAACGTCAACCTAACGCAATAATTAATTCAAATGATGAGTAAAATGTTTGCGACGTTAGATAGAATGGATGCACGTCAAGAGGGATCGGGCGGAACATTTCCTGCCCAACCACTTCAAAACCCTAAGGGATACAATAACGGTCCCCCGAATCACGAACAAGCAAAAGCCGTGACGACTCTGAGAAGCGGCAAGATTATAGGGCAAAATGTGCCTACCTCTACCCTCGAGGAATATGAGGAGGACGAAGTGGTCAATACAAATAAACCTTCTACTCAAGAAGAGGAGCCCACTACTAGTAAAGAACCATTAGAAACGAATATTGAAGCTCCTAAAGAAGTGGAGGAAGCTGAAAGAAGGCCCAGAAAGGAACCCATTAATGATGAAGTACCAAAATGCCCTTTCCCCGCGCCTTATCCTCAAAGATTAAAGAAACCCAAAAATGAGGCAAAGAATCAGGAGTTCTTGGAACTATTCAAACAAGTTAAAATCAATCTCCCACTCCTTGATGCTATAAAACAAGTGCCGCCCTACGCTAAGTATCTCAAAGACTTATGTACGGTCAAAAGGAGGCAAAGTGTGAAGAAACACGCTTATGTCGCTTGCCAAGCAAGTGCAATTATCCAAAATGAGTTGCCTCCTAAACTCAAAGACCCCGGCACTCCCACTGTCTCATGTCAAATTGGGAATCAAAAGATAGACAACGCACTCCTCGACTTAGGGGCTAGCGTAAACCTTCTGCCATACTCGGTTTATAAACAACTAGGGTTAGGTGAATACAAACCCACCCGAGTTGCATTACAACTGGCCGATAGGTCTGTTAAATACCCAAGAGGAGTTCTAGAAGACGTCCTTGTTCAAATAGACTCATTTGTCTTCCCGGTTGATTTTGTCATCTTAGACACCGAACCTGTGTCTAACCCAGGCTCACAAATCCCAGTCATTTTTGGACGTCCGTTCCTAAACACAATCGATGTCACAATAAAAGTGAGAAGTGGTATCATGACCATCGTATTCGGAAATATAACGTTAAATGTCAAAATTTTCTCGAATCCCCGACCTGAAGATTACGATGATGAGAAGGAAGTGAATTACATCGACACGGTCATAGAAGAGGAGGCCGATTTTGTTGATTATAAAGATCCTGTGGAGGTAGTGGTGTCATAATTTGATGCTCTCTATCAACCTAAAGAGTCTACTCCATTGGATGCTGCTTTAAATCACACTTGCCTCATGTTGGATACACTCGAGGAGGATAGAGCTGAATGCATGTGGGGTAACACCATATAAACCACTGCCTCCTAAAACAAAGCTAGTTATGCCCTCAAACATGCAGTTCCCCGAATTGGAATTAAAGGAGCTTCCAGAAGAGCTCAAATATGCTTTTCTAAGGACTGAGAAGACTTATCCTGTCATAATCTCATCTACTTTGAATTCTGAACAAGAGGATAGGTTAATCGAGGTATTAAAACAACATAAGGGAGCATTAGGATGGACTATTGCTGACCTCAAAGGCATAAGCCCGTCTGTGTGCACCCATAAGATATATTTGGAGGAAGACGCTAAACCTTCGCGACAAATGCAAAGGCGTCTGAATCCCAACATGAAAGAAGTAGTCAAAAAGGAAGTGCTAAAACTACTTGATGTTGGGATCATATATCCAATATCTGACAGCCCTTGGGTTAGTCCAACCCAAGTAGTGCCAAAGAAGGCAGGCATAACGGTCATACCGAATAAAGATGGCGAATTAGTACCAACACGCATTCCCACTGGATGGCGGATGTGTATTGACTACCGAAAATTGAATAATGTGACCCGAAAAGACCACTTTCCATTACCTTTCATGGATCAAATGCTAGAACGAGTAGCGGGTCATAAGTACTACTGCTTCTTGGATGGATACAGTGGGTATAACCAAATTGAAATCGCTCCTGAAGATCAGAGAAGACTACATTCACGTGTCCATTCGATACTTTTGCTTACCGTCATATGCCATTCGGCTTATGCAATGCACCTGCTACCTTTCAGCGGTGCATGTTAAGCATATTTAGTGACATGGTCGAACAAATACTCGAAGTCTTTATGGACGACTTTTCTGTGTTTGGCCATAGTTTCAAAAATTGCTTAAACAATCTTGAACGTGTGCTAGCAAGATACGAGGACAAACACCTAGTGCTAAATTGGGAAAAGTGTCACTTCATGGTGACCAAGGGAATTGTCCTCGGCCACATCATTTCTGATAAAGGTATCCAGGTTAATAAAGCTAAAATCGATATAATCTCGAATCTACCTGTCCCTCATACAGTCAAAGACATTCGATCTTTTCTGGGGCATGCGGGATTTTGTCGTCGCTTTATCCAAAATTTTAGTGCGATCTCCCGACCATTGTGTCAACTCTTAGTCAAAGACACACCATTCGAATGGTCGGAAAACTGCCAAACATCTTTTGACGCACTTAAAAATCACCTTACCTCCGCACCGATAATCCAGGCACCCGACTGGAGTTTGCCTTTCGAACTAATGTGCGATGCTAGTGATTACGCCATTGGTGCAGTCCTAGGACAGAGGAATGATAACAAGCCTTACGTGATTTACTATGCCATTCGAACACTAAACGAAGCTCAAATGAACTATACAACTACTGAAAAAGAGCTCCTGGCAATAGTATTCGCTTTGGACAAGTTCAGGTCTTATCTGATAGGGTCCCCAATAGTCTGCTTTACAGACCATTCGGCCCTCAAGTATCTACTATCTAAAAAAGATGCGAAATAAAGGCTTATCTGTTGGATACTCCTACTCCAAGAATTCGATATAACGATCAAAGATAAAAATGGGAGTAGAGAATGTGGTCGCCGACCATTTATCTCGGTTAACTTTTGTTGACAACACTGAACCCACACCGATAAAAGACGAATTCCCAGATGACCAACTAATGACTGTTTTGGATTTGCCCTGGTATGCTGATATAGTAAATTATCTTGCCACGGGAGAAACCCCAAGTCATTGGTCCAAACCAGATAGGAAGCGGTTCCTCTCTTTCGCACGTCATTTTTTCTTCGATGACCCGTACTTATTCAAGTATTGTGCCGATCAAGTCATCAGACGTTGCATTCCAAATGAGGATATAACCGTCATTTTAGCATCATGCCATTCTGAGGTATGCGGTGGCCATTTTGCATCACAAAAGACCGCGCAAAAAGTTCTACATAGCGGTTTCTACTAGCCCACCTTGTTTAAAGATGCCTACGCTTTCTGCAAAATGTGCCAACGCTGTCAATAGCTTGGTACAATTTCAAAAAGGAACTCCATGCCCTTAACCCCTATTATCACAATTGAAATATTCGATTGTTGGGGCATAGACTTCATGGGCCCGTTCCCTAAATCTAATAATTGTGAATACATACTCTTAATGGTGGAGTATGTGTCAAAATGGGTGAAAGCAATATCAACAAAACGCAATGACCACAAAACAGTGATGTCCTTTCTTAAGGAACACATTCTATCGCGTTTTGGAACCCCAAAAGCCTTAATAAGTGACCAAGGCAAGCATTTCTGCAATAGGCCTTTGGAGTCACTCCTCAAGAAATATGGGGTCAATCACAAAATTGCTCTCGCCTACCATCCACAAACAAACGGGCAAGCAGAGTTGGCTAACCGAGAAATTAAGCATATTCTTGAAAAGACAGTTAGTTTCAACAGAAGGGATTGGGCATATAAACTGACTGATGCATTATGGGCTTACCGTACGGCTTTTAAAACAAATCTGGGAATGTCTCCGTATAGGCTAGTTTACGGAAAAGCATGTCACCTCCCTGTCGAAATCGAACACAAAGCTTATTGGGCGACACGCTCATTGAACTTTGATATTAAAGAGGGAGGGCATCTTCGAAAACTCCAATTAGCTAAATTGGAAGAAATACGTCGAGATGCATACGACAATGCTCGATTACATAAGGAAAGTTAAAGGCTCGCCACGATAGAACAATTTGTCATAAATCATTCGAGCCAGGGCAGAAAGTCCTGCTGTACGACTCTCGCCTCCACCTTTTCCCAGGCAAACTCAGATCTCGGTGGACAGGACCATTCATAGTCAAATCTATCTTTCCACATGGGGCGGTCGAGCTGATAAACCCCAAGAACGATGCAGTTTTCAAGGTCAATGGCCAAAGGCTAAAATCGTTCTTGGAGAATTTCCAAACAGAGGCTGAGTTCATCCAACTGGATGAACCCAACTACTCTTGATCTCAAATGTTAAGCGTGTTGTCACGTTATTGTTGTATATCTTTACTTTTGTTGTTTTTCAATTTCTTAATTCTTTCTATCTTTCTCTACGAGTGATTTCGATTCTAATCTGCTATTTCATATTATCTCTCCTATGCAGGCTTTTCAATATGAGAGACGATGATATCCATTCTATAGGGTCATGGGTTGATTCTGAATATCCGAATCCCCCTTGGACTGCCGATGAGATAGTGTTCTGCTTATCTCCTTATCAAGGACCAAGGGCAGATGATGTGGTGGACCTGACCTATGGATACATTCCTTATAATCTTGCTCTCCTCCAAATTAACCCCTTCGAGCATATGGACCTTTCTGGTGAAGAAGGAGAACCTGAAGGATACACTTTTGGAGAAGTGGATGACACACTATTGGAGCAATGGGAAAATGACTCCATGTGGGAGCCATGGGAAGAAGAGGACCTTCAAGATGTGGTGCCCGAACGCCACAACGCTGTTTTTACCTTTGTTGATGACTTCTTTGTCATCACAGTGGTTCCTTACATTTATGTGCACCTGAGCTATTTGCTGTTTCGGCTTCAGTGCCCACTTCCTGCTAGTGCACATGAGTGTCTCATGCCAATAGTGAGGTTAATTCGCTGTCACTTGTCTTTCTCTTGTTTTCTTTATTTAGTTATTTCTTACTGTTGTCGTTTCCTTTAGTTCTTATTTAAACTTTTTTTTCTTCTTGTTGTTTTCATTTGGTTTCTCCTTGTCCGGATTGTCACTATGCATCCACCGGTACCACCGTTCTTCCTGCCACATCAACTTTTTCATGGCTTTGGACCATACATAAGGTCCCCAGACACTCCGTCGCAAGAGGAGAGTCCGTTGCACAATTCCACTCCGTTATCCGTGTCTCCAACGGGATCACCTCTTGCATGGGCTTTCAATTCCTTAGAGAGTTCAGACTTGCTTGATGATGTCCTGGCTGCTTTCCAACTGTTCTGGGAAAGGGAATCATCCTGTTTGGACTCCACATGTGACGTTTTAGCGGAGAATGAAGAAATGGTGGACGAAGAAATTTTCTGGCTCGAAGAATAGTGTTCATTTCAATTGTTTTTCGTCATTGGTCTTTCTGTTATCAATTGAAGTGTAATCCTAGACAAATAATATTATTAGTTTTAGTTTTATCTTAGTTTTCTTTAATTAAATAAGGTCTTCAATACCAGTGGGGGTAATAATTTTGCAATATGGATGCTATTATAAAGTTTTATTTAAATAAAAATTGCAATTATCTATTATGAGGATGCGTTATTGGCTTACATGTCCTGTGACAGCTTTGTTTATCATTTTTACTGTATGTCCAGAATAACTTGGGTTAGATGGGGGTACATGATCGGGAGAGAACAAATCCTATTTATACGCCTTAACAAGCATTTGTTAGTACCTTTTTATCCTGTTTTTGTATATTTTTACTTCGTTTTCTAATTTCTGACAGGTTTTGGGAGAAATCAACTAAACCAGGTTAAACAGGGTGAAAAAGCATAAAGAAAGAAGCTGAAAAAGCCAAGTCGCGCGCGCGACCCGCGCCCGCGAAAACCGATAATCGCTCGCGCGAGAACCCCAAAATCGCTCGCGCGATCCGCGCGCGCGAAGGTCCAAATGTCGCGCTCGCGCGACCCGCTCGCGCGATATGTCCAAAAACCAATGTTGCGTATTTCAGTATACTGAAGACTCCTGTGCAAACGAGACTGCTAAACGACGTCCAGACTGTAAATTACATGCGTTTCAGTTCGTTTCGGGTTAGGAAGCCTTCCAAAGCTTGTACAAACTCTATATAAACTCCAAATTTACTCAATTATGGGGTTGGCAATTAATATACACACATTCTACAACCATACTTCCAGCCATTGAAGAGAGGGAAGCAAGGAGAAGAAGAAGGAGACCAAGGGTTTCCATGGCCTCCTCCATCAACCTCTTGCTATCTACTACTTCCATGGACGGCTAGATCATTGATCTAGGGTTTCAATGAAGCCCTAGATGAGTAATAGGGTTTTATTTATGATGTTATTATAGTTTTATTATGTATGGATGACAGTCACATGTTTAGAGGATTTTTATAAATAAATCGTGCTTCTAGTGATTAAATCATTGCTTTCAGAGTTTATTCTTGTCTTAGATCTATTTTGATTGTGATGTGCTCAACGATCTATTCTTGCTGTGCTTGTTTAGATTGTTTACATGTGATGGTGCTTTATTGATTCGTGCTATCAAGTATCCGAATAGTCCATGCCTAGGTTAGATGGATTAGATCACAACCCTAGTTTAGTGTGGGATAATTCGTGCTAACTGCAGATGGATTATGTTGGTGCTTGAACCATGATTATCTTCTTGTCGGAGGAATTGGGCTTGTAGCTACAATTTCCCATATTCATCCAACGTAATAAATTAAAGTAATTCATAAATATTCCTATTATGAATCTAGTGGTGGATTTGCAATCCTAGGTTCCCTTAAACATTCATTAAAAACACTTTTAATTGCTTTCATAGTTTAGATTTATTTTTCTTGTTATTAGTTTAATTAAATCCAAATCAAAATCTGTTTTCACTAATTAATTAGACTTAGGTTTTAAAATTAAGTTGCTGTAGTAATCAATCTCTGTGGGTTCGACCTTTACTTCCACACTACAAATCTTTTGAAAAGTAAAGAATACTTTTATATCTTGATATTGACAACATCAATTTTTGGCGCCGTTGCCGGGGATTGCATTACTACTCTTAGTTTTATAATCGTAGTTTAGTTAATTCGTAAATATTAGATTAGTTTTTATTCTTCTTATTTTCTGTTTTTGTTTTTAGTTACTAACTTGTTTTCTTCTATTTTGTAGTCAACGTTTCCGAGTGGATCGGCTAATTACATCAAAGGAGCTTACGCAAATAAAATATAAATAAAATTACATAAATTGCTTCCTTTGGAAATTCGCTTTAAACCGCTGTAAGTCAGGGCGCTGTGACGCACTATTTGCATTAGTTTAAGGTTAATTGCACTGCATTAGCTAGGAAACCCGGGGCGCTGGGCTTGACGCGGTCATTGCATTACAGGATAATATTCATGCATCATAGTAGTACTGTGTGCTTGATTGTCGTCTTATTTGCGTGATTGCTTGCTATTTGTTTTTTTTAGTTTAGTTGGGTCAGTCTTTGTTTTTAGTTTCTTTTTCTTTATTTCAGTTTATGTTGGGTACACGTTCAAATAAACCAGATTTAAAATCTTTCGATCTTGAACTTGAACGTACCTTAAAAACTAGTAAGTCCACAACCCAAGCTTCTAGAGCTAGGTTGCAAGACGACGAATCAACTCCGATTCCGTCGTCGTTGTTTGAGGCCGAAATTCAGAGTACCCGTGAACGGATAAGGAAAACTCGAACTTTTCAAATTGAACCGATTAAAATGGCTGACGGTGGAAATAACAATAACAATCAAAACGACGGTGCGAATATGAACGATCTTAATATACCGCCACCTCCTCCACTTATAAATTATTTTATTCCCACTACTTACACGCCACAAGCCGGTATCGAATTACCGGAGGCGACGGCATCTCACTTTGAGATAAAGTCGTCTACCATCTCGCTACTTCCATCTTTCCATGGCCGTTTAAATGAAGATCCATATAAACACTTAGGAGATTTTCAAGATATATGTTCTACTTTGAAAATTCAAAATCTTACTGATGATGAATTAAAAATGCGGCTCTTTCCATTCTCATTAAAGGACAAAGCTAAATATTGGCTCCAATCTTTGGAGCCAAACACAATTAGAACATGGGAAGACTTACACACCGCATTTTTACAAAAGTTTTTCCCGATTATGCGTACGAACCAGATAAGAAAATCTATAACAAACTTTGTGATGCAAGATGGGGAATCACTCTACGACACGTGGGAAAAATTTAAAGAATTATTACGCTCGTGTCCGCATCATCAGGTTCCTAAGTGGCAACTTGTTCAGGTCTTCTATGAGGGGCTTATTCCCTCTGTTAGGAATACCGTCGATGCCGTTTGTGCGGGAACTTTCCTACACAAAAGCGCCGACGAGGCCTGGAAAATATTTGAAACTTTAAGCGAGAATTCGATGCACCAAGCGGTGTCGGTCCGTTCTGAGGGATACCCACAACCTAAGAGGGAGGTAAAATTCGAGTCAAGTCAATCAATTGAAATAAAAGAACTATCTAAAAAACTTGACCGACTTTTAACAATGAATCAAACGACAGCCCCACCCGCTCAGGAAATTTGTGCATTATGTTCTGATCCTTCACATTCTATATTTTCATGTCCATCGGCGAGTCAATTTCCAGAATTCGTGGAGCAACATATTAATTCTCTTCAACAATACCCACGAAATAATTATAATGCAACTACTAATAATCCGGATGCGCCATGGAGAAACCATCCTAACTTCTCGTGGAAAAATAATAATAATAATCCTAATGAGGCGACTAATTTCCCTAACGCTTATAGACCTCAACAAGGTCAATACCAACACCCGCCTCCTAATTCGAATCCTTCAAGAGGTAATGCTTTTGAGGAAAAGGTGTTGGCGTCCCTTAAGACTATTGAAACGCAAGTCCAAGCACAAGCACAAATAGTGCACTCTCATACACAATCCATTGCAAAGCTTGAATCCCAAGTGGGACAATTAGCTACTGTAGTGAGTCGTAGAAACGAGGGGACGATGCCTAGTCAAACAATTCAAAACCCTAAGGGACAATATGAGGTTAAGGGGTCGAGTGAACAAGTAAACGTTGTCTCAACTAGGATGACTACACGAGAAGAAGAGGTAATAGAAATTCCGAATGAGAATGTGATAGATATGCACATCAACTCTAATAAAACGGAGGGTGAGGGAACGAGTAGAATTCAAAAAGATAAAGAAGCGGTCCCAACGAGCTATATTCCGAGAATGCCATATCCACCAAACAATGAGGGACCGTCACATTTTACAAAGAATAAGTCAAAAATGGAGGATATACTCGAGGTGTTCAAACAAGTTAAAATTAATATTCCTTTCCTCGATGCTATTAAACAAATTCCTGCGTATGCTAAATGTTTAAAAGACCTTTGTACACAAAAACGCAAAATACGGAGTCATACTCCTAAAAAGGTCTTCCTCACGGAAAAAGTAAGCTCTATATTTCAACACGCTCCTCCAAAGTATAAGGATCCTGGTACGCCTACGATTTCATGTGTCATAGGTGACACTATCATTCATAGGGCTCTCCTTGACTTAGGAGCTAGTGTTAATCTCATACCTTATCACGTCTATCAACAATTAGGTTTAGGTGAACTAAAACCTACGGCCGCTACTATACAATTAGCGGATCGTTCTATTAAAATTCCTAGAGGAATCGTCGAGGACGTTTTGGTTAAAGTTGATAAATGCTATTATCCTGTCGATTTCATGGTCCTTGACACTGAACCCGTGCTAGATGCTAGGAAACACACTCCTGTCATCCTAGGCCGTCCATTCTTAGCAACCGCTAATGCACGTGTTAACTGCCGGACGGGGGTAATGAAAGTGTCGTTTGGAAACATGAACTTAAAATTAAACGTTTTTAATGCGATGGATCAACCTCCTAAAGACGACGATTACCTATGTGAGGCAGAAGGTGAGGTAAGAAGGAATACTGAGCCTAACAACGTAATAAATATGAGTGTGGAGAATAATATAGAGGATGATGAGTGGATGAATCCTAATCCTTCGGACCCTAATGCGGAATCTACTCGGAAGGTAAGAAATCGATTCGAACATAATGACAAACCGTCAATCGATTTAATTCAAAGCGACGTGATTTCTGCGTACCATCGAGCTCTGCCTGACATTCTTAGGGGTACGAAGTCTGATTTTCAACCTCCGTAAGTCTTGAGCTAGAACGGTCTAGCTGAAGACGTAAAAATTAGCGCTTCTTGGGAGGCAACCCAAGCTTAATTTCATTCGTTTTTCTTATTTTTGGTCGTTTTTGAGTCTATTTGAGTCTGTTTTGGACATTCTGGATAGGTTTGGGGGTTGGAATTAATGTATTTTAATAATATATACATAATTTTAGTTAAAAAATGAAAAATACCATTCTCGCGCGCGCGGCCCGCTCGCGCGAGACATCGCTCGCGCGGCCCGCTGGCGCGAGAATGTCCCTTAGTGTTTTTCTTTTGTTTTCTGGTTTTGAGCCCTCAGGTTCTCCTCGCGCCTGGAATCGCGGGCGCGAGGTACCCCGCTGGCGCGATTTTCATTAAAAAAAAAAAAAAAAAAAAAAAAAAAAAAAAAAAAAAAAAAAAATTTTTGGGAATTCGCGCGCGCGACGGCCGCTCGCGCGGACCGCTCGCACGATTCCCCCAATTCCTGTTTTTCTCTTTTGTTTTCTGTATTTTCCCCCATACTTGTTCTGATAATGTTTTCGTTTCTGTTTTTTGTTTATTAAGCTATTTTAGATCGAGTTAGTTGTTGTTTTCTTTATTTCATTTATACTTTTATGTTTTATTCCGGTTAGTCGTTTCGTTTAGTTTCGATTAGTTTTTTTTTTTTTTTTTGGTATATTTCTGTTTCATTTACTTTTCATATTGTTTTGTTAGTTTCTTTTCGTTTACACAGTAACAGGTAACATTGAACTATATTGACATATTCCTTTGTGTCCCCTGTGCTATGCTTGTCAAGATTAAGGTACTATCGTTCCTTCCTTACGTACTTTCATTTCTTTCGTTTTATTGTTTCATTGGGGACAATGAAAGGTTTAGGTTTGGGGGTATGCACACACATGCACATTAGTTTATGCTAAATTTTAAAATTTTTCAATAAGTGTGTTTAAATAAACGATGTTACCTACGGTTTTTGCAATATCAATTTGATACTTTTGGATAGAGAACTTTGAATTGTTATAGAATGGTAAACAAGGGAAGATGTGATTAAACATTTGCTGACATTATGTTGAGACGTTTTAAGTTATGTATTGTTTTAATCGTAGTTTTATATCATAGAGTTGCACACAAAACTTATGCACTACACGTAGTCACTTGAATACATGTTGGTTGTGAGCTATAATATAATTCGGATTTCTAGATAACACATGGTGGAGACTAAACCCAGTAAGCTTTTGAGCCTATCTTTTCTTTTTAGAGGGTTATGAATACACATTGTGTTTGTCGAATTTCATTGAAATAGCGCATCTACTTGTTGTTGTAGTCTCATTATTCTTGTTTTGGTTGATGGTCAAGTTAAAATATTTGTTACCATGCTAAATAATCTTCCATTGTAAACATTGAAGAACCGTATAACCATGGGACATGATTTTAGGCCTTCTTTGTTTACTGCCGACCGATAAATGATAAAATTTCCTTAGTTCGCCCTTTGAGCCGCTAAAATGCCATTTCTTTCTTTGTTCACCATTATCCTCTTTAAAAGCTCCAACTTGATCAACTTGGAGTATACCACTGGAAGAGTGATCAACTTTTAGTAGTATTGAGGCGATGTGTTGATTGAGAAGAAGAAAATAAGATGCTATTGGGGTAGTTGCTTGGTATTCGATAATAATTATTTGAGAAGCAAGAAAAGAAAAAGGAAAGGAAAAATAAAGAAGAGGAAGGTTGAAAAAAAAAATGAAAGAAAAGAAGAAAAATGAATGAAAAGGAATGAAGAGAAATGAAATGATGAAGAGGTAGAAGAGATGAATGAAAGAAATTGAACATGCCTTACAATGCCATTCTAAAATTACCCAATAAATCCTTTCTATCCTTTTTCATTGCCTGAGCCACATTACAACCTTTGAAAAGTCCTAATTGATCCTAGGAAACATGGTTTGGATATGAAAACAATGGGAGGGGGATTAAAACATGGTAATGATTAATTTTTCTTGATTATTGGTATCCTATCCATGAGACTATTGTTCTTTCGTGTCATGCGTTTTTTTTTTTTTTTGAGTCATATGTGAGCATTTATAGTTCTGAAAATATATTTCCTTTGCTCCCATATTTTAGATAAATTACACATGTTTCTGAGTGTTTCATTTGAGAGTGTAATTAACATGGTGAGATTCGTAGTCGAGACATAGTTAAAGGGTTATCCGAGTTATATTCCAAGTTCATGACATACGCGTGTTCATTTGACTATCATACCACACACGTGCAATTTTATGAGAAACTCTATTGATTTATACGATGCATGTGCTTGGGATTGTTTTTCATGATTTAAGTGGACGTTTGATTCCGTTTCTTCTTGTTCGTTATTCTATTTCGAATCATTGTTTTATAATAAGGAGTATTGATTGTTTTATTTTTCGTTTGAATAAAACTTTTTAAATTTATAAGTTAATAAATATGGTTGTGGGTAACTTGTTGATGAGAACCCTCACGAGACTTCACTCGTCCGACTAGGGACACCTAGGGGTTTAAAAGACTTGTTGCATAAGCTAAATGCAATCGTGATCCATACGAAAATGGAGTAGTATTTTATTAGTAGTTAGTTTTTATTTTTAGTTTTGCTCGAGGACTAGCAAAATGTAGGTTTGGGGGTGTGATCGGGAGAGAACAAATCCTATTTATACGCCTTAACAAGCATTTGTTAGTACCTTTTTATCCTGTTTTTGTATATTTTTACTTCGTTTTCTAATTTCTGACAGGTTTTGGGAGAAATCAACTAAACCAGGTTCAACAGGGTGAAAAAGCATAAAGAAAGAAGCTGAAAAAGCCAAGTCGCGCGCGCGACCCGCGCCAGCGAAAACCGATAATCGCTCGCGCGATCCGCTCGCGCGAGAACCCCAAAATCGCTCGCGCGATCCGCGCGCGCGAAGGTCCAAATGTCGCGCTCGCGCGACCCGCTCGCGCGATATGTCCAAAAACCAATGTTGCGTATTTCAGTATACTGAAGACTCCTGTGCAAACGAGACTGCTAAACGACGTCCAGACTGTAAATTACATGCGTTTCAGTTCGTTTCGGGTTAGGAAGCCTTCCAAAGCTTGTACAAACTCTATATAAACTCCAAATTTACTCAATTATGGGGTTGGCAATTAATATACACACATTCTACAACCATACTTCCAGCCATTGAAGAGAGGGAAGCAAGGAGAAGAAGAAGGAGACCAAGGGTTTCCATGGCCTCCTCCATCAACCTCTTGCTATCTACTACTTCCATGGACGGCTAGATCATTGATCTAGGGTTTCAATGAAGCCCTAGATGAGTAATAGGGTTTTATTTATGATGTTATTATAGTTTTATTATGTATGGATGACAGTCACATGTTTAGAGGATTTTTATAAATAAATCGTGCTTCTAGTGATTAAATCATTGCTTTCAGAGTTTATTCTTGTCTTAGATCTATTTTGATTGTGATGTGCTCAACGATCTATTCTTGCTGTGCTTGTTTAGATTGTTTACATGTGATGGTGCTTTATTGATTCGTGCTATCAAGTATCCGAATAGTCCATGCCTAGGTTAGATGGATTAGATCACAACCCTAGTTTAGTGTGGGATAATTCGTGCTAACTGCAGATGGATTATGTTGGTGCTTGAACCATGATTATCTTCTTGTCGGAGGAATTGGGCTTGTAGCTACAATTTCCCATATTCATCCAACGTAATAAATTAAAGTAATTCATAAATATTCCTATTATGAATCTAGTGGTGGATTTGCAATCCTAGGTTCCCTTAAACATTCATTAAAAACACTTTTAATTGCTTTCATAGTTTAGATTTATTTTTCTTGTTATTAGTTTAATTAAATCCAAATCAAAATCTGTTTTCACTAATTAATTAGACTTAGGTTTTAAAATTAAGTTGCTGTAGTAATCAATCTCTGTGGGTTCGACCTTTACTTCCACACTACAAATCTTTTGAAAAGTAAAGAATACTTTTATATCTTGATATTGACAACATCAGTACATTGTGTCTAAATTCTGTGAAGTTTTGGAAAATCTAGGTTCGATCGATCGAAAGTTTCTCAATCGATCGAACGTATCAATTTCTCGAGCGCTTGAAATATCTCAATCGATCGAATGTTCGATCGCTCGAACACGTCTCGATCGATCGAGAATTGTATTTAAACGAGGCGTCCAGCGTACACTTCATCAGTCTCTTTATCTCCCTCACTCTCTTCGAGCGATCGGCAACAGAGAAGACTCGGGGGCAATTCTCTTTCCTTCCTCCTACCACACACGCAGAGGCGAGGAGTCCCTCCTCCCCGACTCATCATCTTCATCATCATCCTCCCCCTGCACACGTATCCTGAGGTAAGGCTCCGAGTCTCCCCCCCCTCCTTTCCAGTTTTCTTATTTGAATCTTAATGGGGGTGCCCCCATTGGTCATTCGACCGATTTTATTTAGTTTATAATCATCGTACTTTGTTTCGTTGCTTTCCTTTCTTTTCCGATATCGTTCTCGTTGCTACCGCATCTCTGTGCTCGATCGATCGAGTAGATTCGAGCGATCGACGATTCGAGTTGTTCGATCGATCGAGATACTTAGAGCGATCGACGACTCGTGTTGTTTGATCGATCGATAAATGTTCGATCGCTCGAACTAGGGCAGTGGCAGTTTCTTATTTTCTTTTCAATTCCTGTTTTTAATTATCGTTTCTTATCCTTTTCCATTTCAGGATCCTCGCAAATGAACCCCGTTACAGGGTATCACAGGGAGAAGCCCTTTGACCTTGCCATTCCTGACCCGGTCCCCCACCACGGCTTCCGGAGACCCCTGACCGCTAGTGGTTCACGCGCTATTTTCAGTCCCAGAAGGTCATGATTGAGCGGCCACTCGAGACGGTATGGCTCACTACTCCCTGGTATCTCGCCCGCCTCCGAGCCATGCCACACTGGTACGATTTGCTCTCTCAGGCGAAGAGAGTGAATCTTTCGTGGATCCATGAGACCTGTGCGACGATATATGATCCGAGATCCCGATGCCGCATTCATACTACGATCATTCTTCCGTAGCCGGGAGATTGTGTTCAGTCCTGCCACCGTCTCAACTGCTCTAGGAGTCCCGGAGGTGCCTGTCTGTGTATGCCCGCACCGTGCTGGCACGCCAGTGCTCTCATTGACTGCTATTATCCGAGAGCTTACCGGGGGTGCATTACCGAGCTGGGATGGTACAGCCCTTATTGCAGATGTTTATCTGACCGATAATTATCACATGCTCCACCTTGCCCTCAGGAACTGTCTCTTGGTGACCTCCTACCGGGAGAAGATTGCTGCCTGGTATGCACATGTTTTATATGCCATAGGGACAGGGTTGCCGGTCTGTTTGCCGCGACTGTACATTGACTTTATGAGGCACCCCACTCGCTACATTGCTGCCAAGAAGCACCTGAAAGGTGCTTGGGCCATTCACATGGTGATTGAGCAGGCTGGCCTCCTTCCCTTACATGATGATGCGACCTCTCAGGCTCGTAGTCATTTTGGCGAGACAGCTTCTCGCCGATCTGATGCTCAGAAGAGGAAGAGGAAGGGTAAAGGGAAGGCGAAAGTCGGAGCAAAGAGGAGGAGAGCTGATGGCACCGATACTGAGGGTGCAGCTTCGGGGACGCCGACAGAGGCTGAGGAGCTTGATTCTGATGATGAGGTTGATCCTCTGGTGGAGGTTGCACAGTTTGAGCTGAGACAGCGATCTTAGGCTCAAACTCAGGCCCAGGGAGAGTCTTCGTCTTCCGTGCCTCTCCCGACTGTTCATGAGTTATTACTGGAGGAGAGGGAGGCTCGGATCAGACTCGAGGGCCGAGTGGACCACATGAAGACATTGCTAGAGGCGATTCTGATTCAGTTGGGGGTTGACCAGTCATTACGTACTCCCCCACCTACCACTACTCCCCCTACTGCACATACTACTACCGATCCATCCATAGTTGATCCTCCACCACCACCCGTTGATCCTGCTGCACCATCGTCCTCAACAGCACCACCTTTTGCGGAGCCCCCACTTCCACCACCTCTGGTCATGACTGAGAGTGACCCGGCGACGGCTAGTATTGTTGCTGCGGGTGGAGTTGATGATACCCCCGAGGCGACGATTGAGATATTATCAGATGTTGCGGAGGATGTTTAGGTCTTGACGTTGGGAGTGTTTGGAGAGTTTTGTTGTATTTTATTTTTTTTCTTGTTTATATCTCTCTGCCATCTTCTTTTGTCTTTTGGATTTTAGTACTGTGGTACTCTATGTGGATGTTTGTTTTTGTTGGTTGGTTTGGTTTGTGTGCATTTTATTATCACTGCTCTGTCATTCTCATTATCTTATCTTTCCAGTGATGTTTTTGTTATTATTTATAGATCATATGCTTATTTTACGTTTGTATATCTTTCGTTTGATCTTGGTTGCTTGGAGATTGTATATTTCTTTACAGATTGTTACGCTTGTAGTCATTGCGTTGCTTTAGCAGGTGATACCTTTTTATCTATTGTTGAAAATCAACTTCTGAGGTCATCGCGATTTTCAGTTGGGGGTGGGCTGTAAATAGATTATCACTTGAGCATGTTTTACGTTATTTAGCAATCTGATTTACTTTATGGCACATTGAATACAATCACAAATGCACACGTGAACGAAGCAATTAAAAAAAAAATTATTAAATCATTTTATGAACGAGCATGTTTTGAAATTTTTG